>CM035122.1:52423388-52753043 GCA_020205555.1 Panax stipuleanatus
AATTTTAGAAAACCAATGAAACAATAAGAATGTCTTCTTAAATGAAGACTTGTATGAGATGTACGCATTGAAAAACGGATGTCAAGCTTTCTTAGCTTATGTCACTGATCTAAACCAGAATACGTCAGATTTGAATAATATTTCCGTTGTCAATGAATTTCCTGAAGAACTTCCCGGTCTACCCCTAGAACGTGAAGTTGAATTCTTTATTGACCTTGAGCCCGGTACAAAACCCATTTCTAAAACCCCATATCGAATGGCTCCTATTGAACTTCAGGAGTTAAAGGTCCAATTACAGGAATTATTAGACATCGGTTTTATTCGTCCTAGTACGTCTCCTTGGGGTGCTCCTATTTTATTCGTAAAGAAGAAAGACGGGAGTATGCGACTTTGTATTGACTATCGGGAGTTGAACCATGTCACCATCAAGAATAGGTATCTGCTACCTCGTATTGATGACCTGTTCGACCAGTTGCAAGGAGCGCAATTCTTTTCAAAGATCGATCTTCGTACTGGATATCATCAGCTGAAGATTAAAATTGAGGATATTCCAAAGACTGCTTTCAGAACTCGGTACGGGCATTATGAGTTCTTAGTCATGTCTTTTGGATTGACTAATGCTCCTGCTGCTTTCATGGATATGATGAACCGTGTATTCAAGGAATATTTGGATAAGTTCGTTGTTGTCTTTATTGATGACATCCTCATCTATTCTAAAAGCCGTGAAGATCATGAGCACCACTTGAAGTTGGTACTTCAAAAGCTTCGTGAAAACAAGCTATATGCCAAGATGAAGAAATGCGAGTTCTGGCTTGAGGAAGTAGCATTTCTTGGGCACGTGGTATCGAAATGTCGAGTATCTGTTGACCCGACAAAGATTGAAGCAATACAAAGCTGGGAGCAACCTAAGTCGATGACCGAAGTACGAAGCTTTCTGGGCTTAGCTGGTTATTATCGCAGGTTTGTAGAGGGATTTTCTCGAATCGCTACTCCATTAACTCAGTTGACTCGAAAAGATACAAAATTCATTTGGAGCAAAGAATGCGAGAAGAGCTTCCAAGAGCTCAAGAGAAGACTTATCTCGGCACCTGTTCTGACAATACCATCTGGTTCGGATGGATTTGTTATTTACAGCGATGCTTCAGGCAAAGGGTTAGGGTGTGTTCTCATGCAGCATGGGAAGGTCATAGCCTATGCCTCGCGACAACTCAAAGAATATGATAGAAATTATCCTACTTATGATCTAGAGTTGGCAGCAGTCGTTTTCGCGTTGAAGATCTGGAGACATTACCTGTACGGGGAGAAAGTGGAGATTTATACGGATCATAAGAGCCTTAAATATTTCTTCACTCAAAAGGTACTCAACATGCGGCAATGACGTTGGCTTGAGCTGTTGAAAGATTACGATCATACCATCCAATACCATCCAGGAAAAGCGAACGTGGTAGCTGACGCGTTGAGTAGAAGATCATATGCGGAAACGAGTGCGATGATGTCAAGTATACGCGTGGAACCAGCTTTGATTGATAAAATTAAAGCCACTCAAGCTACAGACCCGGAGCTGATGAAGATGAAGAAGAAAGTGCAAGAAGGTGCCATTCCAGAAGCAAGAATCGATGAAGAGGGAATACTTCGAGTCAACTCCAGACTTTGTGTTCCTAACGATTCTGACTTAAAGTATAGAATCATGATGGAGGCACACAACACACCATTTGCAATCCATCCTGGGAGTACCAAAATGTATCGTGATCTTCGACATACATTTTGGTGGAGCAATATGAAAAGAGAGATCGCGGAGTTTATTTCGAGATGTTTAATTATCAACGGGTAAAGGCGGAGCATCAAGTACCTAAGGGTCCATTGCAACCACTGGAGATTCCGAAATGGAAGTGGGAACACATTACGATGGATTTCGTTACGGGTCTTCCCAAGGTTTCTCAAGGCATAGATGCGATTTGGGTTATTGTTGATAGATTAACCAAGTCTGCTCATTTCTTGCCGATACGAGAGACTTATTCCCTTGAACGTCTTACTCATATGTACGTGAATGACATTATGAGATTGCATGGCATGCCAGTATCCATAGTTTCGGATCGTGATCCCAGATTTACTTCACAATTTTGGATCAGTTTGCAAAAAGCTATGGGCACGGATTTACGATTCAGTTCAGCTTATCATCCTCAAATGGACGGACAATCAGAAAGGACTATTCAAACTCTTGAAGATCTATTGAGACTTTGTGTTCTAGACTTCAAAGAGAGTTGGGATAAGTATTACCATTGGTGGAATTCTCCTACAACAACAGTTATCAGGCAAGTATAGGCGTGGCTCCATTCGAAGCGTTGGATGGGAGAAAGTGTCGTTCTCCAGTATGTTGAGATGAGGTAGGTGAAGCAACATTTTTGGGATCGGAGTTAGTACGTATGACTACGGAAAAGATCCAAATAATCCGACAACGTATGCAAACAGCACAAGATCGACAAAAGAGTTATGCGGATCTTCATCGAAAGGACGTGAAATTTAATGTTGGGGACTATGTGTTATTACGTGTTACTCCGTGGAAGGGAGTTACGAGATTCGGGAAGAGAGGAAAGCTCAATCCACGATTCATTGGTCCATTTGAGATTCTTGACCGAGTAGGAAATGTGGCCTATAGACTCGCT
Source organism: Panax stipuleanatus (assembly GCA_020205555.1). Taxonomy (NCBI): domain Eukaryota; kingdom Viridiplantae; phylum Streptophyta; class Magnoliopsida; order Apiales; family Araliaceae; genus Panax; species Panax stipuleanatus. The sequence goes on from CM035122.1 coordinate 52,426,052, forward strand.
TTACCTCCAAGCATGTCTCGTGTTCATAACGTGTTTCACATATCCGTGCTTCATAAATATGTGAAAGATCCAAACCGCATTATTGAGTTAGAACCAGATGAGATAGCCGAAGATTTAACGTACGAGGAGGTACCTGTCAAGATCTTGGATAGGAAAGAGCATGTCCTACGCTCGAAAATTATACCTCAAGTTGAAGTTTTGTGGAGAAACCATGCAATTGAGGAAATGACCTGGGAGTTGGAATCGGAAATGAAAGCGAGGTATCCTCATCTTTTCGACATACCAGGTACGTACGTCAATTTTGAGGACGAAATTTCATAAGGAGGGGAGGTTGTAATACCCCAACTTTTATGAATAAAGATTTAATTTTCTTTATATATTATTTTGAAATAGTATGGTATGGATTTGATAAATATGAAAAGTTATGGGTGAAATGTGCAAATATTAAAATAAGCAAGTGGTTATAAATATTCATTGTTGTCGGGGAATATTCGTTTGGTCATGGAATATTCTTGTTGTCGGAGAATATTCGTACGACGGCGCAGCTATTTGTGGGCCCCACAACGGAATAACTGTCGAATATAGAAAGCGACAGAAATAACTTTTTGATAAATAACGGCGTAGTTGTTACCGTTAGTACTGTTGAAATACCCGGTGGTTAAAATACAGTAATACGCGGTGTTGCACAGTAGCACACGGTATTGCACAATATTTTGAATTATTGATTCTTACATGAGAAGGCACTTACTCAATTATTGTTACAGTAATTACTGTTCAATATTTTATATTATCGATTCAATAATTGCATGATATTTTATTGATTCAGTAATTGCTACGTTGATGTTTTATATCAATAATTGCTACGTTGCTATGATTGATTCAATAATTGCTACCGTTGATATTTTATTATTGATTTAATAATTGTCATTGCACAGTATTTCACATTATCAACTCAATAATTTATATTATTTGAATAATATTATTAGATAGCAATATTGACAATGTCTAGGGAAGTTATGTCTAGGAGGGGTTATTTAATTGCGCGCCAATAAGGAGAAGTCCTTATCGGAAGGCCCCCTCTTTCCTGGGAACGACCTGGTTGTCAATATTGTAGTTCTGTAATATTATTTGTGAATAATTAATTATTAATTTATATAATAAGGAAATATTTATTTTGTGGATATAAAAGAAAGAATTAGTTCTGATGTGTTTTTATCAGTATTTTGGTGTGGAAAATCATCCGTTTATGGATTTCGGATAATTTATGTTTGCAATTTGGAAAAACTTCCTTCTACAAAGTTGTAGAGAATTAAATTTTCTATAGAATAACATAGAATTTGTATTTTTCTGACAAAGGGGCTATTTATTATGAATTATTGAAGTTTCAGAAAATAAATATTTTTTTTATAAAATGGTGGGCCCCACTTTTGGTTGGTGTTGAAAAAAGGTTGATGGCTTTTTTTTGAAGAAGGCCGGAAAAATTTTAAAAATAAAATCTTATTTTATTCAAAAAGTCTACTTTGGCATCCTAAGCTTTTCCTATAAATAGGGTGCTTAGGTTAGAATTGAAAAACACACTAGAATCAGAAGTTTTCTCTCTCTATAATAACGAGCGTATTTTTGTGAGTATTTAGATACTTTGAGTGTTAGTATTCAGTGCAAGTTTCCTTCAGTATTATATCCGATACTCTAGTCAGAGGTACTATTCTTTTGAGGTAAGGGATGTTATTTTCTTTCGTAAATGATGTTATTGTTTTCAATATCATTATACCAAAATATTGGCTTAGATTTTATTATGAAATTCTTACTTTTTTCGTCGGGGTTACTATTCACGTATACGGCACTATTCACGGAAAAACTAAATTTTCTTCTATTTGTCCAAATTGTCTGTTATAGTTACTATCTTTGATTGGATCTAAGTTTTGAGCTTCATTCTTGAATTTTGCTCCACAAAGTATTATTATGGAATATTCTTGAACTTGAATAAACTAAAATACGAATCCTTAATCTTATCCTTTATTTCACTGGATTCGTTATTTATATTAGTTTTCATCATCCTCAGTCCTAACTGGTGATATAACTGAATATCTTTGGCCTGTAGAGGAAAGATGAATGATTACCTGATGAATATCTTTGGCCAAAGATGACAGGTGTTGAGATGAACATGACCACTGGTGATACAAATGAATATCTTTGGCCCGTAGTGCAAGGATGAATATTTGATTTGAGATATATATTGATTGATGTTACAGGGATAAAATATTGATGATGGACTTTTAAATCATAGAAGATAGTAGACTTCATTCTCTACTTAACTCTTCTAATGAATTGTTATTTTCGCTGCGAATATTGATCTAAAATTGGTTGTCCATTATATTTTATCTGATTTATTGAAGGCTAACGATAATTTATTTTCCATTATCTTAGTCATAATATTCTTTACTGGGCTAGTTGAGCTCACCCTTTTCATCTATTGTCCTCTTCAGGAAATGAGAATGTTGCGGGAACTAGTCGGGGGACAGAGTGATGGTACGAGTTAGAGGAGTAGTAGTCCTAACTATTTCTGATAAATAGTGTGATAATAATTGTAATGAGGACTTAGTTTGAATATTAATATTTTCTACATATTTGTATTGACACTCACAGTTGTGTGGTCGTATTTTGCACGACTGTATGATATAAAGTTTGTATTTGAATTATGTACCATGTATTTGGCGACTCAGAATGGGTTGGGTTGACTGGACCGATTCTGGGGGCGTCACAGTTGGTATCAGATCTTAGGGATATGATCTCTGACGAAGATCGAGGAATAGAACTAGGAGGGGAGGGACGAGTAAATCCTTCACTAGTATGTCCTACCTAAGCTTATGTGGTATTTAACTGGTCAGTCGGAGCATAGGGTTAATATATGATAGGTTAATTTGTTTAATTAACCCTTGTTTTATGGCAGTATTTGAGAATGGCAGCAGAGAATGTTAACAACGAAGTGAATGAGACTGTGGAGACACCTTTAATCACTAACCAAGAGAACGTGCAACAAGAAGGCAATGTTCATCCTGAAAACAACGCTGGTCAGACGATAAACGATGAGATGTTTAGAAGTTTTTTGCAGGTCATGCAAAACCAGACGAGGGAAAATCGTGTACAACATACATGTGGAGATAATAACAACTCGCGGCTTGTCACCGCGAAGCAGTTCAAAGAATTGGGACCACCAGAGTTTTTGGGAAAGCCGGATCCGATCAAGGCGGAGACGTGGATTAAACAAATTATCAAGATATTAGATGTCTTGGGATGCACGGAGGAATAGAAGGTTCCATTTGCCACCTTTATGTTCCAGGGAGAGGCAGATTACTGGTGGGAGTCTGTGAAGCGTACCCAGCCTGCCGCACTCAAGATGTCTTGGGAAGCGTTCCAGAAACTGTTCAATGACAAGTACTTTCCTGAAAGTATTCGTCATATGAAGGGGGTAGAGTTTATCAGACTGGAACAAAATAACATGACGGTATCCCAGTATAAGGTTAAGTTCGTGGAGTTGTCCAGGTTTGCACCTCATTTGGTGGAAAATGAGGAACGTATGACGCGGATGTTTCTGAGAGGTTTGAAACCCGAAATACGTCAATACCTCATTTCTCACAAATTTTCTTTATATTCGGATGTAGTGAACAGGGCCCAGTTGTTAGAACGAGATAGTGATTATATTCAACCAAGGGATAACAACTAAGGTCGTACCGGTGGCAGCAGTCATCGGAGCAATGACAACCAGCGGGGAGGAAAGTATGACCGAAGCGGTAACCTCTTCGGTGGTAATCGTGGCCATGATAGTAGAAAAAGCGAATCGGGAGGAGATTTCAAGAAGAGAAGGTACAACAATGAGAACGTGAAGACGTCAACATCAGCACCAGCATCAACTATTTCTAGGGGAGGAGAACGACCACCGGTCGTATGCTATAAATGCGAGAAAGAGGGACACATCAGCCTAAACTGCCCACAACAATTTAAAGCATGCTATAACTGTAGAAAAGAAGGACATATAGCTCGAGATTGTCCTGTTGCGAAACCAAGTCCAGCGGGGGTGGTGATTCCAAAGGCAGTTTCGGACAAATCAAAGTCGGTGATTCCTGGAAGAGCGTTTGTCGTGACAGCCCAAAATGCGAGGAACCCACATGAGGTGATTACGGGTAAGCTAATCATAAACTCTTGCGAAGTTTACACCTTGTTAGATACCGGTGCTACCCATTCTTTTATTTCACCTGCTTGTTCTCAACGTTTGAATTTGACACCTGAGAAGTTAGACTTTGACTTATTTGTTGAAACTCCGTTAGGAGAAACCTTCGTTACATCTACAATTTACAAATCTTGCTTGATTCAGATTGGTACCCTTACCTTACCTGTTGATCTTATATCTTTGAAAATACTTGCATTTGACGTGATTTTAGGAATTGACTGGTTAACCACTTACCATGCCAAAATTGATTATTTTTGTAAGGTTGTTAGTTTTCATATTCCTAATCAACCTGTTGTGCGAATCCAAACCACCAAACCACTAAAATCAGTCAATATCATTTCAAATCATAAAGCTATTCGTTTATTGAAAAATGGATGTCAAGCTTTCTTAGCTCATGTCACTGATCTAAACCAGAATACGTCAGATTTGAATAATATTTCCGTTGTCAATGAATTTCTTGATGTATTTCCCGAAGAACTTCCCGGTCTACCCCCAGAACGTGAAGTTGAATTCTTTATTGACCTTGAGCCCGGTACAAAACCCATTTCTAAAACCCCATATCGAATGACTCCTATTGAACTTCAGGAGTTAAAGGTCCAATTACAAGAATTGTTAGACATCGGTTTTATTCGTCCTAGTACGTCTCCTTGGGGTGCTCCTGTTTTATTCGTAAAGAAGAAAGACGGGAGTATGCGACTTTGTATTGACTATCGGGAGTTGAACCATGTCACCATCAAGAATAGGTATTCGCTACCTCGTATTGATGACCTGTTCGACCAGTTGCAAGGAGCGCAATTCTTTTCAAAGATCGATCTTCGTTCTGAATATCATCAGCTGAAGATTAAAACTGAGGATATTCCAAAGACTGCTTTCAGAACTCGGTACGGGCATTATGAGTTCTTAGTCATGTCTTTTGGATTGACTAATGCTCCTGCTGCTTTCATGGATATGATGAACCGTGTATTCAAGGAATATTTGGATAAGTTCGTTGTTGTCTTTATTGATGACATCCTCATCTATTCTAAAAGCCGTGAAGATCATGAGCACCACTTGAAGTTGGTACTTCAAAAGTTTCGTGAAAACAAGCTATATGCCAAGATGAAGAAATGCGAGTTCTGGCTTGAGGAAGTAGCATTTCTTGGGCACGTGGTATCGAAATGTCGAGTATCTGTTGACCCGACAAAGATTGAAGCAATACAAAGCTGGGAGCAACCTAAGTCGATGACCGAAGTACGAAGCTTTCTGGGCTTAGCTAGTTATTATCGCAGGTTTGTAGAGGGATTTTCTCGAATCGCTACTCCATTAACTCAGTTGACTCGGAAAGATACAAAATTCGTTTGGAGCGAAGAATGCGAGAAGAGCTTCCAAGAGCTCAAGAGAAGACTTATCTCGGCACCTGTTCTGACAATACCATCTGGTTCGGATGGATTTGTTATTTACAGCGATGCTTCAGGCAAAGGGTTATGATGTGTTCTCATGCAGCATGGGAAGGTCATAGCCTATGCCTCGCGACAACTCAAAGAATATGATAGGAATTATCCTACTTATGATCTAGAGTTGGCAGCAGTCGTTTTTGCGTTGAAGATCTGGAGACATTACCTGTACGGGGAGAAAGTGGAGATTTATACGGATCATAAGATCCTTAAATATTTCTTCACTCAAAAGGTACTCAACATGCGGCAACGATGTTGGCTTGAGCTGTTGAAAGATTACGATCATACCATCCAATACCATCCAGGAAAAGCGAACGTGGTAGCTGACGCGTTGAGTAGAAGATCATATGCGGAAACGAGTGTGATGATGTCAAGTATACGCGTGGAACCAGCTTTGATTGATAAAATTAAAGCCACTCAAGCTACAGACCCGGAGCTGATGAAGATGAAGAAGAAAGTGCAAGAAGGTGCCATTCCAGAAGCAAGAATCGATGAAGAGGGAATACTTCGAGTCAACTCCAGACTTTGTGTTCCTAACGATTCTGACTTAAAGTATAGAATCATGATGGAGGCACACAACACACCATTTGCAATCCATCCTGGGAGTACCAAAATGTATCGTGATCTTCGACATATATTTTGGTGGAGCAATATGAAAAGAGAGATCACGGAGTTTATTTCAAGATGTTTAACTTGTCAACGGGTAAAGGCGGAGCATCAAGTACCTAAGGGTCCATTGCAACCACTGGAGATTTTGAAATGGAAGTGGGAACACATTACGATGGATTTCGTTGCGGGTCTTCCCAAGGTTTCTAAGGCATAAATGCGATTTGGGTTATTGTTGATAGATTAACCAAGTCTGCTCATTTCTTGCCGATACGAGAGACTTATTCCCTTGAACGTCTTGCTCATATGTACGTGAATGACATTATGAGATTGCATGGAATGCCAGTATCCATAGTTTCGGATCGTGATCCCAGATTTACTTCACGATTTTGGATCAGTTTGCAGAAAGCTATGGGCATGGATTTACGATTCAGTTCGGCTTATCATCCTCAAACGGACGGATAATCGGAAAGGACTATTCAAACTCTTGAAGATCTATTGAGACTTTGTGTTCTAGACTTCAAAGGGAGTTGGGATAAGTACTTACCATTGGTGGAATTCTCCTACAACAATAGTTATCAGGCAAGTATAGGCGTGGCTCCATTCGAAGCGTTGTATGGGAGAAAGTGTCGTTCTCCAGTATGTTGGGATGAGGTGGGTGAAGCAATATTGTTGGGACCGGAGTTAGTACGTATGACTACAGAAAAGATCCAAATAATCCGATAACGTATACAAACAGCACAAGATCGACAAAAGAGTTATGCGGATCTTCATCGAAAGGACGTGAAATTTTATGTTGGGGACCATGTGTTATTATGTGTTACTCCGTGGAAAGGAGTTACGAGATTCGGGAAGAGAGGAAAGCTCAATCCACGATTCATTGGCCCATTTGAGATTCTTGACCGAGTAGGAAATGTGGCCTATAGACTCGCTTTACCTCCAAGCATGTCTCGTGTTCATAACGTGTTTCACATATCCGTGCTTCGTAAATATGTGAAAGATCCAAACCGCATTATTGAGTTAGAACCAGACGAGATAGCCGAAGATTTAACGTACGAGGAGGTACCTGTCAAGATCTTGGATAGGAAGGAGCATGTCCTACGCTCGAAAATTATACCTTCAAGTTAAAGTTTTGTGGAGAAACCATGCAATTGAGGAAATGAACTGGGAGTTGGAATCGGAAATGAAAGCGAGGTATCCTCATCTTTTCGACATACCAGGTATATATGTTAATTTCGAGGACGAAATTTCATAATGAGGGGAGGTTGTAATACCCCAACTTTTATGAATAAAGATTTAATTTTCTTTATATATTATTTTGAAATAGTAAGGTATTGATTTGATAAATATGAAAAGTTATGGGTGAAATGTGCAAATATTTTAAAATAAGCAAGTGGTTATAAATATTCATTGTTGTCGGGGAATATTCTTTTGGTCGTGGAATATTCTTGTTGTCGGAGAATATTTTTATAACGGCGCAGCTATTTGCGGGCCCCACAACGGAATAACTGTCGAATATAGAAAGCGACAGAAATAACCTTTTGATAAATAACAGTGTAGTTGTTACCGTTAGTACTGTTGAAATACCCGGTGGTTAAAATACAGTAATACGCGGTGTTGCACAATAGCACACGGTATTGCACAGTATTTTGAATTATTGATTCTTACGTGAGAAGGACACTTACTCAATTATTATTACAGTAATTAGTGTTCAATATTTTATATTAGTGATTCAATAATTGCATGATATTTTATTGATTCAATAATTGCTACGTTGATGTTTTATATCAATAATTGCTACGTTCCTATGATTGATTCAATAATTGCTACCGTTGATATTTTATTATTGATTCGATAATTGTCATTGCACAGTATTTCACATTATCAACTCAATAATTTATATTATTTGAATAATATTATTAGATAGCATTATTGACAATGTCTAAGGAAGTTCTGTCTAGGAGGGGTTATTTAATTACGCGCCAGTAAGGAGAAGTCCTTATCGGAAGGCCCCCCTCTTTTCTAGGAACGACCTGGTTGTCAATATTGTAGTTCTGTAATATTATTTGTGAATAATTAATTATTAATTTATATGATAAGGAAATATTTATTTTGTGGATATAAAAGAAGGAATTAGTGCTGATGTGTTTTTATCAGTATTTTGGTCTGGAAAATCATCCGTTTATGGGTTTCGGATAATTTATGTTTGGAATTTGGAAAAACTTCCTTCTACAAAGTTGTAGAGAATTAAATTTCCTATAGAAGGACATAGAATTTATATTTTTTTTGATAAAGGGGCTATTTATTATGAATTATTGAAGTTTCGAAAAATAAATATTTTTTTTATAAAATGGTGGGCCCCACTTTTGGTTGGTGTTGAAAAAAGGCTGATGGCTTTTTTTTGAAGGCGGCCAGAAAAATTTTAAAAAAATAAAATATTATTTTATTCAAAAAGTCTACTTTGGCATCCTAAGCTTTTTTTATAAATAGGGTGCTTAGGTTAGAATTGAAAAACACACCAGAATCAGAAGTTTTCTCTCTCTATAATATCTAGCGTATTTTTGTGAGTATTTAGATACTTTGAGTGTTAGTATTCAGTGCAAGTTTCCTTCGGTATTATATCCGATACTCTAGTCAGAGGTACTATTCTTTTGAGGTAAGGGATGTTATTTTCTTTCGAAAATGATGTTATTGTTTTCAATATCATTATACCAAAATATTGGCATAGATTTTATTATGAAATTCTTACTTTTTCCGTCGGGGTTACTATTTATGTATACGGCGCTATTCACGTATACGGCACTATTCACAAAAAAACTAAATTTTCTTTTATTTGTCTAAATTATTTGTTATAGTTACTATCTTTGATTGAATCTAAGTTTTGAGCTTCATTCTTGAATTTTGCTCCACAAAGTATTATTATGAAATATTCTTGAACTTGAATAAACTAAAATACGAATCCTTAATCTTATCCTTTATTTTACTGGATTCGTTATTTATATTATTTTTCATCATCCTCGGTCCTAAGTGGTGATATAACCAAATATATTTGGTCTGTAGAGCAAAGATGAATGATTACCTGATGAATATCTTTGGCCGTAGTGCAAAGATGACAGGTGTTGAGATGAACATGACCACTGGTGATACAAATGAATATCTTTGGCCCGTAGTGCAAAGATGAATATTTGATTTGAGATATATATTGATTGATGTTACAGGGATAAAATATTGATGATGGACTTTTAAATCAAAGAAGATAGTAGACTTCATTCTCTACTTAACTCTTCTAATGAATTGTTATTTCCGCTGCGAATATTGATCTAAAATTGGTTGTCCATTATATTTTATCTGATTTATTGAAGGCTAACGATAATTTATTTTCCATTATCTTAGTCATAATATTCTTTACTGGGCTAGTTGAGCTCACCCTTTTCATCTATTGTCCTCTTCAGGAAATGAGAATGTTGCGGGAACTAGTCGGGGGACAGAGTGATGGTACGAGTTAGAGTAGTAGTAGTCCTAACTATTTCTGATAAATAGTGTGATAATAATTGTAATGAGGACTTAGTTTGAATATTAATATTTTCTACATATTTGTATTGACACTCACAGTTGTGTGGTCGTATTTTGCACGACCGTATGATATAAAGTTTGTATTTGAATTCTGTACCATGTATTTGGCGACTCAGAATGGGTTGGGTTGACTGGACCTATTCTGGGGGTGTCACATACGCATTGTTTTTAACGTGATAGTCGATTGCTCCTTTTGATGCTAATCAAATGAGAACGAAGTAATCAGACTTCTAATCACTTTTTTCTTTGACAATTCTAGAGAGCCAATGAAATAATAAGAAAGCCTCCTTAAATGAAAACTTGTGTGAGATATACTCATCGTTTTGAACGTGATAGTCATGGGATTGCCCTTTTTGATGCTTATAAACTAGAACGAAGTTATAGGACTCCTAATCACCTCTTTCTTTGACAATTCTAGAGAAACAATGAAATAATATGGTCTCCTAAATGAAGATTTGTGTGAGATGTACGCATGGTTTTTAACGCGATAGTTATGGATTTCTGCTTTTAACACTAATCAAACTAGAACAAAATAATACAACTCTTAATCACCTCATTCTTTATAAATTTGAAACAACCAATGAAACAATATGAAGGTTTCCCTAAATGAAGACTTGTGTGAGATCTACGCATCGTTTTGGACGCGATATTGATGAGATTGCTCCTTTTGATGCTAATCAAATTATAAAAAAGTAATAGGACTTACTAATCACCTCTTTTTTTGATAATTTTAGAGAACCAATGAAACAATAAGAATGTTTTTTAAATGAAGACTTGTGTGAGATGTACGCATCATTTTTAACGCGTTAGTCATGGGATTGCTACTTTTGATGCTAATAAAACTAGAACGAAGTTATAGGACTCTAATCACCTCTTTATTTAAAAAATTAAGAGAACCAATGAAACAATAAGGTCTCCTTAAATGAAGACTTTTGTGAGATGTACGCATCGTTTTTAATGCGATAGTCATGGGATTGCTCCTTTTGATACTAATAAAACTAGAACGAAGTTAGAGGACTCTTAATCACCTCTTTCTTTGAAAATTTTAGAGAATCAATGAAACAATAAGGTCTCCCTAATTGAAGACTTATGTGAGATGTACGCGTGGTTTTAAACGCCATAGTCTTGGGTTTCTCTTTTTGACGCTAATCATGATAGTAGTGTGCATACAAGCCAATCATGTATGATGATAAAGCACGTACTTTGTAAACAATCTTATTTATTTATTAATAAAATATTCATTTATTAAAGGCATTTAATTATCTACATGGTGCTGTTTTTATAATATGTAAATAACCCATAGTTTTAAGCAATGCTTTTAGAATCATGATGATGATCATGCTAATGAGATCTAAATTCTTAGAAAGCTCTAAAACTAAAATAGTTCCCAATCGTGGGATTACTAAAAAGGAGATTAGTAATTCCGGATAGATTAGTACATATGTTGCTTGCTCATTGGATGAGAATGATTGATCTCATGATCATTTGTGTGGAGACACTAAAGCAAGTATGTAGGTGCTTATTGGAGAATAAGTTCACTGAATGTGACTCGCTATGGAATACCTAATGGAGTTTTACTCGCCTGTCAATAGGAATTCCTAATGTGAAAGTAGTACAAGTGATCCTTGGACTTGAGATCATCATAGTATCTTGTATGTAACAAATTATATTTTGACTTATTCCTTAAGACCTTTTAAGGCATATATAGGGTATGCTTGGGTATAATGAGTTACATATGGAGATAATGAATGATCAATAAAGAATCTATCACCTCTAGTAAAAGAGGAGATACGTCCTATGTGATTCGTTAAATGACAACCCAGGAATCCTTGGCCAAGGTGGAATGAAATTAGAAAGAGGTTTCTAATTTGCATTAATCGGAGTTGTGCATTTTCTAATCGAAATACATATAATTAAATAAAATAAGACTTGACAGTAAATTCATGTCTTATATTTAATTGGGACATTGTATGGTGGAAGGATTGAATTGTATGGTAACTATTTACTCACAGGTTCTTTTATGATTAATGTTGAAATCTATATTATCTGAAAAGTCGTTGATCGCTAGGGAGGCTTATCCCTATTGTAGAATAAATATTATTTATTTAAATAGATTATTAGTTTAATTTATTTATTTAAATAAGATTAGAATTGTTCTAATTGATTTATTCACAACCGGTTTAATATAGAGAACCTAAAGGGTCACACCATAAAAGGAAGAATAATTATTTAAGAAGGTAATGACATACTCGTAATAATGCATTAAGTGTAATTAATTTAATCTATAGTGATAGAATAAATTAAATAGCTTAATGTTTATTATTTAATATTTTGAAAATATTAAATATAAATTAATAAGAGGAGTCTTATTAATATTATTACAATTATTATTATTTTAATTTCTAAAGGAGTTTAGTAATTAATTTAATATTAGTACTCTCATTTATTCCTAATAAGATTAGGAGATAAATTAATTAAATGAATTTAATTAATTATTTCCCATGTGGTGGGAAGCATAAATTAATTAAAGGAGTTTAATTAATTAAAAGAAATCCCATGTCTAATAGGATTAGAAGGGTTGACCAATATCTATATAAGAGAAGTCTTATAATAGATATCAGTTGAGGCAATTCCAATTGTTGGAGAGTACTCCTTTTCTATAGAGGATAGAAAACTAAGCCAACCACCCTCCTTCTTGATAATTCATCTTCCTTGGTGGATCACCTCTAGAGGCCAAACACTTGGGTGGCTAACGTTGATCAAAGGAAGGAATTTAACTCGAAAATTCAAGGAGATCACGAAGAACAAGGAGTTGAACTCGTACCTGTGGAAGCTTCGTTTTACAAGGGTATGATTCCATAACTTCTTATTTATCGTTTTAAATTAATAATTTGCATAAAGGATGATCCGGGTAATGATTTTGTAGAAATTTTTTTAAACTCTGATATACCATGCTTTCGCTAATTTTTGCAATTTGATTGCATCACGATTTCGTACAAACCCAACAGTGGCATCAGAGCCAAACCTTTATGCAATTATTAATTTATTTTTGATTTCATATACATATGGGTATGTATTTAAAATAATTTATTGGGCATAATTTTATTGTATAATTTTTTGGGACGAATCACAATATTTTTTTTTGGGGTGCTAATCTTGAATTCTGCAAAGAAAAGGTGTTGTCTCTTTCTTACTCCAAAAAGAAGGTGACCCATCAGGAAAGGACTCTTTTAATAAACCTGCAGGACTCTTTTAATAAAAGAAGGTGACTTCCTTTTAAAAAATAAATGTGAATTTATATTATATTATATATATATATATATATATATATATATATATATCCTGATTCGTTATATAAACATATATAATATATACGGTAATATCAAATATATATATATATATATATATATATATGATATATATATATGATATATTTATATATTATATTCTAAATAATTTTATAATTAAAATAAAGAGTTTATTTTAATCTTGAAATTGGATTTCATGCAATTTAAAATTGCCCATTAAATGATACTCATATATATATGAAATATTTTAATTCATGAGATGAATATTTATTTATTGATATATATGGTGATATGTATGATAATAAATGGAGATTGATTATGGACTATTTGACCAATGTGATTGGATTTTATTTTAGTTGAATGCTTGAATGAATGGGTTTTATTAAATGGGGTTTGTGTACCTTGTCTTCTCTAATTTTTTTTTCTTGATGTAAAATTCTATCTCCCTCCTATGTACTTCCCCTTGACTGCTAATCAAGGTTTCTATTTAAATTAAATAGTTTAATATAATAGAAATAGTTAGAATTATCTTGAAGAAATTGGAGACCAAGGAGCAAGGAGCGCGTGAAGACCCGTTTGTATGGAGCCCGGGTTTAAATGTAATAGTTATATTTAAATTTAAATTCTTGCACTCCTAGGTTTGACCTTTTGGTTCACTTGGTGGCTCTAGTGAACCAAACTAGAATAAAAGTCCATAATCAATCCGGGTAGAATATAGTATTCTATATTGCATGCTAAATATTATTATATATATATATATATATATATTATATTTTATGCAAACATGCTTCGCATGTTTAATAAAATGACGCATATTTTATATATATATATGTGCATGCGCGCTAAACAAGATGAGACAAATAATAACAAACCCCTCAAAGAAATAATATTAAGTCCGAAGCGTTCAAATGATATTTGGAATATCGAACGTCGCCTTCTAGCATGATAAATTAATAGAGTATTAAATATTTAATATGAGCTTGTTGTGCTATCCACAAGGCGAGTATTGCATATTTAAGATGTTAATTAATCACATTTGATGCTTATCAAGAAAATTGAAAGATCTAGTCTTGTTGTACTATCTACAAGGACGAACATTTTTCTTTTTTGAATTTATGGAAGTGCTAGGCTGGATTTAACTTAAATCATTTTAGTTCGGATGTGCACACACTTGACCATTATGATTTAAGAGGCAAAATAAAAGGAGTTATATAGTGATGTAATTGACAAGAGTTGTCTACCTATTTATTTGTATATCGCTTGTTGTGCTATCCACAAGGTTATATACATTTGAAATGGGATCCTTATTCTCACTAGAAAATCTTTAATTAGATGTTGCCGAACTATATAAGTGAGGGTAATATAGTTTGATAAAAATAGTGGGAGATACCAATTTAAAATAAAGACCTAAATTTATTTTGGTATGCAAAATTAATAAAATGAATGTTTGCTAAAATGTTGTTTTTCACATGCAGAATTTTAAAAATGTCAAAATCACTAATTTCACTGCGAAGCATACTTAATGCTAATAAGCTTACCGGGCCGAATTATACGGACTGTCTAAGAAATCTGAGAATAGTTCTCAGTGCTGAAAAGATTTCTTATGTCCTAAACTCACCTGTCCTTGGAACTGTTCCAGAAACAGCCTCTGAGGAAGAGATTGCCACCATTGTAAAGTGGCAAGATGATGCATCTGTGGCTCAATGCATCATGCTCGCATCCATGAATAACGAGCTTCAGCGTCAGCACGAAAACATGGATGCTCCTACTATGTTGATTCACCTCAAGGAGTTGTATGGTGAACAAAGTAGGACTGTTATATATGAGATATCTAAGGAGCTCTTCTGATCTCGGATGACCAAGGGCAAAGTGAACATAAAGGAACAAAAGAAATCTGATCCAGCTAGCAAAGGAATGTGCTTCCATTGCAACGAGCCGGGTCATTGGAAGAGGAATTGCAAGAAGTTTCTGGCAAAGAAGAAGCTTGGAGAAGCTTCGACTTCCAATCAAGGTTTGTTCATGATTGAAATTAATTTTTCAGAAAGTCAAAATTCTACTTGGGTATTGGATACCGGCTGTGGTTCTCACATATGTAATAATGTGAAGGGACTGGTCAGAAATAGAAAGCTGAGCAATGATGAGGTCATCCTACGAGTGGGGAATGGAGCAAAGGTTGCTGCATTAGCTGTAGGGACTTATTGTTTAGTAATGCCTTTGGGGCAAGTCCATTTATCTAAATAATAGTTATTTTATTCCGAATATTATTAGAAACATTATTTCTATTTCTGTATTGGATATGGAAGGATATGACGTTATTATAAAGAACAACAGTTGTTCAATTTATAAAGACGATGTTTTATATAGTATTGGAAATTTGCGAAATGGACTTTATATACTTGACTTGCAAGAAAATATATTTCAAATTGAACAAACTAAGAAAAGGAAAAGAGATAATATTAATTATACCTACATGTGGCACTGTAGACTCGGTCATATCAATGAAACAAGATTATCCAAGTTGCATAAGGATGGGCTCCTAGAGCTATCCGATTATGAATCATATCCAACTTGTGAATCTTGTCTCATGGGTAAAATGACTAAATCTCCTTTTAGTGGAAAAGGAGAAAGAGTTACAGAGTTGTTGGCATTGATTCACACAGACGTTTGTAGACCTATAACAACAAGTGCACGTGGTGGGTTTTCTTATTTTATTACTTTCATTGATGATCACTCAAGATTTGGATATGTGTATTTAATGAAATATAAGTCAGAATCATTTGAAAAGTTCAAAGAGTTCAGAAGTGAAGTAGAGAAACAAACGGGCAAGAGTATAAAGATACTTCGATCAGATCGAGGTAGAGAATACTTAAGCGGTGAGTTTCTCAATTGTCTCAAAGAAAATGGTATAATCTCACAATGGACTCCTCCAGGTACACCACAGTTAAATGGAGTATCTGAAAGGAGAAATCGAACACTGTTGGACATGGTTCGATCCATGATGAGTTTTACCGACCTTCCAATTTCTTTCTGGGGATATGCCCTAGAAACGGCTGCGTACCTACTTAACAAGGTACCTACCAAATCCGCCCCAAAGACTCCATATGAGATGTGGAAGGGGAGGAAACCAAATCTTAAGTATGTTAAGACTTGGGGTTGCCCAGCTTATGTCAAAAAGTTTGAAAATGATAAGCTACAGACTAAATCCGATAAGTGTAGATTTGTGGGATACCCTAAAGAAACTTTAGGGTATTATTTCTATCATCCAACTGATCAAAAGGAGTTTGTTGCGAAACATGCTGCCTTCTTGGAAAAGGAGTTTATCCATGAAGGGGTTAGTGGGAGTAAGATATATCTTGAAGAAGTTCAAGAACCACAAATTACCACGGATCAAAGTCAGGTACCTGACCAAGTAGAAGAACCTACTATACCACACCCTGTTCGTAAATCTGGAAGAGTACTGAAGATACCTGAGAGGTATGGATTCGTTATAGAGGATGACGATGAGGTACACATCATGAATGATGATGATCCATTGAATTACGAACAGGCTATGAGTAATAAAGACTCAGGAAAATGGCTTGAAGCTATGAAATCTGAAATGGACTCCATGTATGAAAATAAAGTATGGACTTTGGTTTCACCACCTGAAGGCATTAAGCCTATTGGGTGTAAATGGGTCTTTAAAAGAAAGACTGGAGCGGACGGCAAGGTAGAGACCTATAAGGCCCGACTGGTTGCAAAAGGTTTCAAACAAAGACAAGGAGTTGACTATGATGAAACCTTTTCACCAGTAGCTATGCTCAAGTCCATTCGGATTTTGCTTGCGATTGCGGCTTATAACGACTATGAGATCTGGCAGATGGACGTGAAAACGACCTTCCTCAATGGGAAACTTGAGGAGGATGTGTATATGACATAGCCAGATGGATTTGTTTCAAAGGTTGGAACAAATCAAGTTTGTAAGCTGCAACGATCCATTTATGGATTGAAGCAAGCTTCTCGTAGATGGAATATTAGTTTTGATGAGATAATCAAAGAGTTTGATTTTATCAAAAATGACGATGAACCATGTGTGTACAAGAAGGTTAGTGGGAGCGCAGTTTCATTCCTTGTATTATATGTTGATGATATATTACTGATAGGGAATGACATTCCTATGCTACAATCGATTAAAATCTGGTTATCTAAACACTTCTCCATGAAGGACTTGGGAGAAGCATCCTATATTTTGGGGATAAAGATCTATAGAGATAGAACTAAAAGGATGCTTGGTTTATCCCAAGGAACGTACATTGATGCAATGCTAAAGAGATTTAGCATGGAAGATTCCAAAAGAGGTCTCATGCCGATGAGCCATGGAATACATCTCTCCAAGAAACAGGCCCCAAAGACACCTGAGGAGAGAGCCCGTATGAGTAAGATCCCTTATGCTTCTGCAATAGGATCTATCATGTACGGTATAATATGTACTAGACCGGATGTTGCTCATGCACTTAGTGTAACGAGCAGATACCAGTCGAATCTAGGAGAAGAGCACTGGAAGGCAGTGAAGAATATCCTAAAATACTTGAGAAGGACTAAGGATATTTTTCTTGTCTACGGTGGGTCTGAATTAAAACTCGAGGGCTTCACAGACTCAAGTTTTCAAACGGACCAAGATGACAGTAAATCTGTTTTGGGGTATGTTTTTACCTTGAATGGAGGCGCAGTGAGTTAGAAGAGTTCCAAGCAGCAAACAGTTGCTGATTCAGTGACAGAGGCAGAGTATATAGCTGCAAGTGAAGCTGTAAAGGAAGCTGTTTGGATGAAGAAGTTCATAACTGAACTTGGTATGGTTCCTAGGCATTGGAGAAGCAGTTCCCATTTACTGTGACAACACAGGAGCAGTTGCACAGGCTAAGGAACCAAGGTCTCATCAAAAATCTAAACACGTGTTGCGAAAATTTCACTTGATCAGGGAGATCATTGAAAGAGGAGACGTCACCTTGGAGCGTGTAGACTCTCAAGACAACATTGCAGATCCATTTACTAAAGCTTTAACACAACAGCAGTTTGATCGTCACTTAGAGAAGATGGGTATGAGATACCATGGCGATTGGCTTTAGTGCAAGTGGGAGATTGATAGTAGTGTGCATACAAGCCAATCATGTATGATGATAAAGCACGTACTTTATAAACAATCTTATTTATTTATTAATAAAATATTCATTTATTAAAGGCATTTAATTATCTACATGGTGCTGTTTTTAAAATATGTAAATAACCCATAGTTTTAAGCAATGCTTTTAGAATCATGATGATGATCATGCTAATGAGATCTAAATTCCTAGAAAGCTCTAAAACTAAAATAGTTCCTAATCGTGGGATTACTAAAAAGGGGATTAGTAATTCCGGATAGATTGGTACATATGTTGGTTTCTCATTAGATGAGGATGATTGATCTCATGATCATTTGTGTGGAGACACTAAAGCAAGTATGTAGGTGCTTATTGGAGAATAAGTTCACTGAACGTGACTCGCTATGGAATACCTAATGGAGTTTTACTCGCCTGTCAATAGGAATTCTTAATGTGAAAGTAGTACAAGTGATCCTTGGACTTGAGATCATCATAGTATCTTGTATGTAACAAATTATACTTTGACTTATTCCTTAAGACCTTTTAAGGCATATATAGGGTATGCTTGGGTATAATGAGTTACATATGGAGATAATGAATGATCAATAAAGAATCTATCACCTCTAGTAAAAGAGGAGATACGTCCTATGTGATTCGTTAAATGACAACCCAGGAATCCTTGGCCAAGGTGGAATGAAATTAGAAAGAGGTTTCTAATTTGCATTAATCGGAGTTGTGCATTTTCTAATCGAAATACATATAATTAAATAAAATAAGACTTGACAGTAAATTCATGTCTTATATTTAATTGGGACATTGTATGGTGGAAGGATTGAATTGTATAGTAACTATTTACTCACAGGTTCTTTTATGATTAATGTTGAAATCTATATTATCTGAAAAGTCGTTGATCGCTAGGGAGGCTTATCCCTATTGTAGAATAAATATTATTTATTTAAATAGATTATTAGTTTAATTTATTTATTTAAATAAGATTAGAATTGTTCTAATTGATTTATTCACAACCGGTTTAATATAGAGAACCTAAAGGGTCACACCATAAAAGGAAGAATAATTATTTAAGAAGGTAATGGCATAATCGTAATAATGCATTAAGTGTAATTAATTTAATCTATAGTGATAGAATAAATTAAATAGCTTAATGTTTATTATTTAATATTTTGAAAATATTAAATATAAATTAATAAGAGGAGTCTTATTAATATTATTACAATTATTATTATTTTAATTTCTAAAGGAGTTTAGTAATTAATTTAATATTAGTACTCTCATTTATTCCTAATAAGATTAGGAGACAAATTAATTAAATGAATTTAATTAATTATTCCCGTGTGGTGGGAAGCCTAAATTAATTAAAGGAGTTTAATTAATTAAAAGAAATCCCATGTCTAATAGGATTAGAAGGGTTGACCAATATCTATATAAGAGGAGTCTTATAATAGATATCAGTTGAGGCAATTCCAATTGTTGGAGAGTACTCCTTTTCTATAGAGGATAGAAAACTAAGCCAACCACCCTCCTTCTTGATAATTCATCTTCCTTGGTGGATCACCTCTAGAGGCCAAACACTTGGGTGGCTAACGTTGATCAAAGGAAGGAATCTAACCCGGAAATTCAAGAAGATCACGAAGAACAAGGAGTTAAACTCGTACCTGTGGAAGCTTCGTTTTACAAGGGTATGATTCCATAACTTCTTATTTATTTTTTTAAATTAATAATTTGCATAAAGGATGATCCGAGTAATGGTTTTGTAGAAATTTTTTTAAACTCTGATATACCATGCTTCCGCTAATTTTTGCAATTTGATTGCATCACGATTTCGTACAAACCCAACAAATCAAACTAGAACAAAATAATACAACTCTTAATCACCTCTTTCTTTGTAAATGTGAAACAACCAATGATACAATATGAAGGTTTCCCTAAATAAAGACTTGTGTGAGATCTACGCATAGTTTTGGACACAATAGTGATGGGATTGCTCATTTTGATGCTAATTTCAACTAGAACGAAGTAATAGGAATCATAATCACCTATATTTTGATAATTTGAGAGAACTAATGAAAAAAATAAGAAAGTGTTCCTAAATGATAACTTATGTGAGATGTACGGATCGTTTTGAAGGCACTAGTGATAGGATTGCTCCTTTTGATGCTAATCAAACTAGAACGAAGTCATAGGACTCATAATCACCTCTTTCTTTAAGAATTTGAAAGAACCAATGAAATAATAAGAAGGTCTCCCTAAATCAAGACTTGTGTGAGATGTACGCAATGTTTTTAACGCGATAGTCATGGGATTGTTTCTTTTGATGATAATCAAATTAGAACGATGTAATAGGACTCCTAATTACTTCTTTCTTAGATAATTCTAGAGAACCAATGAAATAATAAGAAGGCCTCTTTAAATGAAGACTTGTGTGAGATGTACGCATCGTTTTGAACGCTATAGTCATGGGATTGTTCCTTTTGATGCTAATCAAACTGGAACGAAGTTATAGGACTCCTAATCACCTCTTTCTTTGACAATTTTAGGGAACCAATAAAATAATACGGTCTCCTTAAATGAAGACTTGTGTGAGGTCTACGCATCGTTTTGGACGAGATAGTGATGGAATTGATCCTTTTGATGATAATTTTAACTAGAACGAAGTAATAGGACTCATAATCACATATATTTTCACAATTTGAGAGAACTAATGAAACAATAAGAAGGTCTCCCTAAATAAAGACTTGTGTGAGATGTACGGATTGTTTTGAAGGTACTAGGGATAGAATTGCTCCTTTGATTCTAATTAAACTAGAACAAAGTCATAGGGCTCATAATTGCATCTTTCTTTGACAATTTGAGAAAACCAATGAAACAATAAGGTCTCCCTAAATCAAGACCTGTGTGAGATGTACGCATTATTTTTAACGCGATAGTTATGGGATTGCTTCTTTTGATGCTAATCAGATTAGAACGAAGTAATAGGACTCATAATCACCTCTTTCTTTGACAATTTTAGGGAACCAATGATACAATAAGAAGGTCTCCCTAAATGAAGACTTGTGTGAGGTCTACGCATTGTTTTGGACGCAATAGTGATGGGATTGCTCATTTTGATGCTAATTTTAACTAGAACGAAGTAATAGGACTCATAATCACCTATATTTTGACAATTTGAGAGAACTAATGAAACAATAAGAATGTCTCCCTAAATGAAGACTTGTGCGAGATGTACGTATCGTTTTGAATGTACTCATGATAGGATTACTCTTTTGATGCTAATTAAACTAGAACGAAGTTATAGGACTCATAATTACATATTTCTTTGACAATTTGAGAGAACCAATGAAACAATAAGAAGGTCTCCCTAAATGAAGACTTGTGTGAGATGTACACATCATTTTTAACGCGATAGTCATGGGATTGTTCCTTTTGATGCTAATAAAATTAGAACGAAGTAATAGGACTCCTAATCACCTCTTTCTTTGACAATTTTAAAGAACCAATGAAAGAATAAGAATGTCTGCTTAAATGAAGACTTGTGTGAGATGTACGCATCGTTTTTATCGCGATAGTCATGAGATTGTTTCTTTTGATGCTAATCAAAGTAGAATGAAATTATAGGACTCCTAATCACTTCTTTCCTTAAAAATTTTAGAGAACTACTGAAACAATAAGGTCTCTTTAAATGAAGACTTGTGTGAGATGTACGCGTGGTTTTGAACGCGATAGTTATGGGTTTCTCTTTTTGACGCTAATCAAGCTAGAACGAAATAATAAAACTCTTAATGACCTTTTTCATTGTAAATTTGAAACAACTAGTGATATAATATGAAGGTCACCCTAAATAAAGACTTGTGTGAGATCAACACATCGTTTTGGACACCATAGTGATGGGATTCCGTCATTTTTGTGACTTTGTCATAAAATAATATATCATAGTGGGCTGACAATCTTTAGATCACATCCAACAAAAGGCAATACTGCATTAATGACTCCATCGTTTTTATCATCCTGGCATCAGGTTCCATGATGCATTGATGATATATAAAATAAGTTTTGATATTTTAAGTAATTTTTGTCTAGCCGAAACAATTAGCATAGACTCTTCTTTTAAACCAATCAAAACTATTGAAAATCATTTTTGGAATTATCATGTCGCAACAGGTAACGATGTGTTAGGGTCCCGAAGTCCACACATACACAATTATAACCATGTTTTGAAGATAACCAAAAATTCATTTTATTTCAAAAAAGGCACATCAATGCAAATTTAGCTTGATGTCAAAAATTTCGAAGTCTAGCATAGTTAGAAGATTTGGAATACCTATGCTTCCACCATCAACTTCAATTCTTCTAATGATTAATTGCTTAATAATTCTATCTATTTCTATTATCTTCAATCCTTCATTCACAATTTTCTTATACCCCCGTATAGCTCATCAAACATAGCACATGTTGTGAGTTCAGGAACTTACCACAATCATATGGGTTTTGGAACTTATCTTAGTCAGACCAAAGTCGTCCATTCGCTGAGGGGTTCCACCATACGATTACGAGTCACGAACTTACCATACGTATGAGTTTAAAGAATTCTCACCTAATCTTATATTCTCTACATATCCGTTATACACATGAGAAAAGAATCACCCTCTCATCATATATATAGCGAATAGCGCACACTTACATTTCAATGATTATCAATGTGATAAACTAAGTAGTCGTTAGACCAAGCACAAATCCCGCTCATACAAAGGTTTGTACAACTCAGCTATCACTATGAGTTCTCAATTGAAATCCCACATAATCCTAGCTCCCTCAATACTCGATACGAATTTCATTTAATCCGTATCTATAATTCACAACTCTTTCCTGAGTTTTAATAGTACAATTTCATAGTACAACAGTTGTACAACAATTATGCTATAAAGTTTTCAATCATTTGATTGATCCTCCTCCTGCTATGACCTTATCAGATCACGTTGTGATCTCATATTATAATCATATTATATTACGATTTTTTCCTATCTTATGATTGTTTTGTTTTACGATCTTCTTTCCCTTTATACTTTTAGTCTTTTAGACTCTATCTATTCTTTACTACTGTTCGTCTTTATTATTAGAGTTAGGTAACTCTGGATCTTTATTACTTGTCATGATTCTTCTTTGAATCTGATTGATTTATTAATACCTTGCCCAAATTCATCGCTTAGAACTTAAACTCTATTTGAGTTTATTCCTATTCCTCATCTCTGCGGTTATAGCCTAAGGTAACACTACCTAAGGTTTATAACCTACAGCTTTGATACCAATTGTAGCACCCCCAAATCCGGGTCCCTAGAACCTCGGACCTGGTACGTTACGATACATCATTTCTATAACTATTGCGGAAGATATAAACATAAATTGTTTATACAATAACTTTTACAACATAATTTCAAAGGTCTGTAACCTTAACTTAATACCTGCATTCAATATCCTACACGACATACAATGTCATTGTATCCAATACTATTGCCATTTTAACCGTACAATAATCCAATCTTGGAACTTATCTTTGCCTGTGTTCAAAGTTTCGTCTTAATCTGAAATATTTATCATGATATAGCAAGGGTGAGCAACAAGTTTGCCCAATAAGTTTAAGTTCAAATGAAGATATATCATGGTTGAAAAGAATAATAAGCTGACAAACTTTCAACAATATAAGAATTATAAAAGAACATGAATCATTAATGCTGAATAGCCAACAATGAACATGAATAATTTAACTTAACAATATGGTAATGAAGGTGATCAGCCTTTTATACCTGATGAACATATACAATATGCACAACGTGCGGTTCAATAAATCATAGATGTGATATAATCAACAATGATTAATCACGAACATGCTTAACAATAACAACTCGAGTTTGAGTTAGGAAACTTGCTTGTACCGTCGATTACTGCTACGCAATATAATTTAATCGCTTTATTGTAAAGACCTATCAGTTATAAGATTGATCTCTCAATTAGCATAACATACCTTATAAGTAAACTATCTAACATTTAAACATATAGTCAAATATTAGATAAACTTAACACTATACATATACACAAGTCTAAACCTAGCACATATCGACTCTTTAATAATATTCAATATAGTATACTGAGTGTTTTCCCACAAACAACTAACAAATTAATTTTAGTCTAATCTATACTATTTTCACAGTGAGTTAGATCGGTTACTAATTCGTAGATCCCTTCCCCATATGAAGGAGTCGTTTAGCCCAGCTACTATACATCAACCATTAAAGAGTACGATTGTACTACCTTAGACTTAACACTATTGTATCATATAACTTGTGAATTAACACTTAGTCTTTCATTTTATAAGTCTTTTATAATTAAGTAAGCCGATTACCTAATCCAGCAACCTGGATTCAGACTGAATTTCAATTTAGTAAATTATTTTCCAATCCAGCAGACTGGATTCAACTGACCTCCAATCCAGCAAGCCCGGATTCAACTGTCATCCAATCTGGCAAGCCTGGATTCAACTAACATCTAATCCAGCAAGCCTAGATTCAACTTACCTATAATCCAGTAATCTGGATTCACTAATTCTTCAATTCAGCAACCTGGATTATCCAAACAGATCATTCCAGCAACTTGATTACCAATCCAGCAAACCAGATTGCAATCCAGCAAACTAGATTCCAATCCGGCAAACTGGATTCCCCTTTTTTAACCAAATTATCTTATTATTTTTTTATCTTTTGTACACACATAAATACATGTATTTCATACACAAAAATAATTTTTCAGGAATTTTTTAATTTCCTTAATTATTTTTCAAAAATTCATTTCTTGTTAATTCTTTAAGAAATTTGATACATCACGCTTAACTCCAAAAATTCTCAACTCTTGGTGGGATCTTATACTTATTAACGTGAGCCTCCAGTTTAAATTTCGTGGCCATCGGAGTTATAGAACTCCGGTTATAGCAATTTTTGTCAAAAAAAATGTAAATATTGAAATAGTCATAACTTGCTCAATTTAAGTCGGAATGAGCTCATTTTTGGACACAAGCTGTTTTATAACATATGTTTTCATGTCCCAAAAAGGCCAGAATTTATTACACAAATTAAGTGGTCGAAACGTCCCTTCAAAAATCCGGACAGCCTACTTTTGTCATTTTTCAGATTTGGCGTCCTTTTTTCAAAACAGCCCACACGGAAATCTACATGGATTTTTTAGTGATTCCACTTAGATCTGTTAGAAGACTTCTAGATCTAACTCCAAAAATTAACCACACTCAAAAATTCAAAATACAATAGGAGATATGGTCATTTTCGTTTCATGTTACGTTTTCTCAAAAATCTAATTTTCTAATCTTTGTGTTTTGTAAGAAAACTTTCATGATCTCTATTGATTTATCAAACATTAACCACCATAGACTATCATAACACATACTAATACACCTTAAGATCAAGGATCTATCATGATCCATGATCTATTGCATCAAACCTTCACCAAATCCAAGCAAAACATAATTTATGCTAAGAAAATTAAGGTTTTTTAACTTTTAAAACATAGTTTTCTTTTTCTTGTTTTTGATCTAACTTTTGATCATCAAAAGTGATAGATCTAAAGATAACACACTTATTAATATATATATCTAAGGTTTTGGAGTTTTAAAATCATAGATCCATGTTTTTATTGAAAATACACAAAATAAAATGAATAAACTAGTTAAAGATTATACCTTTGCTTATGATTTCTTTCTTCTTCTTTCTAATGGTTTGTTTATGGGCAAGATGGCTTACAAAACTATCCCTCTCTCTCCATCAAAGCTTGGCCGAAATCCTCTCTTCCCTCTCCCTCTTTCTATTTCTTTTTGTTAGCTAAATGAGAAATAAGTGATGAGAGAGAAATAAGATGGGATTTGTTTGTTGGTAAAAATCTATAGATGACATAAGGGTGAAATGTTTCTATCTCTAGCTTTTGTTCTCTGCCTTCTCTCTAAAAAACTGGTCTCTGGCTTTGTCTTCCTTCCTTATTTCCCGTCCATTTCTTTCTGACCACTTTCATTCTTTCCGTCCACCTCTCATCCTCCTGCAGTTCTTTCTTTCTCGCTTTGGTCTCCCACCCTTCTCTCTATTTCTTCTCTGTATTCCATTATGGTTAGTCACAACCATCTCTCAGCTGGAAACTCAGAAAGTAGTCCTTTAAAGGACCTTTTTGCCGAGTTTGGTGTTTCTCTACCGAACTCTCAGGTCTCTCTACCTCACTCTCAGGTCTCTCTACCTCCACAACTTGGTGTTGAGGACATGGGGGAATCAGATCCCTTTCTGGGTATTATGGGTACTAACATAAGCTCTGAAGACTCCTCAACCAATGCAATGCAAACTGAACTGGATATAGGTCATGCGATGGGGGTAAATGCTCAGGAAATTTTCTCAGCTGTTCATCACTTTTCTCAACAGGACAGGGAGGAAGCCTTGTTTGAAAGGAAGAAGAACATGCATCTAATGTCTTTCCTAACTGCTCATGGGGTTACCATCCAATGATGTTCAAGAATTCTTATCGGATGGTAAGAAGGTCATCTTTTAGAATGCCCATATGATATCTGAGAAAAGTCCTAACCAAGATATTCCCATGGGTTCTTCCGGCCATTTTCTGGGGGGGTGCTCTTCAACAGGTCAAGTGTGTTGGTGAAATTTCTAGGCTGGGCGGTTTATCACCTTTGATTCCTCCGGTGACTGAGGTTGGTGAAGGATCAAGGCCGGTGGGTCAGGCTCGGTCTCCAACCACTTCTTGTCTTGTCAAAACTAGACCCTTAGTTTCAGCCTTACCTTCAAATTCAAAGGTTCCCGCTTCTTCCCTCGAGGAAGGTGAAATACCTACCCAAGGTCTGAAAGTAGCCTCCAAAACTTGGTGTGATGTGGTTGGTAAACCAAATGTCAGGTCTACTAGGCAACTTTCATACCACCCCCCTTCTTCTGTTAATGGAAACTTGTCTGTCATACCTCCTGACGACATGCTCAAAAGGGGTAACTAGATTTGGGCTGCTAGTCTTGTGGGAATATCCTTCACTCCTCTCTTCCTTACAAAGTTATGGAGCCCATAGCTAGACGACTATGGGGTCACCTTGGCCTATCTCATGTGAAGTAAAGGCTACTATATTTTTAAATTTGATTCTGCTTCAGACTGTGACAATGTTTTGGCTTTCGGTCCATGGCACTTCACATGTAAGATCATGGTCCTACAGAAATGGAAGGAAGGAGTTGTGTTTTCTAAATCTGAGTGTGATATATTTCCAATTTGGGTAAAACTTAATAATATTCCTCTCTCCTATTGGTCAGATGAAGGTATTAGTTACATTGCTAGTGCCATTGGTAAACCCCTTTTCACCGATGAGATGACAACTAAGAATGATTTCTTGAACTTTGCTAGAGTATGTATTAAAGTCAAGGCTTCCTTTTCCTTCCCTCCTTCTCTTCGAGTTGCTACAAAGCAAGATATTTCTTTGGAGTATTCTTTCACTTCTGTTGAGGTTGAATACCAAAGCAAACCCCCCTCATGCCCCAAATGCCTTGTGTTTGGACACTATCCTCTCAAATGTCCCAAAGAAAATTACAAATGGATTCTTAAAGATCCACTGTCTGGTACTGTTGATAACATGCAAGCTAATGTTGATGATCATGCAAAGGTGACAGATCCTAAGGCAGCTTCTTTATCCCCTTCTGCCATTCCAAACATTACTTCACCATCCTTAGGGAAGGTCAGGTATCTTCAGAATGACTGGGTGATAGTTGCTAGGGGAGAAAAAACTGGATTTGTTACTCTCATTCCCAACACTGCGATGATTGTCTCCAACACTTTTGCACCAATGACTCATGCTGACCAACTCATTGGCCCGGACTCAGAATCTCCTGCTACCATGAATCCACTTGTTCATAAACTCAAGGTGATAGATGAAAAAGAAGGAAAAGATCTCAAGAACAAACAAATTTCTGGTATGGAAAATCCCAAGGCTGCAAAAAAGAGAAAAGGCAAGAGTAAGGCTGGTAACACCCCCCCTCCATCAGTTTAATTATGTTAGCTTCCTATAATATTAGGGGATTAAATAAAAAGCCCAAACAGGCTTATGTTAAGCAAATTATTACAGAATATAATATTTCCATTCTTGGCTTAATTGAGACTAGAGTTAAATCTTCTAAGGCTCCAAATATTTCCAGGAAACTGGGTATTAACTGGGAATGGGCTTTCAATTATGACTTCCATAGTAATGGTAGAATTTGGGTAGGATGGAATCCTATCCTTTGGAAGTTAGATATCTTTTTTATTTCTTTTTTTTGTTAATGTGGAGTTTCCCAACCGCAGTCGGACTAAGTCTCCCCACCCCGGACCAGGCTTTGCGCACAGGCTCGGCCTAAGACATGGCTTCGTCCTGAAACGTGAGATTCGTGGCCACACGAACCAGTTTTTAATTGGCCCTCACACTTGTTGCTGCGGGAATCGATCCTAGGATGCCCGGGTTTACGGTTCACCCCAGGTCAAAGCTTACCGCTGCGCTAAGTGCTGTGGTTGTCCTTTTTGTTTCCTCTCAAGTTATTCATTGTAAAGTTTAATATTTGGATTTTAACAGTTCTAGCTTCATGGTTTCTTTTGTGTATGGGCTTAATACTTATACTGAACGAAGAAATCTCTGGATTGAGTTGGTCACTCTATCCCCGAATGAGAGTTGGTGCTTACTGGGTGATTTTAATGTTATAAAGGACCTTGCTGAGACTAATCAACCTAATGACGGTTGGGATGCTGAGAAAGAAGATTTCAAAGACTGCACCACTTCTATTGGTGTGGAGGATATTCGTGCAACTGGACCAGTGTTTACTTGGTGGAACAATCAACCTTCTCATCCAGTCCACAAGAAACTTGACCGAGCCATGGGGAATTCTGAATGGTTCTCAAAGTTTGATCTCTCACAGGTAACTTTTGCTCATCGTGGACTTTTTGACCACTCTTTGGTTTTACTCAACACTGGTCTTAGGTTTTCAAAACCTAGGAGGCACTTTACATACTTCAACCACATGTCTCTTCTTGATGGCTTTCATGACTCTGTTTGATTGGCTTGGGATACCCACATTACTTGGAACCCTTTCTTTGTTTTCTCTGAGAAACTGAAATGCACCAAAAAGGTCTTAATCTTTCTCAACATATCAGTTGGTAACCTTGCCTCGTTGGTCAAAATTGCTAGGGAGGATCTTCACTCGGTTCAGTCCCTCCTTCATGATAATCCTTTAGACTTGAACCTTTTGGCTAGGGAGGAAAGTTGCTCAGAACATCTTTGGCAAGCCATCGATAGGGAGGAAGTCTTAATGCAGCAGAAATCCAAAGCTACATGGCTGGCTTTAGGTGATCGTAATTCAAGTTATTTTACAAATTTGGTGAAGCAAAGATGGAACTCTAACAAAATTTTATCGATCCTAAATGAAGATGGTAATATAGTTCAAGACAAGGATCAAATTGAATCAGTGGCTGTGGGGCACTTCTCTAGCTTATTTTCTGCTTCTGACTCTCACTATGATGGGTTTAACAACTTTGGCATCTCACCAACCAAGTTGATTGACCCAAATCAAGCATCACTTCTCAGTGCTCCTATATTTGACTCTGAGATTTTCAATGTGCTCAATTCTATGAAATGAAACAAGAGTCCTGGACCGGATGGTTTCAACGTGAACTTCTTCCTTAGCTGCTGGTCCATTGTTGGGGATGCCTTTACCAAGGCTGTTCAGTACTTTTTCTCCACTAGCCGGCTAACCAAAGGGATAAATTCCACTACTTTGGCCTTGATTCCCAAATGTTCTAATCCAACTACCATGGCTAATTTTCATCCAATCTCTTGCTGCAATACTATCTACAAATTTATAGCCAAAATCCTTGCTAATAGGCTAAAGGTGGTATTGCCTCTGATCATTGACCAAGCATAATCTGCTTTTGTGAAAGGCTGGAGCATAAGTGATAACATCCTCCTGGCTCAAGATCTCTTCAAAGGTTACACCAGAAAGTCTGGTCTTTCACGTTGTGCCCTCAAGATTGATCTCCGAAAAGCCTTTGACATGGTTCGGTGGGAGTTTCTTCTTGATGTCCTAAGAGCTTTTCAATTCCCGCCTATTTTCGTTGGTTGGATTAAGGCATGTATTACTTCTGCCATGTTCTCCATTAAACTGAATGGGACTCTAGCAGGTTTCTTTTTTAGTACTCGTGGGCTTCGTCAAGGAGATCCCCTCTCCCCTTTCCTTTTTGTTATAGTGATGGAAATGTTGTCCTTAAAAATTAAAAAGGAAACTTCTGCTCATGAGTTCAACTTTCATTGGAAGGCCAAAGCTTGCCAACTTACCCACTTACTGTTTGCAGATGACATCCTCATTTTCTGCCATGCAGGCTTACCTTTGGTCAATATTGTTAATTCTTGCATCCTATCATTCTCTCTATACTCAGGTCTGACCCCTAATTCTCATAAAAGTCAGTGCTACCTCTCAAATACTAAACCTTCCACCATGAGTAGTATTTTATCTCTTCTAGGTTTCCAGCTAGGCTCTTTACCTTCTAAATTCCTTGGAGTTCCTTTACTCTCTCGTAACTTCCATCTTATGTCTTTCTTAACTGCTCATGGTATTTCATCGAAAGATGTTCAGGCTTTCCTAACTGAAGGTAAAATCGTCACCTTCGGTACTGCACACGAGGTGTCTGATAAAAGTCCTCTTAGTCAAAACTACAAAGCTCCTCCGGCCAAATTCTTGGGCTGTCCTCTTTCTCCGTTCCATTGTGTGGGTGAAAAATTTTCGCCGGCGACTGGGAGGCACGTGCCTCTGGGAATTCTAATCTGGATTTGACATCTCCCTTTCCCTTGGCAGAGGGTCCCTCTAATTTCAAATTTCTTGCAAACTCTCTTGAGGATGGTGAGATCCCTGCTACCTCGACCAAGGTGCCTGCTAAGTCTTGGAGTGATATTGTGGGCAAACCTTCGGGTAAATCTTCATGCAATCTTTCGTACCAACCCCCTTCCTTTGTTGATGAAAATCTCATTATCATCCCTCCTGATGACATGCTTTATCGAGGAAACCAGTTCTAGGCCTCAAGCTTGGTAGGGCACTTCCTCCAATCCACCTTACCCTTTAAGGTGGTTGAACCTATAGCTAGGCGTTTGTGGGGTCACCTTGGGCTATCTAATGTATTTTTACACAATAAAGGGTACTATAATTTCAAATTTGATGCAGTTTCTGATTGTGACAACATCCTTGCATCCGCTCCTTGGCACTTTGCATCAAAAGGAATTATTTTGCAGAAATGGCAGGAAGGGGTCACTTTCTCTAAGTCTGAATGTGCAGTATTTCCAATATGGGTGAAGCTTAGTAACATCCCTCTATCCTATTGGTCAGATGAAGGTATAAGCTATAATGCAAGTGCTATTGGGAAACCTTTGTTTACTGATGAGATGACTGCAAAAAATGATTTTTTAAACTTTGCCCGGGTTTGTATTGAAGTCAAAGCTTCCTTCTCCTTTCCACCATCCGTTCGTGTGGTTGTTAAAACTGAGGACTCTTCAGCTAATTCCTTTGTTCCAGTTGATGTGGAATATCAGAGTCGGCCACCTTCTTGTCCCTCTTGCAATGTGTTTGGGCACACTAAATTGAAATGCCACAAAGCTAACTATCAATGGATGCCGAAAGTTACTCCTATTAGTTCTTCTGGGCAATCCAACCCTGTCTTGCATGCTCCCAATGCTATCTCCTCTGGACAGCCAATTTTTGACCCCCCTCAAAATGAATGGGTGAATATTTCACGAGGTGCCAAACAAGGGACAGGCACTGTATCCCCTATACAAGCTCTGGATATCTCTAATACTTTTGCTCCTATCAATGAGGATGGCATCTTTGATTATGAATCTCCTATTGCTCCGAACCCTCTAGTTTCCAAACTCAAGGTGATTGACGAAAAGGAAGGGAAAGATCTAAAGAACAAGCACAGTGCTAGTTTTGTTAATCCTCAGGCTACTAAGAAGAGGAAAGGGAAAGGCAAAGTTGGAACCACCACCCCCACCTTAATTTATGTTAGCTTCCTATAATGTTAGAGGATTAAATAAAAAGCCTAAGCATGCTTATGTTAGAAAGTTAATTGTTGATAACCATATTTCTTTTGTTGGGCTTTTGGAAACTAGAGTTAAAAGTCACAATGCCCCTAAGATAGCTAATAGATTATGTAACAATTGGACTTGGGTTTTTAATTATGATTCTCACTATAAAGGTAGAATTTGGGTAGGATGGAATCCTACATTATGGAATGTGGACATCCTTTTTGTCTCCTCCCAATCTATTCACTGTAAAGCTCATAATATTTTGGGTGATAACAACACCTTTTTTATTTCCTTTATGGGCTCAATTCCTATTTAGAACGACGTGATCTGTGGAGGGATTTCTTGGCTCTCAATCTTACTGAATGCTGGTGTGTTCTTGGTGATTTTAATGTTATTAAGCAACTCAATGAAACAAACCAAGATGATGACTTCTGGGATCCTGGAATGGATGACTTCTTAACCTTCTCTGTTTCTGCTGGGCTGGATGACATTAGAGGGGTTGGTCCCCTATTCACATGGTGGAACTGTCAGCTTTCTAATCCTATCTTGAAGAAACTGGACAGAGCCCTTGGGAATGCATCTTGGTTTGGTTCCTTTCCTCTTGCTCAAGCCATTTTTGCCCCTCGAGGAATCTCTGATCACTCCCCTATTCTTCTCAATACTGGCTCTCTTGGCACCTAGACCAAAAAAACATTTTCAATTCTTTAATCACATACTGTTGTTAGATGGGTTTTCTAATTGTGTTAATCAAGCTTGGTTTATTCCTGTTGCTGGCAACCCCTTCTTTATCTTCTCTGAAAAGCTCAAAAGGACCAAACGTGCTCTGGTCTCCCTTAATATCTCTGCTGGGAACCTCTCCAGTGCTGTCAACACTGCCACCAAGGATCTTCATTGTGTCCAACTACAACTTCAATCCTCCCCCCTTGACCCCATTCTGCTTAGCTCGGAAAAGAACTGTGCCTTGCTTCTTAATATTGCTTTGTAGCGTGAGGAAACTCTCCTTCAGCAGAAATCTAGAGCAACGTGGCTCTCTTTGGGTGACAAAAACTCAGGCTATTTCTCTAATATGGTGAAGAGAAGATGGAACACAAACAAGCTCCTTTCTATTGAAAATGCTAATGGTGAGTTAGTTCATGGTCAGGCCGCTGTGGAAAATGTTGCTGTTAGTTATTTCCAACACTTGTTCAACCCACCTTCGGACCAACCCTCTTCTGATTTCACTAATTAGGAAGCCACTCCCCTTCACTTTATAAGTCCTACACAATCTCTTATGCTGATTGCTCCCATTTCTGATTTGGAAATTTTCAAAGTCCTAAACTCCATGAAGAGAAATAAAAGCCCGGTGCTAAATGGGTTTAATGTAAATTTTTTCATCAACTGCTGGAACATTGTGGGGGAGGATTTCACTAAAGCTGTCCAATTCTTCTTCTCCTCCTGCAGACTTACCAAAAGCTTCAACTCTACTTCTATTGCCCTTGTACCCAAGTGTTTGAACCCTTCCTCCATATCTGATTTTTGCTTTATAGCTTGCTGTAACACTATTTATAAGTGTATCACAAAGATCCTTGCCAACAGGATTAAGTTAGTGCTCCCATTCATTATTGATAAAGCCCAGTCTACTTTTATCAAGGGCAGAAATATAAGTGATAACATCTTGCTTGCATAGGAACTGTTCAGAAATTACCACAGGAAATCCGGTCCACCAAGATGTGCCCTTAAAATTGATTTGAGGAAGGCGTTTGACACAGTTAACTGGGATTTCTTACTGGATACCATGGCCGCCTTTAAATTCCCACACCTTTTTCTAATCTGGATCAAAGCATGTGTCTCTTCGGCCATGTTTTCTGTCAAAATCAATGGCATCTTAGCTGGATTTTTCCCGAGCTCTAAAGGACTAAGGCAAGGGGATCCTCTGTCTCCCTATCTCTTTGTTCTTGTTATGGAGATGCTCTCCCTGAAACTTAACTCTAATACCTCGGCGCCTGAGTTCAAATTCCACTGGAGATCCACTAAGTGCAAACTAACTCACCTTCTTTTTGAGGATGATGTACTCATTTTTTGTTATGCTGATCTGGACTCTATTTCCATAATCAAGTCCTGCATCCTATCCTTCTCCTTATTTTCTGGGCTTTTCCCAAATGTTCACAAAATTCAGTGTTTTCTTGCAAATACAGATCCTGTTTCCACACTTGCCATCTTAACCACCCTTGAGTTCCAACTTGGTGTCTTTCCCAGAGACTTGAATCAAGATCTCCACTTGAAGGAAAAGCAACGGAGAAAACGACAACAAACTGAGACCCAGGAATGAATGCCCGATCCAGATAACTGGGACGGTGTCCTCACGAATGCCAAACCTCGGAGCTAAGCTCATCTGGGATCAGGAGGAGAGCGCACCATTCTCTTACAAGACTCTTGATTGATCTGGCATAATGGACCGCTACTAGTACTAGAAGAGCAGTCCAACTAGCACTAGCAACTGGAAGAGCGAACTAGTATCTTACACAATTCAATTAGTAGGGCACGCCCCTCTTTCCTGTAGGAACGAACAATAGCCGACTAGTCTGTTACACAATCATTTGTGGGCGTGCAGATATGCCCCTGCTCTTTCTAGTGCTATTGCGCTCGGGGATAGAGAGATTATGGGACATAGACAAAGAAACCCTATTTAGTTTAGGGCCTTCTTCTTGTCCTTCGATTGTGCCCATCTATTAGGAATCGAAGTTAGCGGGCTAACTATGAATGTCGGGTTTACCGGGCAAGGAAGTCCCCTTGGTGAGACGCTTTCTCTCTGTAGAAAGTAAGGGATTGTTGTTTGCTCATTCAAGATGTCTAGCTGTCGGACGGGCTTCGAGGACCAGACTTTCTATATTAGATAGGATAAGAAGGACCGCACCATTCATTACAAAAAAAGAAGAAAATGCAGGTGCGAAAGATGGACCGAGACTCTGACCTTGAGGAAGATCAGCGGACTAGTAGGGTACAAAAGTAAGTCTCTAACTAAATCCGTTGGCGAAATCTATCCTTTTGAGTATCCGAATCCTTCTATTACAAGCCAATCCCGAGGGGACTAAGGCTATTCCTTACCTAAAAAGAGAAGAAATTCCTAAAGAAAAGAAAAGAGAAGATAGATATAGCCCTCCCGGGCAGAAGCAAATGCACTTTTGTAACAGAAGTCTCAAGAGAAGAAATTACACTTAATGGGCTTCCGGTACTCCTCTCTCCACTCCAAAAGGGACGAAGTGACTCTCTAATTGGAGAAGATTTGATAAAGCGACCAATGGCTAGCCGGATAAGATCTTTTATTTGATTAGGACCGGCAGGGTGGATGGAAAGCCTTACTACTTGAGGGGTGAAGGAAAGAGAAAGAAAGTAGATGGCTTGCTAGCTTTCCCGAGAAGATAATCCGCTATCCCCGCTTTCAATAGTCCTTCTTTTAAACTTGTCACAAGACGGGATTCACTCAGATAATGAATAATGCTTTCAAAGGGGCTTCCTTACTTACTGGTACTGGATTAAGTCATCTAACTTAATAGCTTGCTCCCCCATTCCTTTCCAGAAATTACGGAAGTTCAAGAGAGTTACTGGCCCAAAAGGCGAAGGACTAGAACTTCACTTGAAAAAGGGACAGGCACAGTCGTCGAACGAGAAGCAAGTCATTAGGCTTTGGTCAATAGAATCTCAGTCAGTGCACTTTCCCTTCGCTCCGAGGGTTAGGATCAAGGGTTGGTCGAGTTACTTCGCTCCTGCCTTAGACCTAGACCTTACTAGAGGGATTACGGGTCTCGAAATCCCACTCTCAGTCTGGTAGCAAGTTTTCTTAGCCGGAGTAGATCCCCAACCGGAGAAAGAGGGAATAGGCGAAGAGCTCATAGGCTCAGGAAAGGCAGCTAACCCTCAGTCGAAGGCTGATCTTGCTTTCATTTTCCGAATCAGCTTCTAGCTTGACTGACTTTATGGATGGAGAGAAGTGCGTAGGAAGCAAAGCCTCTAAGTCCGCTTGGCAGTGAACCGTAAGTAAGGAATCTCTATCTGATAGCCCCAATCGACTAAGCTTAGAACTCCTCGGGAACTAGTTCAATTTGACTAGACCTAGATGCAATCGAATGAGCTAGAAGCCCGATAGCCAAATAGAAATTCGCTCTTGTTTTACTCGTGACGGTAGCACACCCCCCACCTCTTACTTCAGCGTAACCAGCCAAGAATTGCAGTGCAGTTCCAACTGCATTTGTAACAGTAGCACTCTCGCCCACCTGTCACCATAAGCTCAATCCGAACTTTGCCCTTACTGGCAAGATTAACCATCTTACTTTTGTACCAACCGGGGACCACAAAGTCACTTTAGCTCGGAACTCCACTCCAAAGTTCCCTCAAAAGTTCCATTGAGTTATCACAACCGTGCCATCATGGTCGTTTGAAGCCTGGGGGATGTCGTCACCATGAAACTGGCGGGCATCGCACCGGCGGGGATAGTCAATGCAATCCTTGATCATGGAGGGCCAATAGTAACCCAATCTCCGGATTCTGTCTTGAAATTTAGGTCCTTTGATGAGCACCAAAATGCCGTTATGGGTCTCTTGAATGACCTTCTCTGCATCTTGGTCCGACAGACACCGCAGGAGCACGTCTTCGGATACTTACCTTTTCGTTCGAGTCATCTGGTAGTATCCCGTATTGGATAAAGTCGATGAAAGGATATCTCCAATCGTCGAATTCCTACTTCGTCAAGCGTATTATTCGATATCTCAAGCATACTATCACTTTTGGCCTTAACAGAAGCCCAAATTCACTTCATCAACTTAGTGCATATTCAGATGCTGATTGGGCTGGATGTCCAGATGACTTACGCAGCACTAGTGGGTACAGTGTCCATATGGGTTCTAATCTTGTCTCCTGGAGCTCAAGGAAACAAAAGACCGTTTCGAAGTAAAGTACTGAAGCCGAATACCGCGGTCTTGCTATAGCCACAGCTGAACTATGTTGGATGCAATCTCTCTTTTCTGAGCTTGGCATACCTCGCTCTCCTCCTAGACTTTGGTGTGACAACCGTGCCACGTATCTATCAGCCAACCCGGTCTTTCATGCTCGCACTAAGCATATAGAAATGGATTTTCACTTTGTTTGTCAAAAGGTTGCTCGCAAGCAGTTGAAAATTTTATCTCATCCAAGGATCAGCTTGCCGACATATTCACCAAAGCTCTCAGTGTCAGACTGCTCCGACTCAATAACATGGTCATAAGAATATCTAGGTGTCCCGCTCTCATCTAAGAACCAAGGGTCAACTCCTGGCCTGGCATCCAGGGTCAATGTGAAAGTCATCATCATCATGACTAATGTCCCTCTGATCACCCGGGTAGTGTAACCACTAAGGGCCATCGTCATCACTCTAAAAATCCCCAGGCTCATCAAGCGGTACCCCCCTGTCATCAGGATCATGAAGTGAATAAGTCTAAGTCTCTTCGCTGCGAGGGTAGGGTAGAGAAGGCGATCTACATTAGTGTCGACTGATAATGAGCCACCAGTATCAGTCGTTGGTCAAATATCGTGATTCGGGAAGGGCTGCTATCTTCTATAAGGATTATAGTATGTCCGGGTACTATAAGGATAGTAATGCGAGCTCACAACTATTAAACGTCGTCTCCCTCACTCTGCCTCGCCTCACTATGGCTCGTCGTCGTTCTTATGAACTGAACGGAGCTCACGCCGGATTAATAGGATAGAGATTGGCACATCTGGTAGTGGTGGGTAGTTCATGATACTCCTATGCGCACCCTTGTGAGCACCCTAATCGGTTCACATCTGACCTCAGAGAGGTGACACGTTCTACGCAATTATCAGCGTGAAATGTTTATATGGATCCGATCCACAAAGGAACTACTATATGTAGTAGGTGGAGCTGCTGCTCTTGTCTTCGAGTACGTAGAAGAAGAGGAGCCGTTTTCAACAACTAATATATGGCGTATCATAGAAAGTATCTCCTTATTAACCTCCCTCTGGGGTGGTCGCCTCATTCCAATCGCCTCCACAGGGAAACATAATGTTTTGAACCCATTGAAGTAACCCTACCCTAAGCCCAGCCCACAACACAGGCTTGGCAAAAAGCACCTCTGACCGGTAGCGCCCCTATTTGTTGTATACCCCCATAGACTGTGTTTCACTTCGTTTCTTCACTTCGAAGACGTAACACTTGGAAGGGAGTGCTTGCTTCACTTCTTGCTGGCTTAGTCTCAGTCATGAACTACCGTACGGTTCCCCATCCTTCTCTTTCATAGCTATCACTTGATAGATAGAATGGCTTCTAATCCATCCTTGCTTCTTATTAGTCTCAATCAAAGAGGAAAGAGCCTATTTTTCTTTAAAGTGACTTGCCTTAGAGTTCGAGTTGCCAGAGCGGAGAGGAATGGCAGAACTCTTGACCTTACGAGACGAGGGCTACGGTTAGCTCATCTGCCTTCTGGCACTCGGTCTTCCAAGACGGATACTGGACTTCCTTACTTTACGAGGACACCCTAACTAGATTAAAGTTCTCCTCTCAGGGGAGAAAGGTAAATGCATTCTTTTTGAATGAATACCCGGTATCAGTAGCCTTTAACGGGGCGGGGCCCCCCCAAAAAGGCAAGCAAGGCAAAATTCACTAGCCAGCGAACCAGGGGACCCTAGACCACCAGGAAGGGCTATTGCCAGTTCTTCAGTAAGCGGAAGGGGAAAGTAAGAAAAAAAGTTCAGAAAGATTGGTAACTAGTCACATAGAAAGTTCAAAAAGTTCAGGATTGTGTCCCTTTGCTCCACCGAGTCACACAGAAAGCTTCTTCTTGGATCACTAAAGCCTTGTCTTATGCTGGTAGACTACAATTGATTAAATCATTACTGCTCTCCATGTAATCCTTTTGGTGTAGTCACTTCATGCTCCCCAAAGCTTCCCTCCGTGCATTACAAATTGTGCTCTGCCGATTCTTATGGAAGGGATCCTCACTTGCTAAATATGGGGCCAAAGTGGCTTGGCCTACCATCTCTCACCCTACTGACCTCGGTTTAAAGAATTTGTTGGACTGGAACAAAGCCCTCATGCTTCTCCACTTGCTGCATATTATCCAGCCTTCTCCCACTTCTCTTTGGGCTATTTGGATTAGAACTACCATTCTTAAAGGAAGATCTCTCTGGCAAATCCCAACCACCTCTGACTGCTCTTGGATTTGGAAACAAGTCCTTAAGCTCAGACCACTTGCACTGCAACACTTGAAGTTCATTGTTGGCTCTGGGCACACTTTCAACCTCTGGTACGACCCTTGGCTTAATGGATCTGCAATTAATCCCAGCCCCAGCCTCATCTCCAACTCGGGTCTCCCGCACTCGGCTAAGGTCAGCTCCATCCTTATTAACTAGGCATGGGTCCTTCCTCAGTGCAATCACCATGATGTAATTCTGCTCAGAAGACAGCTCTCCTCCATCCCTGCCCCTAATAGTAGTAACTCTGACTCTATATTGTTGGGAAATCAAGCTATTACTTCCGTTAAGGCCAAGCATGTTTGGGAATGCATTCGATCTAGGCTCCCAACGGTGTCTTGGCACAATATTATCTGGAATGGCCTGCATGTACCTCGGTATTCTTTCATTATGTGGTTCGACATTCTTAAGCGTCTGCCAACTAACGATCGAACGAGCAATTACTCCGGACATCACTGGGACTGCCCTCTCTGCCTTCAACATGCTGAAACCTTTGCTCATCTTTTCTTCTCTTGCAGATTCTCTTATGCCATCCTGCAGCAAGTCCTTGACTTGGGAAAATTTAGGAATGTTCCTCTCCTTTGGGATGACCTTATTGCCTACTTACTCTCCTTTCAGGGGACAAAGCTCACAAGAAACATCCTATACCTATCTGTTACAGTCTCCTTCCACAAAGTGTGGGAAGCTAGGAATGCTACACTTCATAGACTTTCCTCTACTTTTGCTTCCCACATTGCTGCAGATACTATTCAGCTGATTAAACGCCGTCTCTCCACTTGCAACACCTTTATTAGAGCCGCTAACTTTAGTCAATATTTTTGTAATTGGCTTATGCACTGATTGTTTTGTGCTGGTTTCTTTTATTGGTGGGATTTCATTCCCTTTGTAGTATTCTCATCTGTTGGCATGTCACCAGATGAATCTACTATATCCTGGGGTATGCCCCTCTCCTATTGTATAGTGCCTTTTCTTCTATAAACAAACCAAACTTAGAAAAAAAAAAGAAAAAGAAAAAAGGATTACATCACGTATTTCTTCATGGACTTCCAAGGTCGTAGCCTATTCCGGACGACTACAGTTGATCAAGTCAATTCTTTGTTCCTTTCAAACCTACTGGTGCAAGCATTTCTTGCTTCCTAAGGCAGTTCTTCGTGAGATTCAATCCCTCCTTGGCAGATTTTTGTGGAAGGGGCCAACCTTGTGTAATTTTGGTGCTAAAGTGGCTTGGTCTCATATTACTTTACCCACTAGTGAGGGGGGTTTAGGCATCAAAAATATCCTTGATTGGAATACAGCATTAATGATGCAACACTTCATTCAAATTATCAATCATAATACCAAGTCTCTTTGAGCACAATGGATTCAAGCCACCCTCTTGAAGGACAAGTTTATATGGCAGGTAACGGAAGGCCACGATTGTTCTTGGATTTGGAAACAAATCCTAAAACTTCGTCCTTGTGCTCTTCAACACTTAAAGTATATTCTTGGGAATGGCAATCAAATATATCTTTGGTATGATCCTTGGTTGAATGGAGCTTCCATTAACCCCTCTACCACTTTACTGTCCAATTCTGGTATACCGGCCTCGGCTATGGTAAGCCACATTATCTCGGACTCCCAATGGAATCTCCCAGCCAGCAATCATCATGAAGTCATCCTTTTTCGGCAGCAAGTTCTTTAAATCCCCATCCCTCCTCGGCAGCTTGATCATATTTTGTGGGATGTTGCTATTAAAACTATAAAGGCAAACCAAATTTGGGACTCTATTCGGGCTAGGACTCACTTGGTGCCTTGGAACTCAATCCTCTGGAACAAACTTCATGTGCCTAGATACTCTTTTATGCTGTGGCTTGGCATTCTTAGGAAGCTTTCTACAAATAACCGTACCAAACATTACACTGGCCGGACGTGGAATTGTCATCTGTGCAACCAAAAACTTGAAACTTTAAAGCACTTGTTCTTTGAATGTACTTACTCTTCGGTTATCTTCAAAAAAGCACCTGACTTAGGGAATTGGGTTTCCATCCCATTAACTTGGGATGCTCTCATTGGCTACCTTACCACTTACCAAGGCTCCAAACTGACCAAGAACATTTTAAGTATTACGGTTGCCACTTGCTTCTACAAAGGTTGGGAGGCTATAAACACAAAGATGCATAAGGGCACCACTATTCGACCTCTTTTTCTTGCAAAGGATACTATAAATCTAATTAAATCAAAACTCTCTACTTGTGAATCCTTCATCAAGGCCACTAATTGTAATCACTACTGTAATTGGTTGTTAACTCACTAGGATGGTTGGGATCTCTTCCTTGTATCGTATCATCATCTCTGCTCCTTAGATGATGTTACTATATTCTGGGGTATGCCCCTTAGCCATTTTTTTGGTCCTCTTAATACAAACAAATTTAGCAAATATATATATATATATATATATAGATATATTATATGTATGTATATAATTCACCCAACACTCCACTCTTCTCATCTCTTCCTTAATCATTACATAGTTGCTTGCACTCTTGGTGAAAGTGGGTGTTTAATTCCTAGCTTGACACATGGAAGAGTAGGTAAGGAGTTAGTAAAATGAATTATTACACCACATGCTCCTCCTTTTCTTCTCCTTGTGTGGGCCGAAATTCCTAGCCCATTTTGCTCCCTACTTGGTTTGTTTTTATTGCTTTATTTAACTTACTAAATATCCAACATCCCTTAACAATTGGGCTAAAGTCTTGGGCTCCAAATTAATTCTTTTGGGCTTGCTAATAAAATAGTTGGGCTATGTAAATTAACATAGTCCATAAATTTTAATTCTATCCTACCCTAATTATTTAATTCGGATTTTTATTCACTCAATTGTAAATCAATTCCTTACTCATGCACACTTAATTACATAACCCAATTAGACTTGCTTTTATAAAGTTAATTAATTGAGATAATAAAATTAATCTCTTATGTTAGTAAAAATTTTAAATACTAACATCCTTTCCTATTATAACCCTTAGGTTATTTAAAATTTCCATACATAATATATATATTAGGTTACAAGACTTTATTCTTAATTCTCTTTATATGTTAAATAAATATATAAACAATACACAAAACCATATGTCCTTCACAAAATTTTTAAATCCATACTCCATTTTCAGTCTAGGTCTTATTATTTAACCTTTATTTAATCATTTAAGATTTTATTAATCTTATAAATTCTCGGGTTGTCACACTTACCTCTTCTTCTAAGAATTTTGTTCTCGAAATTACAGCCTACTAATCCCTACTCTATTATTTCACCAAAACTAGGTTTTTGACTTAACCTTTATCTAATTTCATTCTCAGTTTAATGAGTACATCTTGCTTCCTTGTATGAGGAACTATTCTATCATCACATTTTACCAAGACTTCTCCCCAAGGAGTTAAAAAAAACTTTTCATGTAATGCTGAGTGGCCATGAACTTTCATTTTTCAATTTCGAAAAGGTTTAAACAAAAATTAATCTGTAAACCGTTTTATCTTGACACCAACTTGTGTAAATTTGATACCAATTTGCATTAACTTAACACCAACTTGTGTCATGTTGATACCAACTTGTATCACTTAATGCGGACACCAACTTGTGTCGGATACCAACTTGTATCCGTTGGATACCAACTTGCATAAGATTCCGCACCAAAATAATTTGGCTTGGAATAAATTCTCAAAGAATACTTGAATTTCATAAACATTTGTCTAGCTGAATCAAACAGCTTTAGACATATACCAATAATTTCAATATCAATCAAAACATGTGTCTGGCCAAATTTAATTGACACTTGACTTTTCTTTAAAATTCAGAAAATCATTTTATGACGTCATGATACTGCACCTATATTTACAGTCCGTTTTAGATTCCGTCATTTTTGTGACTTTGTCATAAAACAATATATCATAGTGGGCTGACGATCTTTAGATCACATCCAACACTAGGCAATACTGCATTAATGACTCCATCATTTTTATCATCCTTGCATCAGGTTCCATGATGCATTGATGATATATAAAATACGTTTTGATATTTTAAGTAATTTTTGTCTAGCCGAAACAATTAGCATAGACTCTTCTTTTAAACCATTCAAAACTATTGAAAATCATTTTTGGAATTCTCATGTCGCAACAGGTAACGATGTATTAGGGTCCCGATGTGTAACACCCCTTTTCCCAAAGGAAAAGGGAGGTCACACACATAACATAATAAATAAAATTCTGAAATAAACCTCAAAGTATTTCAGAATTTTATTTATTATGTTATGTGTGTGATCTCCTTTTTCC
This sequence comes from Panax stipuleanatus, assembly GCA_020205555.1. Taxonomy (NCBI): domain Eukaryota; kingdom Viridiplantae; phylum Streptophyta; class Magnoliopsida; order Apiales; family Araliaceae; genus Panax; species Panax stipuleanatus. The sequence continues at coordinate 52,469,974 of CM035122.1, forward strand.
TTTGGGAAAGGGGGTGTTACAGAGTTGGTATCAAAGCTTAGGTTATGATCTTGGAGATGGCCTTTTATGCTTGACTTGTGAGTTATGGGTAGACCACTGGGTAGTTATAAGATTTTATTATAGTTTTTGTGTTGCGTTTGATCTTCATTCCGCAAAATTTTGACTTCGATTATTTATTTTGATCTGGTTGTTCTTATTTGTTGATTTTGTATCTTAGATGGCTCATAGGTCTTCGAGAATTGTTGGGAGATAGGGAAATAATGGTACGAGGGGTCGGGGGCAGCCCCAGGTTGAGGCTGTTAACCAAGGTGGAAACGCTGGGACTCAGGATAATGCAACAATAACCCTGGCTATGGTAGCAACAATGGTGAATGAGGCAGTTACGAATGCAGTGGCACAAGCTATGCAGGATGATGTCGAGATACCACAGCATGAGCAGAATGATCCTCTCGAGGATCAAGTGGGTCAGCCAGTGCAGCCGTTATATGCGTTATTGGAGAGGTTCATTAAGCAGAAGCCCAAATCTTTTCGTTTTGCTCCTACTCCAATTGATGCAGAGAACTGGATCGCCCACTTGGAGAAAATTTTTGATTTGATTGGGTGTTCAGAAAATCAGAAAGTGAGATTAGCGGTTTATATGCTAGAGGATGATGCTCAGCGATGGTGGAAATCGTTGAAGGCTACACAGGGCGATGGATTTATGGATGCACTCATATGGAGCGGTTTTTGTGATCTTTTCTATCAGCAGTACTTTCCAAACGTTGATAGGGATGCATACATCAGGGAGTTTGTATCCATTCGGCAGAAGGAGGATGAGACTATTACTAATTTTATGGCAAGGTTTACTAGATTGGCTGGTTTTGCTGGTTCAATAGCTGGGACAGCTGTACAACAGGCAGAAAAATTCAAATGGGCTTTGAAATATGAGTATAAGAGATCGATCATCTGTGACACCCCCAAATCCGGGTACTTCGTTTCCACATGATTTGGTGTTCACTTTCTAACTATAACAAACATCTACCCAATATATCTCAAAATAAATTACAATCTTTATATAAAATAATAAAATCTCCCTTAAAACAAAGGTTACAACCTTAAAAAACAATCCCAGGGTTACTCTAACCTTGACATAAACAATAAAGTGCGGAAATAAAAACATATCATTCAAGTCTTATTACAATCCTTCTCAATGAAATAAAAATAATTCTTCACTTGCTTTGCTTTCCCTTGCCCTTACTCATAGACGGAGCATCAGCGTTATCAACCTTAACTGAAATTATTATTTAATGCAAGAGTGAGCAAACAACAGCTCATTGGAGTTTAACAATAATAAATACATGAAAGGATATCTTTAAAAAGATCTGAATAACTTAGCTTACTTCAACAATAAAGAATTGAATAATAATTCTTTATCAACATAAAAATTCGAATATAGAATTTATTTGAGGGTCAATAAGACCTTTGAACTCTTGTCCTAGGTTATAAATATTTCTATTTAAACCTTTAACAGTCAATAAAACTATGGACCTTAACTCGTACTTAGGGGAATCAGCCCTTCGTACCATGTATTGTGCACAAACATCTTAACGCTATGCGTAGTAACCTCCCCTAATAATTAGGGTTGTTCAACTTAGTAATTTGAATTCAAGTCCGCACCAAAGAAAGTTTGGTTTAGATAAGCTTACAAGGGTAATTTAGAATTCACGTTCATCAACTAAGGATTAGTTGAATCGACTTTCAATAATTCATAAATAAAAGAATTATGAATTAACATATGCTTTAGAAGTAAACTTAAAGCATTTAAAATAATAACTAGATCTTACTTGAACAATAAGTTAAGATCATTTCAATTAAATAAACAATTGTCCAATACAGAAATGGAAAGGACATTCTCAATAATGAATATATGAACTCAAGAAATTGTATAGAATTAACAAGTTTAGGGTTGGAAGACTTGCCTTAAGCGCAAACTACTTAACTCAATCACGTACTTAAACACTTCCTATACACATTCAATTATAATAATCTAAATCAGTTAACACATAACTAATTCACATAAGTGGTTAACCCTCATTGTTAACTCACTCTAATTAAATAAATAATAATAATCAACTATCACATAGTTAATTACATCACACACATATTCACATAATTAAATTAATTATGTATTTAACTAAATTATAACTAAACAATTATAATTCAAACACTTAATCAAATTATAATTACTTAAATTATAATTACCATTTAAATTATACATAATTATAATTTAAAATCAATTAAACTACATCATGCATTTATAATTACATAATTTATAATTAATCATGTATTTATCAATTATAATCTATAATAATCATGCATTTATTAAATTATAATTACATAAATTATAATTTAAATTAACATCTAATTGACTAAAATAAATTAATTTTTATACATTATAATTTCACAGAGTTATAATTTAAATTAAATATTTACTCTTAATTATAATTATACAAATTATAATTACATATCACATTAACCAATTCACAATTAAACAATAATTCAAATAATACTTTAAGGTTTTCAAAACCTCTTTTCTTTTACAATTACCAAATTGTCAAATTCATGTTATCAACATACTATTGCAACTTAAATACATGATCATTATTTTAGCAACAATGTAACTTAGGCATAAAAATAAACTGCACACTTGATTAAAACTCACTGACTCTGCACAGGTCACGGCGCAGCTGCGCCACCTTTAGCCTTGACACCGGCGCAGCTGCGTTGGTGTCAATCCTGAAAACCCAGCGGCGCAGCTGCGCCGCTTCTGCCCTTGCTGCCTGCGCAGCTGCGCCAGCACGTGGACAGAAACAGAGCAGCTTACGAACAGTGCCGAGAAAAACTAAATTGGCTTAATTCTCCACATCGAGTTCTCAATTTAGCCAAAGATTGATTTATATAACTTTACAGAAACATCATATAAAGCTTCTAACACACTTTTAACATACCAAGACATCAAATTACAAGATTAAAACACTTAATTTTAAATAAAAACTTGAGAAAATCATTTTTCTCCCAAACTCATAATTTTCATAAAATAATTCACTGTAATTAAATTTCTCAACTAATTCAACTTTATATACATGCATTATATACCAAATTGAAGATAACATCAAACCAAATTCCTAATAAGCATGTTAGCATATACTAATTCATCAATTTTTTTCTAAAATCAACCAATTACATGAAATTCCATATAAACATATTTTATTCATTAAAACATGTTTCTACTATAATTTGATTTCTGAAAACTCGTTTATAGTCTACCAATCAACTATTGACAATACATGAACACCATATATATATATGCAATTCATGTTCATACGTTTTCTTGAAATTTACAGTTAACCAAAATTTACAGAAACTCAAAACAAGGAAGAACAACTAATTAAAAATTTTAAAACTATGAGATAGTAATTACCCTTTGTTTGATGATTGTAGAAGAATATGAACATTACCTCTAGCCTTCTCAAGCTTTCGCTTCCTTCTCTTCTTCCCTTCTGTCTCTAAATTCTCTGCTCTTCTTTTCTTTGTTCTTAGTTTAGACTTAGGCTTAGAAAACTAACGTAGTTTTTCTTTACGTAGTATATAGATATATAACTGATGTATCAATAATATACGTATTAACTAATACTTAATAACTTAATTAATTTAATAGTTATAAATTTTGAATTTGAATAGCCATAAGGCCATGTTTGGCAAACCCTTTATTTAAAAACAGATTATTAGCTAAGGCCTTGTTTGGAAAATAGATTTAAAAATAAATGCAAAGCCTTGTTTATTTAAAATTATTTAAAATCCTTTTTCTTTTATTTTAACAAATCATTTAACACATTTTAAAAGTCACATTTTAATTAATTAAATATTAATCATCTAATTTAATCAATTAAAATCTAACATCAATTAATCACATAAAATTGCCACATAATTATAATTACTCGCTAATTATAATTCCTGTAACACTTAACACACATCTCATCTAATTTAATTATCTCAATTTAATTAAAACTATAATATAAAATTAATATACATTAATTAAATAAATATTACACATTCATTTAATTAATATATAACACTTAATTAATCACTCCATAAATCACATAATTTATTTATTTAACTCAAAAAATAAATCACATAAAATATTTATTTAACCCAATAAATATTTAAAATTAAATATAAAATCTCAATCGTTACATCATCCACACCATATTTACAGATGTATCACAGGTGGATAATGCAGCTAAGAGTGTGGAAATGGAGCATAAGGACTTTCGAGCTTCCAAAGTAGAAGGGAGTCGAAAGAGAAATAGAGATGATCAGCAAGGGCAAGGAATATGGCAGTTTGGCAGGAATTAGAACAGAAGGTAACATAATTGGAATGAGCCTCCATCGGGTCAGTGACTTAATCCTCGAAGGGATGTTGCTTACCCAATGCAGCAGGGTGGTCGTGGAGGTCAGCAGCAGGGTCAGTGGCAAGCTGGAGGGCAGTATCAAAATAGAAGATTTCAACAGAACAGGGGTTTCCAGCATAATCAGGGTCAGCATCGCCAACAGGGTCAGATTCAGGGGCGGTATCCAGGACTAGCAGGTGGGGGCAATCCTAACCTTTTGCCACTTCCACCTGGCCCATGTGCTACTTGTGGTGGGTATCATGTTAGCAGGGCATGCTATAGAGAAACAGGGGCTTGTTTCTTATGTGGCCAAATGGGACATAGAGCAAGGGACTGCATAGTTCAGCGTGGTAATGGGGGAGGAGGTAATGCTAGTAATGGCGGTCAGCACAACACCGGTGGGAGAGTATTTGCAATAACGACTAATCAGGCGGCTCAAGCACCAGGTACTATCTCAGGCATCCTTCTTGTAGGAAATCGTGAGGCATTAGTTTTGTTTGATACTGGATCTACACATCCTATTGTTACACTTTCATTTGTTCGTCATCTTGAAGTGTCTTTTCACATATTAGATCCTCATTTATCTATTGCTACCCCGATGGGGAATTTTGTGATTATTTATGAGCAATTCCATGAGTGTCCTTTGAAGTTAGGGAGAAGGGTGTATGCGGCTAATTTACTTCCGATGGTGATACATGATTTTGATATCATCTTGGGTATGGATTGGCTAAGTAAGCATCGAGCTACTATTGATTGTCAGGCGAGGAAGGTTATTTTTGGAACTTTAGAAGCTCCAGAATTTGAGTTTCAGTGTTCCAAGCCGAATGGTGTTGTTAAGTCGATCTCAGCTTTGAAGGCGAGCAAAATGATTGCTAAGGGATGTGATTGTTATTTAGCATATGTGAAGGATACCTCGAGGGATGAGCTCCAACTTGAAGACTATCCAGTTGTGTGAGAATTTCCTGAGGTATTTCTTAAAGACTTGCCAGGATTGCCACTGCCAAGGGAAGTTGAGTTTACTATTGAGCTCATTCCTGGAGCGGAACCTATCTCTAAAGCACCCTATAGGATGGCTCCATTAGAGTTACAGGAGTTGAAGGAACAATTGTAGGAGTTATTAGCTCGTGGATTCATTAGACCGAGCGTTTCTCTATGGGGCGCTCCAGTCTTGTTTGTGAAGAAAAAGGATGGATCTGTGAGGCTGTGTATAGATTATAGGGAGCTAAATCGGATCACTATCAGGAACAGATATCCATAGCCACGAATTGATGACCTTTTTGATCAACTCCAAGGGGCAAAGTTCTTTTCAAAGATGGATTTGAGGTCTGGGTACCATCAGTTGAGGGTAAGGGATGAAGACATTCCTAAAACATCTTTTCGTACTCGGTATGGGTACTACGAGTTTTTGGTGATGTCGTTTGGGCTGACTAATGCTCCGGCGGTGTTTATGGATCTGATGAATCGGGTTTTTAGTGAGTACTTGGACCAATTTGTCATTGTCTTCATTGATGACATTTTGGTGTATTCCAAGTCTAAGGAGGAGCATAAAGGGCATCTTCGTACTATTTTGGGGGTTCTACAGAAGAACAAGTTACATGCTAAGTTCTCTAAATGTGAGTTTTGGCTAGAACAGGTAGCATTTTTGGGACATGTTTTGTCTACAGAAGGTATTAAGGTGGACCCTGCGAAGGTTGAAGCTATCACCAATTGGCCAAGACCTACCACGGTAACTGAAGAAAGGAGTTTCTTGGGTTTGGCAAGGTACTATAGGCGATTTGTGGAAGGTTTCTCTTTGTTAGCTTTGCCATTAACTCAGTTGATGAAAAAGGGTACAAAGTTTGTGTGGAATGAGGGGCGTGAGAAGAATTTTGAGGAGCTTAAGAAGAGGCTTGTGTCGGCTCCAGTACTTGCATTACCGTCAGGGACAGGAGGTTATCAGATTTACAGTGATGCTTCCAAGAAGGGTTTAGGGTGTGTTTTGATGCAGCATGGTAAGGTAATTGCTTATGCTTCCATACAACTTAAATCTTATGAGGTGAATTACCCTACCCACGACTTGGAGTTAGCAGCAGTTATTTTTGCCCTAAAGATTTGGAGGCACTATCTTTATGGTGAGACTTGTGACATTTTCACCGACCACAAGAGCCTTAAATATATTTTTACTCAGAAGGAGCTTAACATGAGGCAGAGGAGTTGGTTGAAGCTTCTCAAGGATTATGATGCAAGGATTCAATATCACCCCGGCAAGGCTAATGTGGTTGCAGATGCTCTTAGTCAGAAAAGTTCAGGGAGTGCAGCTGCCTTGGTTACATAACCTCAATTTATCTCGGATATGGAGTATATGGGTGTGGAGCTATATGTTAGAGGTTCTGATGGGTTGGTAGCAGCAATGATGGTGGAACCATCTCTTATTCTGCATATCAAAGAAGCCCAAAAGGAGGATGGCGGGTTGTGGGCTGTAGCACAAAATATAGATGAGGGTAGGCAGCCAGAGTTTCGCATTGACGAACAAGGTGTGATATGGTTTGGTAAACGGTTATGTGTTCCGAAGGATCCAATAATTCATGAGGCAGTGTTGACCGAAGCTCATAGTTCGCCATTCTCTATTTATCCGGGGTCTACAAAGATGTATAAGGATTTGAAACAGAATTTCTGGTGGAGCGGAATGAAAAGGGATGTAGCTGAATTTGTGAGTAAATGTCTTACTTGTCAGCAAGTGAAAATAGAGCATCAGCGACCTGGTGGTTTGTTACAACAGTTAGAGGTTCCTGTGTGGAAATGGGATGATAGTTCGATGGACTTTGTAACTGGTTTACCGAGAACTCTTAAGAAAAATGATGCTATTTGGGTGGTAGTGGATCGTTTGACTAAATCGGCTCATTTCCTGGCTATTCGTGAGGATTTTTCGGTACATAAGTTAGCATATATTTTTCAACGTGAGATTATTAGGCTTCATGGGACTCCAGCTTCTATAGTTTCAGATCGGGACCATCGATTTACTTCTCAGTTCTGGAAAGGATTTCAACGAGCTTGGGGAACGCGACTCAACTATAGTACAGCTTTTCATCCGCAAACAGATGGGCAATCAGAGAGAACTATTCAGACATTAGAAGACATGTTGAGATCTTGTGCTTTAGAATGGACAGGAAATTGGGATGATTATTTGAGTTTGGTGGAGTTCGCATACAATAACAGTTGGCAAGCTAGTATTGGTATGGCTCCGTTTGAACCATTGTAGGTAAGAAGTGTCGAGCTCCGACTTGTTGGGATGAGGTCGGAGAAAGGATAATAGAAGGACCCATTTTGGTAAGGATTACTATGGAGAAGGTAGCGGTAGCTAAAGAAAAATTGAAAGAAGCTCGATCGCGGCAAAAGAGTTATGCTGATATTCATAAGAGGGCTCTTGAATTCACACCTGGTGAACACGTGTTTTTAAAAGTTTCTCCATAGAAAGGGGTTCGAAGGTTCGGTTTAAAAGGAAAGCTTAGTCCGCGTTTCATTGGCCCTTTTGAAGTTCTTGAGAGAGTTGGAGAAGTGGCATATCGGGTGGCTTTGCCTCCACAGTTATCTCATGTGCATAATGTCTTTCATGTTTCAGTGTTAAAGAAATATAATTATAATCCGTTTTATATTGTGTAATACCCGCTACATAAGATTCGAGAAGATCTTACTTGCGAGGAAGAGGCGGACGCAATTTTAGATCGTCAAGAACGGGTTATGAGGGCGAAGACAATTCCATTTGTTAAAGTTTTGTGGAAAAATCATTCGGAGCGGGAAGCTACATGGGAGATGGAGGACTCTATTCGAGCGGAGTATCCGTATCTTTTTGACAATTAGGTACGTTCTATTCTTTTAATTTCGGGGACGGAATCCTTTTTAAGGGGGTGGTGATGTAATACCCAGTAGAATAAAAATAAAATATTTAAGTAAGCTTTTAAATATTTAATTGGATTTTTCTTATGTTTGGTCAAACTTTATTTAATTTGTTTGGAGTATAATAAGTAAATGATTACATTAATTTGGGCCATTATACTAATTGGGCCCAATTTAAAGTGTTGGGTTTTAAAAACTAAATTGGAATACGAATAACATTAATATATTAGGTTAAGTCCCTTCTTAATTCACGCACCGACATAATCGACTAGAGAGGGTTTTGACGTAACGAGAAACAACGAAGAGGAGGCGGAAGAAAAATTGTGGAATAAAAAAAGAAAATTTAGGGAAGAAGATTGTGAGATTATATTCAACATAATTGTATCCCTAAAAGGTATTTATTAGATTTATTTTGAATATATCATTATTTTATTAGCGTGATTACAATCTCTGTTTTAGAGAGTTTGATTTTGTTGTTTGTTTAATCTGACGCGGTCCGATAATATTAATACGCAACTAGAAATTTAAGTTGATTGGTTATCTCCGTTTGGCTTGTGAAAGAGTACCACTATCACTATTGCCGACACTAACTGAAATTCTGAATAAAACTCCCATATATGCATGCCTACATAGACTAAGAAAATAATGAATTGATTTACTATTTTACTTCTTTTTGCTGAAGAATCCTCCTGCATATATATACATATGTTAGCATTTTCTAATAAAGAATTAAATAAAGTCCATATATTATATTTATAATCGCGATGATTGGTTGAATCATTGGGCTGATTTCAATTCTCCTTTTGCTTTAGAATTGGCAAGTCAAGCTGCTGCCTTGTTAAAATCTTCTAGTGATTTTGGGATTGTAATTATATAAGGGGAACCTGATCATTCTTATGCATATTTAATGGTTAATGTAATTATAATATAATTTTCTACTAAATTATGCTAAGTTAATAAACTTTGCATCAGGACCGAATTAAAAATAAAAATAATAATAAGGTTCTTTAATATTTTTATTAAAAATGCATTAGTAGAAAATGTTATGTCAAAAAGAAAAATTATTTTATATTACATAAAATTCGTGTACTAATATTGAAGTTTTAAAATTTATAGAAAATATATAAATTGTATAAGTTAGTAATTTAATTGATGGTTGTATTATTTTGATAATTATATAGATCGGATTGAGGAGGTGTAGCTAGCGGTATAATATTTGGCTCTGGTGAACTATTTTTGAACTATATTAAGGTACGGATTCCGCACTTCTTCAGCGATAATCTTGTTAAATTTAACTGATTCGTGTTGTTATTCATATATTTTCCTTCACATTCGGGAGTTGATTTGATCATTGATATCTTGTGATTATTTAAGAATGTTGTATTTGATAATTGGATGTCATTTGAAAATAGTCATGTAGGCTTTGTGATTTGAAACCCCTTTGGCTTACATTTTGTAGTTTGATCCTTAGGGTGTACTTGAGCTAACCACCTGTGGGGGTACCACAGGCATGTCCTCTTGACACAAGGGCATGACACCTACTGTGGCGGTGTGATTAGTGTACGACGTATCCTTTTGTATGCTCTGGGTATGAGCTTTGGTCATTTGATATATTTATTCAGGATACGTATGGTTCGACCTAATATTTAATTTGATTTGATTTGTTTGGCGGATTAGTGACGTATGTGTCATGCGTACTATCCGATTTGATTTGTATACATCATGATACCGATGTATTTTGTTAGCCTTTGGCTATTTGTATTTGAGCTCAGTATGAAATTGTCACCTTTCAACCATTTGATTCAGCCTTATTTGTTTGGGATTCTTTTGGCTATAATTATTCGATTGACAGTGTTAATCATTTGTAAATGGACTCACTAATTTCGATCTATTCGTAATTCATTTGTAATTCACATGTATTCATTCATTCGACTCTTTTAGATTCATTATATATTGTGATATATCTATTCATCTTCATATCCGTACTAGGCAATTGGCTCACGTTGTGTTCTTTTTCGGCAGTTAATCAGGGGTGATCAGGATTTGTGAGATGAGAGCTAACTTTGATCCAAATGAGTAGATTAGTTTTTGAGATTATTTTTAGACTTGGTCTCCTAATATTTTGTAATTGGATGTTTTGGGCCTATTTTGGCATTCATCCTTAGAAGTGGAGATTATGTTAACGTGGATGTCTCTCTATTTGAATTGGCGTTTAAGACTGTTGATATTCAATTTATTTAGAAATACTTTGAGGTTTATTTCAAAATTTTATTTATTATGTTATGTGTGTGACCTCCCTTTTCCTTTGGGAAAGGGGGTGTTACACGAAGTCCACACATACACAATTGTAACCATGTTTTGAAGATAACCAAAAATTCATTTTATTTCGAAAAAGGCACATCAGTGCGAATTTAGCTTGATGTCAAAAATTTCGAAGTCTAGCATAGTTAGAAGATTTGGAATACCTATGCTTCCACCATCAACTTCAATTCTTCTAATGATTAATTGCTTAATAATTCTATCTATTTCTATTATCCTCAATCCTTCATTCACAATTTTTCTATACCCCCGTATAGTTCATCAAACATACCACACGTTATGAGTTCAGGAACTTACCACAAATCATATGGATTTTGGAACTTATCCTAGTCAGACCAAAGTCGTCCATTCGCTGAGGGGTTCCACCATACGATTATGAGTCACGAACTTACCATACGTATGAGTTTAAATAACTCGCACCTAATCTTATATTCTTTACATATCCGTTATACACATGAGAAAAAAAATTACCTTCTCATCATACATATAACGAATAGCGCGACACCGACATTTCAATGATTATTAATGTTATAAACTAAGTAGTCGTTAGACCAAGCGCAAAACCCCCGCCCATATAAAGGTTTGTACAACTCAGCTATCACATGAGTTCTCAATTGAAATCCCACATAATTCTAGCTCCCTCAATACTCGATACGAATTTCATTTAATCCGTATCTACAATTCACAACTCTTTCCTGAGTTTTAATAGTATAATTTTATAGTACAAAAGTCGTACAACAATTATGCTATAAAGTTTTCAATCATTTGAGTAATCCTCCTCCTGCTATGACCTTATCAGATCACGTTGGGATCTCATATTATAATCGTATTATATTATGATTCTTTCCTATCTTATGATCGATTTGTTTTACGATCTTCTTTTCCTTTATACTTTTAGTCCTTTAGACTCTATCTCTTCTTTACTACTGTTCATCTTTATTATCAAAGTTAGGTAACTCTGGATCTTTATTACTTGTCATGATTCTTCTTTGAATCTGATTGACTTATTAATACCTTGCCCAAATTCATCGCTTAGAACTTAAAGTCTATTTGAGTTTATTCATATTCCTCATCTTTGCGGTTATAGCCTAAGGTAACACTACCTAAGGTTTATAACCTACATCTTTGATACCAACTGTAGCACCCCCAAATCCGGGTCCCCAGAACCTCGGACCTGGTACGTTAAGATACATCATTTCTATAACTATTGCGGAAGATATAAACATAAATTGTTTATACAATAACTTTTACAACATAATTCCTAAGGTCTGTAACCTTAATTTAATACCTGCATTCAATATCCTACACGACATACAATATCAATTGTATCCAATACTATTACCATTTTAACCGTACAATAATCCAATCCTGGAACTTATCTTTGCCTTTGCCTGTGTCCGAAGTTTCGTCTTAATCTGAAATGTTTATCATGATATAGCAAGGGTGAGCAACAAGTTTGCCCAGCAAGTTTAAGTTCAAATGAAGATATATCATGATTGAAAGAATAATAAGCTGGCAAACTTTCAACAATATAAGAATTGTGAAAGAACATGAATCAATAATGCTGAATAGCCAACAATGAACATGAATAATTTAACTGAACAATATGGTAATGAAGGTGATCAGCCTTTCATACATGATGAACATATACAATATGCACAACGTGCGGTTCAATAAATCATAGATGTGATATAATTAACAATGATTAATCACGAACATGCTTTACAATAACAACTCGAGTTCGAGTTAGACAACTTGCATGTACCGTTGATTACTGCTACGCAATATAATTTAATCGCTTTATTGTAAAGACCTATCAGTTATAAGATTGATCTCTCAATTAGCATAACATACCTTATAAGTAAACTATCTAACATTTAAATATATAGTCAAATATTAGATAAACTTAACACTATACATATACACAAGTCTAAACCTAGCACATATCGACTCTTTAATAATATTCAATATAGTATACTGAGTGTTTTCCCACAAACAACTAACAAATTAATTTCAGTCTAGTCTATACTATTTTCACAGTGAGTTAGATCGGTTACTAATTCGTAGATCCCTTCCCCATATGAAGGAGTCGTTTAGCCCAGCTACTATACATCAACCATTAAAGAGTACGATTGTACTACCTTAGACTTAACACTACTATATCATATAACTTGTGAATTAACACTTAGTCTTTCATTTTATAAGTCTTTTATAATTAAGTAAGCCGAATACCTAATCCAGCAACCTGGATTCAGACTTAATTTCAATTTAGTAAATTATTTTCAATTCAGCAGACTGGATTCAACTGACCTCCAATCCAGCAAGCCTGGATTCAACTGTCATCCAATCTGGCAAGCCTAGATTCAACTAACATCTAATCCAGCAAGCCTAGATTCAACTTACCTATAATTCAGCAATCTGGATTCACTAATTCTTCAATCCAGCAACCTGGATTATCCAAACAGATCATTCCAGCAACTTGATGGTCAATCGAGCAAACCAGATTGCAATCTAGCAAACTAGATTCCAATCCGACAAACTGGATTTCCTTTTTTTAACCAAATTATCTTATTATTTTTTTATCTTTTGTACACACATAAATACATGTATTTCATACACAAAAATAATTTTTCAGGAATTTTTTAATTTCCTTAAGTATTTTTCAAAAATTCATTTCTAGTTAATTCCTTAAGAAGTTTGCTACATCACACTTAACTCCAAAACTTCCCAACTCTTGGCGGGATCTTATATGTATTAACGTGAGCCTCCAGTTTAAATTTCGTGGCCATCTGAGTTATAGAACTCCGGTTATAGCAATTTTTGTGAAAAAAATGCAAATATTGAAATAGTCATACCTTGCTCAATTTAAGTCGGAATGAGCTCATTTTTGGACACAAGCTACTTTATAGCATATATTTTCATGTCCTAAAAAAGGCCGGAATTTATTACACAAACAAAGTGGCCAAAACTTCCCTTCAAATATCCGAACAGCCTACTTTTGTCGTTTTTCAGATTTGGCGTCCTTTGTTCAAAACAGTCCACACGAAAATCTACATGGAAATTTTCAATTATTCCACTTGGATCTGTTAGAAGACTTCTAGATCTAACTCTAAAAATTAACCACACTCAAATATTCAAAATACAATAGGAGATATGGTCGTTTCCGTTTCGTGTTACTTTTTCTCAAAAATCTGATTTTCTAATCTTTGTGTTTTGTAAAAAACTTTCATAATCTATTGATTTATCAAACATTAACCACCATAAACTATCATAACACATACTAATACACCTTAAGATCAAGTATCTACCATGATCCATGATCTATTGCATCAAACCTTCACCAAATCCAAGCAAAACATAATTTATGCTAAGAAAATCAAGGTTTTCTAACTTTTAAAACATAGTTTCCTTTTTCTTGCTTTTGATCTAACTTTTGATCATCAAAAGTGATAGATCTAAACATAACACACTTATTAGTACATAGATCTAAGATTTTGGAGTTTTGAAATCATAGATTCATGTTTTTATTGAAAATACACAAAATAAAATGAATAAACTAGTTAAAGATTATACCTTTGCTTATGATTTCTTTCTTCTTCTTTCTAATGATTTGTTTATGGGCTAGATGGCTTACAAAAATATCCCTCTCTCTCCATCAAAGCTTGGCCAAAATCCTTTTTTTCCTCTTCCCTCTCCCTATTTCTATTTCTTTTTGTTAGCTAAATGAGAAATAAGAGATGAGAGAGAAATAAGATGGGATTTGTTTGTTGGTAAAAATCTATAGATATATTATATGTATGTATATAATTCACCCAACACTCCACTCTTCTCATCTCATCTCCTCCTTCATCATTACATAGTTGCTTGCACTCTTGGTGAAAGTGGGTGTTTTATTCCTAGCTTGACACATGGAAGAGTAGGTAAGGAGTTAGTAAAATGAATTATTACACCACATGCTCCTCCTTTTCTTCTCCTTGTGTGGGCCGAAATTCCTAGCCCATTTTGCTCCCTACTTGGTTTGTTTTTATTGCTTTATTTAACTTACAAAATATCCAACATCCCTTAACAATTGGGCTAGAGTCTTGGGCTCCAAATTAATTCTTTTTGGCTTGCTAATAAAATAGTTGGGCTATGTAAATTAACATAGTCCATAAATTTTAATTCTATCCTACCCTAATTATGTAATTCGAATTTCTATGCACTTAATTGTAAATCAAATCCTTACTCATGCACACTTAATTACATAACCCAATTAGACTTGCTTTTATAAAGTTAATTAATTGAGATAATAAAATTAATCTCTTAGGTTAGTAAAAATTTTAAATACTAACATCCTTTCCTATTATAACGCCTTAGGTTATTTAATATTTTCATACCTAATATATATATAAGGTTACAAGACTTCATTCGTAATTCTCTTTATATGTTCAACAAATATATAAACAATACACAAAACCATATAAGTCCTTCACAAAATTTTTAAATCCATACACCATTTCCAGTCTAGGTCTTATTATTTAATTATTTAAGATTTTATTAATCTTATAAATTCTCGGGTTGCCACAGTACGGATCGTTTTGAAGACACTAGTGATAGGATTACTCCTTTTGATGCTAATCAAACTAGAACGAAGTCAAAGGACTCATAATCACCTCTTTCTTTAACAATTTGAGAGAACCAATGAAATAATAAGAAGGTCTCCCTAAATCAAGACTTGCGTGAGATGTACGCATTGTTTTTATCGCGATAGTCATGGGATTACTTTTTTTGATGTTAATAAAATTAGAACGAAGTAATAGGACTTCTAATCACTTCTTTCTTTGTCAATTCTAGAGAACCAATGAAATAATAAGAAGACCTCCTCAAATGAAGACTTGTGTGAGATGTACGCATCGTTTTGAATGCGATAGTCATGGGATTGTTCCTTTTGATGCTAATCAAAGTAGAACGAAGTTATAGGACTCCTAATCACCTTTTCTTTGACAATTTTAGGGAACCAATAAAACAATAAGAAGGTCTCCCTAAATGAAGACTTGTGTGCGGTCTACGCATTGTTTTGGACACGATAGTGATGAGATTGCTCCTTTTGATGCTAATTTTAACTAGAACGAAGTAATAGGACTCATAATCACCTATATTTTGATAATTTGAGAGAACTAATGAAACAATAAGAAGGTCCCCTAAATGAAGACTTGTGTGAGATATACGGATCGTTTTGAAGGTACTAGTGATAGGATTACTCCTTTGATGCTAATCAAACTAGTACAAAGTCATAGGACTCATAATAGCATCTTTCTTTGACAATTTGAGAGAACCAATAAAATAATAAGAAGGTCTCCCTAAATCAAGACTTGTGTGAGGTGTACGCATCGTTTTTAACGCGATAGTCATGGGATTGCTCCTTTTGATGCTAATAAACTAGAATGAAGTTATAGAACTCCTAATCACCTCTTCTTTTGACCATTTTGGAAACCAATGAAACAATAAGAAGGTCTCCTAAATGAAGACTTATGTGAGATGTACGCATGGTTTTAAACGCGATAGTCATTGATTTTTTCTTTTGACGCTAATCAAACTATAACGAAATAATACAACTCTTAATCGCCTCTTTCATTGTAAATTTGAAACAACCAATGAAACAATATAAAGGTTTCCCTAAATGAAGACTTGCGTGAGATCTACGCATTATTTTGGACGCGATATTGATGGAATTGCTCCTTTTAATGCTAGTTTCAACTAGAATGAAGTAATAGGACTCAAAATCACCTATATTTTGACAATTTGAGAGAACTAATGAAACAATAAGAAGGTGTCCCTAAATGAAGATTTGTGTGAGATGTACGGATCGTTTTGAAGGCACTAGTGATAGGATTTCTCCTTTTGATGCTAATCAAACTAGAACGAAGTAATAGAACTCATAATCACCACTTTCTTTGAAAATTTGAGAGAACTAATGAAACAATAAGAAGGTCTCCCTAAATAAAGACTTGTGTTAGACAATCAAACTAGAACAAAATCATAGGACTTATAATCACCTCTTTCTTTGACAATTTGAGAAAACCAATGAAATAATAAGAAGGTCTCCCTAAATCAATACTTGTGTGAGATGTGCACATCTTTTTTGACGCGATAGTCATGTGATTGGTCCTTCTGATGCTAATCAAAATAGAACACGGTATAAGGACTTCTAATCACCTCTTTCTTTGACAATTTTAGGGAACCAATGAAACAATAAGAAGGTCTCCCTAAATGAAGACTTGTGTGAGGTCTACACATTATTTTGGACGCGATAGTGATGGGATTGCTCCTTTTGATGCTAATTTTAACTAGAACGAAGTAATAGGACTCATAATCACCTATATTTTGACAATTTGTGAGAACTAATGAAACAATAAGAATGTCTCCCTAAATGAAGACTTGTGTGAGATGTACGAATCCTTTTGAAGGTACTAGTGATAGGATTACTCCTTTGATGCTAATTAAACTAGAACAAAGTTATAGGACTAATAATTACATATTTCTTTGACAATTTGAGAGAACCATTGAAACAATAAGGTCTCCCTAAATCAAGACTTGTGTGAGATGTACGCATCATTTTTAACACATAGTCATGGGATTGCACCTTTTGATGCTAATCAAATTAGAACGAAGTAATTGGAATCCTAATCACCTCATTCTTTGACAATTTTAGAAAACCAATGAAACAATAAGAATGTCTTCTTAAATGAAGACTTGTGTGACATGTACGCATCGTTTTTAACGCGATAGTCATGGGATTGCTACTTTTGATGCTAATCAAACTAGAACAAAGTTATAGGACTCCTAATCACTTTTTTTTTTGACAATTTTATAGAACCAATGAAACAATAAGGTCTCTTTAAATGAAGACTTGTGTGAGATGTATGCATCGTTTTGAACGCGATAGTCATGGAATTACTCCTTTCGATACTAATCAAAATAGAACAAAGTTATAGGACTCCTAATCACTTCTTTCTTTGACAATTTTAGAGAATCAATGAAACAATAAGAAGGTCTCCCTAAATGAAGACTTATGTGAGATGTACACGTGATTTTGAACGCGATAATCATGAGTTTCTCTTTTTGACGATAATCAAACTTGAACAAAATAATACAAATCTTAATAACCTTTTTCTTTGTAAGTTTGAAATAACCAATGATAGAATATGAAGGTCTCCCTAAATAAAGACTTGTGTGAGATCTACGCATCGTTTTGGACACGATAGTGATGAGATTGCTCTTTTTGATGCTAATTTCAACTAGAACGAAGTAATAGGACTCATAATCACCTATATTTTGACAATTTGAGTGAATCAATGAAAAAACTAAGAAAGTGTCCCTAAATGAAGACTTGTGTGAGATCTACAGATTGTTTTGAATGTACTAGTGATAGGATTTCTCCTTTTGATTCTAATCAACTGGAACGAAGTCATAGGACTCATAATCACCTTTTTCTTTAACAATTTGAGAGAACCAATGAAATAATAAGAAGGTCTCCTAAATCAATACTTGTGTGAGATGTACGCATGGTTTTTAATGCGATAGTCATGTGATTGCTTTTTTTGATGCTAATCAAATTAGAACGAAGTAATAGGACTTCTAATCACTTCTTTCTATGACAATTCTAGAGAACCAATGAAATAATAAGAAGGCCTATTCAAATGATGACTTATGTGAGATGTACGTATTGTTCCTTTTGATGCTAATCAAAGTAGAACGAAGTTATTGGACTTCTAATCACCTCTTTTCTTTGAATATCTAAGGGAACCAATAAAACAATTAGAAGGTTTCCCTAAATGAAGACTTGTGTGAGGTCTACGCATCGTTTTGGACGCGATAGTGATGAGATTGCTCCTTTTCATGCTAATTTTAACTAGAACGAAGTAATAGGACTCATAATCACCTATATTTTGACAATTTGAGAGAACTAACGAAACAATAAGAAGACCTCCCTAAATGTAGACTTGTGTGAGATATAAAGATCGTTTTAAAGGTACTAGTGATAGGATTACTCCTTTGATGCTGATCAAACTAGAACGAAGTCATATGACTCATAATTGCATCTTTCTTTGACAATTTGAGAGAACCAATGAAACAATAAGAAGGTCTCCCTAAATCAAGACTTGTGTGAGATTTACGCATCGTTTTTAATGATATAGTCATGTGATTGCTCCTTTTGATGCTAATCAAATTATAATGACGTAATAGGACTCCTAATCACCCAATTCTTTGACAATTTTAGAGAACCAATGAAACAATAAGAAGGTCTTATTAAATGAAGACTTGGGTGAGATGTATGCATCGTTTTGAACGCGATAGTCATGTAACTGTTCCTTTTGATGCTAATCAAACAAGAACGAAGTTATAGGACTCCTAATCACCTCTTTCTTTGATAATTTTAGGGATCCACTGAAACAAGAAGGTCTCCCTAAATGAAGACTTGTGTGAGGTCTATGCATCGTTTTGGACGCGATAGTGATAGATTTGCTCCTTTTGATGCTAATTTTAACTATAACGAAGTAATAGGACTCATAATCACCTATATTTTGACAATTTGAGAGAACTAATGAAACAATAAGGTCCCCCTAAATGAAGACTTTTGTGAGATGTATAGATAGTTTTGAAGGTACTAGTGATAGGATTGCTGGTTTGATGCTAATCAAACTAGAACGAAGTCATGGGATTTGAGAAAACTCATAATCACATCTTTCTTTGAAAAATTTGAGAGAACCAATGAAACAATAAGAAGGTCTCCCTAAATCAAGACATGTGTGAGATGTACACATCATTTTTGACGCGATAGTCATGGGATTTCTACTTTTGATGTTAATCAAATTAGAACGAAGTAATATGAATCCTAATCACCTCTTTCTTTGACAATTTTAGAGAACCAATGAAACAATAAGATGGTCTCCTTAAATAAAGATTTGTGTGTGATGTACGCATCGTTTTGAACGTGATAGTCATGGAATTGTTCTTTTTGATGCTAATCAAACTAGAATGAAGTTATAGGACTCTTAATCACCTCTTTATTTGATAATTTTAGGGAACCAATGAAACAATAAGAAGGTCTCTCAAAATAAAGACTTGCGTGGGGTCTACGCATTGTTTTGGACGCGATAGTGATGTGATTGCTCCTTTTGATGTTAATTTTAACTAGAACGAAGTTATAGGACTCCTAATCACCTCTTTCTTTGACAATTTTAAAGAATCAATGAAACAATAAGAAGGTCTCCCTAAATGAAGACTTGTGTGAGATGTATGCATGGTTTTGAACGCGATAGTCATGGGTTTCTCTTTTTGACGCCAATGAAACTAGAATGAAATAGTACAACTCCTAATCACCTCTTTCTTTGTAAATTTAAAACAACCAATGAAACAATTAGAAGGTTTCCCTAAATGAAGACTTGTGTGAGGTCTACGCATCGTTTTGGACGTGATACTGATGAGATTGCTCCTTTTGATGCTAATTTTAACTAGAACAAAGTAATAGGACTTATAATCACCTATATTTTGATAATTTGAGAGAACTAAAGAAACAATAAGGTCTCCCTAAATGAAGGCTTGTTCGAGTTGTACGGATCGTTTTAAAGGTACTAGTGAGAGGATTGCTCATTTTGAAGCTAATCAAACTAGAACGGAGTCATAGGACTCAAAATCACCTCTCTCTTTTTTGATAATTTGAGAGAACTAATGAAACAATAAGAAGGTCTCCCTAAATCTAGACTTGTGTGAGATGTACGCATCATTTTTAACGCAATAGTCATATCATTTATCCTTTTGATGTTAATCAAATTAGAACGAAGTAGTAGGACTCCTAATTACTTCTTTCTTCGACAATTTTAGAGAAACAATGAAACAATAAAAAGGTCTCCTTAAATGAAGACTTGTGTAAGATGTACGCATTGTTTTGAACGCGATAGTCGTTTGATTGCTCCTTTTGATGCTAATCAAATTAGAACGAAGTAATCGGACCCCTAATCACCTCTTACTTTGACAATTTTAGAGAACCAATGAAACAATAAGAAGGTCTTATTAAATGAAGTCTTGGGTGAGATGTACGCATCGTTTTGAATGCGATATTCATGGGACTATTCCTTTTGATGCTAATCAAACTAGAACGAAGTTATAGGACTCCTAATCACCTCTTTCTTTGATAATTTTAGGGATCCACTGAAACAAAAAGAAGGTCTCCCTAAATGAAGACTTGTGTGAGGTCTATACATCGTTTTGGATGCGATAGTGATGGATTTGCTCCTTTTGATGCTAATTTTAACATTAACGAAGTAATAGAACTCATAATCACCTATATTTTGACAATTTGAGAGAACTAATGAAACAATAAAGTCCCCCTAAATGTAGACTTTTGTGAGATGTACAGATAGTTTTGAAGGTACTAGTGATAGGATTGCTTGTTTGACGCTAATCAAACTAGAACGAAGTCATCGAACTCATAATCACATCTTTCTTTGAAATATTTGAAAGAACCAATGAAATAATAAGAAGGTCTCCCTAAATCAAGATATGTGTGAGATGTACACATCGTTTTTGACGCGATAGTCATGGGATTGCTACTTTTGATGCTAATCAAATTAGAACGAAGTAATATGACTCCTAATCACCTCTTTCTTTGACAATTTTAGAGAACCAATGTAACAATAGGATGGTCTCCTTAAAAAAAGATTTGTGTGTGATGTACGCAACGTTTTGAACGCGATAGTCATGGAATTGTTCCTTTTGATGCTAATCAAACTAGAATGAAGTTATAGGACTCCTAATCACCTCTTTATTTGACAATTTTAGGGAACCAATGAAACAATAAGAATGTCTCTCAAAATAAAGACTTGCGTGAGGTCTACGCATCGTTTTGGACGCGATAGTGATGTGATTGCTCCTTTTGATGTTAATTTTAACTAGAACAAAGTTATAGGACTCCTAATCACCTCTTTCTTTGACAATTTTAAAGAATCAATGAAACTATAAGAAGGTCTCTCTAAATGAAGACTTATGTGAGATGTATGCATGGTTTTGAACGCGATAGTCATGGGTTTCTCTTTTTGACCCCAATGAAACTAGAACGAAATAGTACAACTATTAATCACCTCTTTATTTGTAAATTTAAAACAACCAATGAAACAATATGAAGGTCTCCCTAAATGAAGACTTGTGTGAGATTTACGCATCATTTTGGACACGATAGTGATGGGATTGCTCCTGTTGATGCTAATTTCAACTAAAACAAAGTAGGAGGACTCATAATCACCTATATTTTGACAATTTAAAAGAACTAATGAAACAGTATGAAGGTCACCCTAAATGAAGACTTGTGTGAGTTGTACGGATCGTTTTAAAGGTACTAGTGATAGGATTGCTCATTTTGAAGCTAATCAAACTAGAACGAAGTCATAGGACTCATAATCACCTTCTTTTTTTTGATAATTTGAGAGAACAAATAAAACAATAAGAAGGTCTCCTTAAATCAAGACTTGTGTGAGATGTACGCATCGTTTTTAACACGATAGTCATGGCATTTATCCTTTTGATGTTAATCAAATTAGAACGAAGTAGTAGGACTCCTAATTACCTCTTTCTTTGATAATTTTAGAGAAACAATGAAACAATAAGAAGGTCTCCTTAAATGAAGACTTGTGTAAGATGTACGCATCGTTTTGAACTCGATAGTGGTTTGATTGCTCCTTTTGATGCTAATCAAATTAAAACGAAGTAATAGGACTCATAATCACCTCTTTCTTTGACAATTTTAGGGAACCAATGAAATAATAAAAAGGTCTTATTAAATGAAGACTTGGGTGAGATGTACGCATCATTTTGAACGCGATAGTCATGGGACTGTTCCTTTTGATGCTAATCAAACTAGAACGAAGTTATAGGACTCCTAATCACCTCTTTCTTTGACAATTTTAGGGATCCACTGAAACAAGAAGAAGGTCTCCCTAAATGAAGATTTGTGTGAGGTCTATGCATCGTTTTGGACGCGATAGTGATGGATTTGCTCCTTTTGATGCTAATTTTAACTATAACGAAGTAATAGAACTCATAATCACTTATATTTTGACAATTTGAGAGAACTAATGAAACAATAAGGTCCCCCTAAATGAAGTCTTTCGTGAGATGTACAGATAGTTTTGAAGGTACTAGTGATAGGATTGCTCGTTTGATGCTAATCAAACTAGAACGAAGCCATCGAACTCATAATCACATCTTTCTTTGAAAAATTTGAGTGAACCAATGATACTATAAGAAGGTCACCCTAAATCAAGACATGTGTGAGATGTACACATCATTTTTGACGCGATAGTCATGGGATTGCTACTTTTGATGCTAATCAAATTAGAACGAAGTAATATGACTCCTAATCATCTCTTTCTTTGACAATTTTAGAGAACCAATGAAACAATAAGATGGTCTCCTTAAATAAAGATTTATGTGAGATGTACGCCTCGTTTTGAATGCGTCATGGCATTTATCCTTTTGATGTTAATCAAATTAGAACGAAGTAATAGGACTCCTAATTACCTTTTTCTTTGATAATTTTAGAAAAATAATGAAACAATAAGAAGGTCTCCTTAAATGATGACTTGTGTGAGATGTACGCATCGTTTTGAACGCGATAGTCATTTGATTGCTCCTTTTGACGCTACTCAATATAGAACGTAGTTATAGGACTCCTAATAACGTCTTTCTTTGACAATTTTAGAGAACTAATGAAAACAATAACAAGGTCTCCTAAATGAAGTCTTGTGTGAAATGTACGTATGGTTTTGAACTCGATAGTCGTGGGTTTCTCTTTTTGACGCTAATTAAACTAGAACAAAATAGTACAACTCTAAATCACCTCTTTCTTTGTAAATTTGAAACTACCAATGAAATAATATGAAGGTCTCCCTAAATAAAGACTTGTGTGAGATCTATGCATCAGTTTTGGAAATGATAGTGATGAGATTGCTTCTTTTGATGCTAATTTCAACTAGAACGAAGTAATAATATTCATAATCACCAATATTTTGACAATTTAAGAGAACTAATGAAATAATTAAAAGGTCTCCCTAAATAAAGATTTTTGTGAGATGTACGCATCATTTTTAACATGATAGTCATGACATTTCTCCTTTTGATGTTAATCAAATAAGAACTAATTAATAGGACATAATCACCTGTTTCTTAGATAATTTTAGAGAACCTATGAAACAATAAAAGGTCTCTCCTTAAATGAAGACTTGTGTGAGATGTACGCATCGTTTTGAACGCAATACTCATTTGGTTGCTCCTTTTGATGCTAATCAATCTGGAACGAAGTTATATGACTCCTAATCACCTCTGTCTTTTACAATTTTAGAGAACCAATGAAACAATAACAAGGTCTCCTAAATGAAGACTTGTGTGAACCACCTGCTTTGGCGCAGTGGTTCAAGCTCGTCCTGGGGTGAGCCGTAAACCGGGACATCTTAGGTTCGAGTCCCGCTTGCAACAAAGTTAAAGCTGTAAAAAGCCCCATGGTGGCCACGGTACTCCCTAAGGCGTAAGCCGGGTAGCAAACCGCTTTGGTATCGGGCTGGGGAGATTTAGTCGACCCGCAGGTCGGATACACCACATTATAAAAAAAACTAAAAAATGAAGACTTGTGTGAGATGTACGCATGGTTTTGAGCGCGATAGTCATGGGTTTCTCCTTTTGACGCTAATCAAATTAGAACAAAATAATAAAACTCTTAATCACCTTTTTCATTGTAAATTTGAAACAGCCAATGAAACAATATGAAGGTCTCCCTAAATGAGGACTTGTGTGAGATTTACGTATCGTTTTGGACACGATACTGATGGGATTGCTCCTTTGGATGCTAATTTCAACTAGAACGAAGTAATAGGACTCATAATCACCTATATTTTGACAATTTGAGTGAACTAATGAAAAAATAAGAAATTATTCATAAATGAAGACTTGTGTAAGATGTACGGATCGTTTTGAAGGCACTAGTGATAGGATTGCTCCTTTTGATGCTAATCAAACTAGAACGAAGTCATAGGACTCATAATCACCTCTTTCTTTGACAATTTGAGAGAACCAAATAAATAATAAGAAGATCTCCCTAAATCAAGACTTGTGTAAGATGTACGCATTGTTTTTAAGGTGATAGTCATGGATTGCACCTTTTGATGCTAATCAAATTAGAACGAAGTAATAGGACTCCTAATCACTTCTTTCTTTCACAATTCTAGAGAACCAATGAAATAATAAGAAGGCCTCCTTCAATAAATACTTGTGTGAGATATACTCATCGTTTTGAATGTGATAGTCATGGGATTGCCCTTTTTGATGCTTATAAACTAGAACGAAGTTATAGGACTCCTAATCACCTCTTTCTTTGACAATTTTAAAGAACCAATGAAAACAATAACAAGGTCTCCTAAATGAAGGCTTGTGTGAGATGTACGTATGGTTTTGAACGCGATAGTCATGGGTTTTTCTTTTTGACGCTAATCAAACTAGAACAAAATAGTACAACTCTTAAGTACCTCTTTCTTTGTAAATTTGAAACAACCAATGAAACAATATGAAGGTCTCCCTAAATAAAGACTTGTGTGACGCCCCCAAAATAGGTTCAATACTCAACCCATTTTGAGTTGCCAAATACACTTAACAAAATTCAAATACAATCTTTCATATCACACGGTCGTGTAAAATACGACCACACAACTGTGAGCGTCAATACAGACATGTTAAAAATATTAACATTCAAACTAAGTCCTCATTACATTTATTATCATACTATTTTAAATAAAAAAAATAGTGAGGACTTCTACAGCTCTAACTCGGACCATCACTCCATTCCACGACTAGTACCCGCGATATTCTCATTTCCTGAAGAGAACAGTGGTTGAAAAGGGTGAGCTCAACTAACTCAGTAAAGAATATTATGACTACGATAATGAAAAATAAATTATCGTTAGCCTTTAATAAATCAGATAAAATATTACGGACAACAAGTTTTAGATCAATATTCGCAGCGAAAATAACAATTCATTAGAAGAGTTAAGTAGAGAATGATGTCTACTATCTTCTTTGATTTAAAAGTCCATCATCAATATTTTATCCCTGTAACATCAATCAATATACATCTCGAATCAAATATCCATCTTTGCACTACGGGCCAAAGATATTCATTTGTATCATCAGTTGGTCATGTTCATCTCAACACCTGTCCATCTTTGCACTACGGGCCAAAGATATTCATCATGTAATCATTCATCTTTGCACTACAGGCCAAAGATATTCATCACATAATTATTCATCTTTCTACTACAGGCCAAAGATATTCAGTTATATCACCATTTAGAACTGAGGATGATGAAAAATAATACGAATAACGGATCCAGTGAGATAAAGGACAAATAATAGAGAATTTATCTAGAGTTCAAGAATGAAGATCAAAACCTGGATCTAATCAAAGATGATTTGGAAAGAAAAAAAATATTTTTTTTATCGTGAATAGTACCTCATGAATAGTAACTCGTGACGAAAAGATAAAAATTTCACAAGAAAGTTCAGACCAATATTCCAGTGAAATAATATTAGATAAAGCGCAAAACTCAAGTAATATCTGATCATTTCAGGAATTATAGAAGCAATACTTACGGTAGTAAGTTTAGAGTTAGGAATCTGAAATGAAACAATATACGAAACTGCAATTGAATTTTCACCCGTCTGGCGGTAGTCCGCTCAGACAGATTATTTCCACAATTTAATAACTACTGAATATGAAGGGTTATTTGCCAGGCATGCGGTAGTCCGCGTAGACAGGTTATCCCCACAAAATAATAAAGAATTGAATAACAACAGGATTTCACCATGTATGCGGTAGTCCGCATAGACAGGTTATTCCAACAGAATAATAAAGAATGGAATAACAACCCTTACGAGTATTGAAAGAAAATAACTCTCTTCATGAATACGAAAGAAATAATACCCCTTACCTTAAAATTTGGAGACTGCACTAGCGTAATAGAAGAATACTCTTCTTCTTTCTCTCTTATTCTCTATATACTTTCTCTCTCTATAGCTTTAGTGAATTGGTGAGAAATAATGAAGAAATGAGCTTCTATTTATAGGCTAGGCAGAGTAAGAGTAAAATAGTCTTTTCCCCATAATTTATGACATCATCGCTTACATCATCGATCTATGACATCATTCCTTACCTCATTGCTCCGATGACATCATTACTTACCTCATCGCTCCGATGACATCATTATTTGCACCATAAGAGTTCAAATTCGATTTGCACTCTTCCACCTCGTTTAACTTTTATACCATGAATTTACTATAATAATGTTACCATTCAAATTATAAAAATCATACTATTATATAATCACATCATACTACTATAATGTAATATTATAATAATATATTTGAATGAATTATTTTATCGGACAATATAAAATGCCAACTTTCAATAAATGTCACATGTTAAAAATTTCTCCGTTTAAATCCACATTGAATAAATATTTTCTTATCATATATATCAAAAATTAATTATTCACAAATAATATTACAGAACTACAATATTGACAACCAGGTCGTTCCCAGAAAAGAGGGGGCCTTCCGATAAGGATTTCTCCTTACTGGCGCGCAATTACTCAACCCCTGTCCTAGACAGAACTTCCTTAGACATTGTCAATAATTCTATCTAATAATATTATTCAAATAATATAATTTATTAATTTGATAATTTGAAATAATGTGCAATGACAATTATTGAATCACTAATATAAAATAGCAAAGTAGCACTTATTGATATAAAATATCAACGTAGCAAATATTGAACTAATAAAATATTATTCAATTATTGAATCAATAATATAAAATATTGAACACTAATTACTGTAATAATAATTGAGTAAGTGCCTTCCTACGTAAGAATCAATAATTCAAAATACTGTGCAATACCGTGCGCTACTGTACAACACCACGTATTACTGTATTTTAACCACCGGGTTATTCAACAGTACTAACGGTAACAATTTTGCCGTTATTTTTATAAAAAGGTTATTTCTGTCGCTTTCTATATCCGACATTCATTCTGTTGTGGGGTCCACCAATGACTGCATCGTCGTACGAATATTCTCCGACAAAAAGAATATTCCTCGACCAAACGAATATTCCCCGACACAACGAATATTTTATAACCACTTGTTTACTTTGTAAATTTTGCACATTTCACCCGTAACTTATCACATTTATCAAATAAACACCTTACTATTTCAAAATAATATATAAAGAAAATTAAATCTTATTCATAAAATTTTGGGTCTTACAACTTGTGTGAGATCTACGCATCGTTTTGGACACGAAAGTGATGGGATTGCTCCTTTTGATGCTAATTTCAACTAGAACAAAGTAATAGGACTCATAATCACCTATATTTTGACAATTTAAGTGAACTAATGAAACAATAAGAAGGTCTCCCTAAATCAAGACTTGTGTGAGATGCACATATCGTTTTTAACGCTATAGTCATGGCATTTCTCCTTTTGATGTTAATCAAATTAGAACTAAGTAATAGGACTCCTAATCACTTCTTTCTTTGACAATTTTAGAGAACCAATAAAACAATAAAAGGTCTCCTTAAATGAAGACTTGTGTGAGATGTACGCATCGTTTTGAACGCGATAGTCATTTGATTGCTCCTTTTGATGTTAATCAATCTAGAACGAAGTTATGGGACTCTTAATCACCTCTTTCTTTCACTATTTTAGAGAATCAATGAAACAATAAGAAGGTCTCCCTAAATGAAGACTTCTGTGAGATGTACGCGTGGTTTTGAAAGCCATAGTCATGGGTTTCTCTTTTTGACGCTAATCAAACTAGAACGAAATAATACAACTCTGAATCACCTCTTTTTTTTGTAAATTTGAAACAACCAATGATACAATATGAAGGTTTCCCTAAATAAAGACTTGTGTGAGATCTACGCATCGTTTTGGACACAATAGTGATGGGATTGCTCATTTTGATGCTAATTTCAACTAGAACAAAGTAATAGGACTCATAATCACCTATATTTTGACAATTTGAGAGAACTAATGAAAAAAATAAGAAGGTGTCCCTTAATGAAGACTTGTGTGAGATGTACGGATCGTTTTGAAGGCATTAGAGATAGGATTGCTCCTTTTAATGCTAATCAAACTAGAAAAAAAAGTCATAGGACTCATAATCACCCCTTTCTTTAACAATTTTAGAGAACCAAATAAATAATAAGAAGGTCTCCCTAAATCAAGACTTGTGTGAGATGTACGCAATGTTTTTAACGCGATAGTCATGGGATTGCTCCTTTTGATGCTAATCAAATTAGAACAAAGTAATAGGACTCTTAATCACTTCTTTATTAGACAATTCTAGAGAACCAATGAAATAATAAGAAGGCCTTTTTAAATGAAGACTTGTGTGAGATGTACGCATCGTTTTAAACGCGATAGTCATGGGGTTGTTCCTTTTGATTCTAATCAAACTAGAACAAAGTTATAGGACTCCTAATCACCCCTTTCTTTGACAATTTTAGGGAACCAATAAAATAATACGGTCTCCTTCAATGAAGACTTGTGTGACACGCATCGTTTTGGACGCGATAGTGATGGGATTGCCCCTTTTGATGCTTATTTTAACTACAACGAAGTAATAGGACTCATAATCACCTATATTTTCTTAATTTGAGAGAACTAATGAAACAATAAGAAGGTCTCCCTAAATAAAGACTTATGTGAGATGTATGGATCGTTTTGAAGGTACTAGTTATAGGATTGCTCCATTGATGTTAATCAAACTAGAACGAAGTCATAGGACTTATAATCACATCTTTTTTTGACAATTTGAGGGAACCAATGAAACAATAAGGTCTCCCTAAATCAAGACTTGTGTGAAATGTACGCATTGTTTTTAACGCGATAGTTATGGGATTGCTTCTTTTGATGCTATTCAAATTAGAATGAAGTAATAGGACTCATAATCACCTCTTTCTTTGACAAAGATAACTAATGAAACAATAAGAATGTCTCCGTAAATGAAGGCTTGTGTGAGATGTACGTATCGTTTTTATCGCAATAGTCATGAGATTGCTACTTTTGATGCTAATCAAACTACAACGAAGTTATAGGACTCCTAATCACCTCTTTCTTTGACAATTTTATAGAACCAATTAAACAATAAGGTCGTCTTAAATGAAAACATGTGTGAGGTATACGCATCGTTTTTGACGCGATAGTGATGGGATTGCTCCTTTTGATGCTAATTTTAACTAGAACGAAGTAAAAGGACTCATAATCGCCTATATTTTGACAATTTAAGAAAACTAATGAAACAATAAGGACTCTTTAAATAAAGACTTGTGTGAGATGTACGAATCATTTTGAAGATACTAGTGGTAGGATTACTCCTTTGGTGCTAATCAAACTAGAACGAAGTCATAGGACTCATAATTACATCTTTCTTTGACAATTTGGGAGAACCAACGAAACAATATAAATGTCTTCCTAAATCAAGGCTTGTGTGAGATGTACGCATTATTTTTAACGCGATAGTCATTGGATTGCTCCTTTTTATGCTAATCAAATTAGAACGAAGTAATAGAACTCCTAATTACCTCTTTCTTTGATAATTTTAGAGAACCAATGAAACAATAAGAATGTCTCCTTAAATGAAGACTTGTGTGAGATATACGCATCGTTTTGAACGCGATAGTCATGGGATTGCGACTTTTGAAGCTAATCAAACTAGAACGAAGTTATAGGACTCCTAATTACCTCTTTTTTTTGACAATTTTAGAGAACCAATGAAATAATAAGAAGGTCTCCATAAATGAAGACTTGTGTGAGATGTACGCATGGTTTTGAACGCGATAGTCATGGGTTTCTCTTTTTGATGCTAATCAAACTAGAATGAAGTAATACAACTCTTAATCATGTCTTTCATTCTAAATTTGAAACAACCAATGAAAAAATATGAAGGTCCCCTTAAATGAAGACTTGTAATGAGATCTACGCATCGGTTTAAACGCGATAGTGATGGGATTGTTCCTTATGATGCAAATTTCAACTAGAACAAAGTAATAGGACTCATAATCACTTATATTTTGACAATTTGAGAGAACTAATGAAACAATAAGAAGGTCTCCATAATTGAAGACTTGTGTGAGATGTACGGATCGATTTGAAGGTACTAGTGATAAGATTGTCCTTTTGATGCTAATCAAAATAGAACAAAGTCATAGGACTCATAATCACCTCTTTCTTTGGCAATTTTAGAAAACCAATGAATCAATAAGAAGGTCTCCCTAAATCAAGACCTGTGTGAGATGTACACATCGTTTTTAACACGATAGTCATGGGATTGCTCCTTTTGATGTTAATCAAATTAGAACAAAGTAATAGGACTCCTAATCACCTCTTTCTTTGACAATTTTAGAGAACCAATGAAACAATAAGAAGGTCTCCTTAAATGAAGACTTGTGTGAGATGTACACATTGTTTTTTTTGCTAAGTTTGGTTTGTATAAAGAAGAGAAACACTATACAATGGCTAAGGGGCATACCCCAGGATATAGTAGATTCATCTGAAGACAAGCCAGCAGATGAGAATACTACAAAGGGAGTGAAATCCCACCAACAGAAGTAACCAACATAATACAATCAGTGCATAAGCCAATTATAATAATATTGGCTCAAGTTAGTGGCTCTAATAAAAGTTTTGCACGTGGAGAGACGGGCTTTAATCAGCTGAATAATATCTGCAGCAATGTGGGAAGCAGGAGTAGAGAAAAGTCTGTGAAGTCTGGCATTCCTGGCTTCCCACACTTTGTAGAAGGAGATCGCAACGGAGAGGAAAAGGATGTTCCCGGTAATTTTTGAGCCTTGGAAGGAGCTTAGATAGGCAATAAGGTCATCCCATAAGAGGGGGACATTCCTAAAATTTCCTAAGCCTAAGACATGCTGCAGGACTGTAGAAGAAAACCGGCAGGTGAAGAAGAGATAATCAAAAGTTTCACCATGTTGAAGGCAAAGAGGGCAGTCCCAGAAATGCCCGGAGTAATTGCTCGTTCTGTCATTAGTTGGCAGCCTCTTGAGAATACCGAGCCACATGATAAAGGAGTACAGAGGGACATGTAGGCGATAGTCATGGGATTGCCCCTTTTGATGCTAATAACACTAGAACGAAGTTATAGGACTCCTAATCACCTCTTTCTTTGACAATTTTAGAGAACCAATGAAACAATAAGAAGGTCTCCCTAAATCAAGACTTGTGTGAGATGTACGCAACGTTTTGAAAGCGATAGTCATGGGTTTCTCTTTTTGACGCTAATCAAACTACAACGAAATAATACAACTCTTTTTTTGTAAATTTGAAACAACTAATGAAACAATATGAAGGTCTCTCTAAATGAAGACTTGTGTGAGATCTACGGATCGTTTTGGACACAATAGTGATGGGATTGCTTCTTTTGATGCTAATTTCAACTAGAATGAAGTAATATGACTCGTAATCACCTATATTTTGACAATTTGAGAGAACTAATGAAACAATAAGGTCTCCCTAATTGAAGACTTGTATGAGATGTACGGATCGTTTTGAAGGTACTAGTGATAGGTTTTCTCCTTTTGAAGCTAATCAAACTAGAACGAAGTCATAGGACTCATAACCACCTCTTTCTTTGACAATTTGAGAGAATCAATGAAACAATAAGAAGGTCTCCCTAAATCAAGACTTGTGTGAGATGTACACATCGTTTTTAATGTGATAGTCATGGGATTGCTCTTTTTAAAGCTAATCAAATTAGAACGAAGTAATAGAACTCCTAATCACCTCTTTCTTTGACAATTTTAGAGAACCAATGAAATAATAACAAGGTCTTCTTAAATTAACACTTGTGTGAGATGTACGCATCGTTTTAAATGCGATAGTAATGGGATTGTTCCTTTTGATGCTAATCAAACTAGAACGAAGTCATAGTACTCCTAATCACCTCTTTCTTTGATAATTTTAGGGAACCAATGAAACAATAAGAAGGTCTCCCTAAATGAAGACTTGTGTGAGATCTATGCATCGTTTTGGACGCGATAGTTATGAGATTGCTCCTTTTGATGCTAATTTTAACTAGAACGAAGTAATAGGACTCAAAATTACCTATATTCTAACAATTTAAGAGAACTAATGAAACAATAAGAAGGTCTCCCTAAATCAAGACTTGTGTGAGATGTACGGATCATTTTAAAGGTACTAGTGATAGGATTACTCATTTGATGCTAATCAAACTACAACGAAGTCATAGGACTCATAATCACATCTTTCTTTGACAATTTGAGAGAACCAATGAAACAATAAGAAAGTCTCCCTAAATCAAGACTTGTGTGAGATGTACGCATCATTTTTAATGCGATAGTCATGGGATTGCTCCTTTTTATGCTAATCGAATTAGAACGAAGTAATAGGACTTCTTATCACCTCTTTCATTGACAATTCTAGAGAACCAATGAAATAATAAGAATGTCTCCTTAAATGAAGACTTGTGTGAGATGTACGCATCAATTTTATCGCGATAGTAAGGAGATTGGTACTTTTGATGCTCATAAAACTAGAACGAAGTTATAGGACTCCTAATCACCTTTTTTTTGACTATTTTAGAGAACCAAGGAAACAATAAGGTCTTCTTAAATGAAGACTTGTGGGAGATGTACGCATCATTTTGAACGCGATAGTCATGGGATTGCTCCTTTTGATACTAATCAAACTTGAACGAAGTTATAGGACTCCTAATCACTTCTTTCTTTGACAATTTTAGAGAATAAATGAAACAATAAGAAGGTCTCCCTAAATGAAGACTTGTGTGAGATGTACGCATGGTTTTGAATGAGATAGTCATGGGTTTCTCTTTTTGACGCTAATCAAACTAGAACGAAATAATACAACTCTTAATCTCCTCTTTCTTTGTAAATTTGAAACAACCAATGAAACAATATGAAGGTCTCCCTAATATGAAGACTTGTGTGAGATCTACGCATCGTTTTGGACACGATAGTGATGGGATTGCTCCTTTTGATGCTAATTATAACTAGAACGAAGTAATAGGACTCATAATCACCAATATTTTGACAATTTAAGAGAACTAATGAAACAATAAGAAGGTAACCCTAAATGAAGACTTGTGTGAGATGTACTGATCGTTTTGAAGGTATTAGTGATAGAATTGCTCCTTTTGAGGCTAATAAAAAACTAGAACGAAGTCATAGGACTCATAATCACCTCTGTGACGCCCCCAAATTCCAGGACCGCCACTTGGTCTCTCGAATTCGGTTCATCACGTGCTCATGGTAATACATCACAATAATAATAATTAAATATCATACGATCACAGCGGAAAATCTATTCTAGAATAATTTACAATGATTTATTATAATTATTCCCCCAAGTCTCGCAACCTACAGTACTTAATAGATTACATAATAATATCAGTTAACGACTTATTACATAATCTAACTTAAGCTTAAACATAATCAAATCCAGTCTTACTACATCATCTTCATACAATATTAATATATTTAAAACATAACAGACATAAGCTAGTTGGTAGCTTTGCCCTTGCCCTTATCAACGCCCGAAGGTTCACCATGCTCTGCCTTAACTGAAATGTTTTAGGGAAAGCAAGAATGAGCACAAATTGCCCAGCAAGTAATATACAATAAGGGTGAGTAATAAGATTCTCAATTCTCGAAAGGGTATAACAAGATTTGATAGTTCAAGAACAACAAGAATATCAACAGTTCTCAATATCAGTCGCTAAGGACAGGATAATATCAATATGATTCAATAATAAGTCAATTCAAGATTTCAAATAATTGAATACTGAATAGTCACTACGGACTATGAACTTCTACTAGAATTGACAGTAATAAATTGAAAATCCAACAAAAACAGGTACAACAGGTGATCAGCCTAAAGTACCCTTGTTATGCATAACAATCAACCATACTCAAGTGTGCACGTCGGTTCTCCGACAATTATATATTCCCTTCAAAGAAGGTTGTTCTTCTCAGTCAAATACCAGATCCCGCACCAATCAATTAGTTTGGGTTGCTTTTCAATAACATAAGTCCAGCCGAATCAAATGGCATAGACACTTTCACAATATTCAAGAACAATACTAAGTTCAACATGAATAATAGCTTTAATGAAATAAGAGTTCAAGTATGCTAATTCGATTCAACCGAGTAAATAGGAAACTAGTTCGCAATACACAAGATAGGATACTTGCATAGTAAAAGAGTATAAGTTAGGAAACTTTCACAATCATAGATTTCCTTGCATAAAGTAAATGCGTCGGTTAGGATACTTGCACTTTAAGAGAGTGTAAGTAAGAGAACTTGCCTTTAGCGTAGTTTATCCACGAAAAGCAATCAACACTTTCGAATTCCTATCGTAATACAGTTACGTATATATATGATATTCATTAGTCATATAATTTAACTTCACATTTTCTCTTTGAATATACGATCAACACATAAGCTAAGTTTTACCTAGCTACACAGTTATATAGAATATAATTTCTATCCTTAACGTTCCTTCTTTAAAGTTTAAACGCATTCTCATATTATATAAGATCTCAACAATTAGCAAACATGCTTGCATATTATTAATATCACATAAGACTACAATCAATACTAAATATATTTTATTTTAGCAAGTTACGGCATCTCCTTAAGTTAACCGTCAAAATCGGGTTCAAGTAACATCATATAATATCGCGTAGCATGTATTCATATTTAAAGGATACTTTACATGCTTGTATAACTTTTCCAAATCCAATCGTACATGGTATAGGTTCTTAAGTTAATACTTAAAGCCATTCAAGGACACGAACTCATATGGTCTAACATGATTGCTTTTAAACACATAAGATATTCATATAACTTGTATTAGTCATGCTCATGAGTACTCGTATTGCATATATGTAGCTAGCATTGTTATTATCTTGAAAACATGCTTTGTTTATGCTAAACTTTAATCACGGCAACCAATCATGGTATATATATATGCATGACACATGAATGAGTCTAAGAGTACTATCACATGTGTCCATAAATATCAGAATTTAAATCTCCACGTATCGTGTTAATGCTCATGTGCAAGGCTTGTATTTCTATTGGTGAATCTTACTAATAGAGCCTAACATGTTCATGCTTCCTTACGAACTATATAAACACAAGTTAAGGCTTCATTCATATATTTCAAAGTTATCTAAACATGCTCATAACATCAAAATGACTATATAACATTTACATGATCATATCCACCTTCAAACTTATATTTTTATTAGGAATGAGCACTAGTTAGGTTCACATGTTCAAATTTTATTACGGAACCAATATAGATAAGCTAACTGATAGTAGTGTGCATACAAGCCAATCATGTATGATGATAAAGCACGTACTTTGTAAACGATCTTATTTATTTATTAATGAAATATTCATTTATTAAAGGCATTTAATTATCTACATGTTGCTGTTTTTATAATATGTAAATAACCCATAGTTTTAAGCAATGCTTTTAGAATCATGATGATGATCATGCTAATGAGATCTAAATTCTTAGAAAGTTTTAAAACTTAAATAGTTCCCAATCGTGGGATTACTAAAAAGGGGATTAGTAAATCCGGATAGATTGGTACATATGTTGCTTGCTCATTGGATGAGGATGATTGATCTCATGATCATTTGTGTGGAGACACTAAAGCAAGTATGTAGGTGCTTATTGGAGAATAAGTTCACTGAACGTGATTCGCTATGGAATACCTAATGGAGTTTTACTCGCATGTCAATAGGAATTCCTAATGTGATAGTAGTACAAGTGATCCTTGGACTTGAGATCATCATAGTATCTTGTATGTAACAAATTATACTTTGACTTATTCCTTAAGACCTTTTAAGGCATATATAGGGTATGCTTGGGTATAATGAGTTACATATGGAGATAATGAATGATCAATAAAGAATCTACCACCTCTAGTAAAAGAGGAGATATGTCCTATGTGATTCGTTAAATGACAACCCAGGAATCCTTGGCCAAGGTGAAATGAAATTAGAAAGGAGTTTCTAATTTGCATTATTTGGAGTTGTGCATTTTCTAATCGAAATACATATAATTAAATAAAATAAGACTTGACAGTAAATCCATGTCTTATATTTAATTGGGACATTGTATGGTGGAAGGATTGAATTGTATGGTAACTATTAACTCACAGGTTCTTTTATGATTAATGTTGAAATCTATATTATCCGGAAAGTCGTTGATCGCTAGGGAGGCTTATCCCTATTGTAGAATAAATATTATTTATTTAAATAGATTATTAGTTTAATTTATTTATTTAAATAAGATTAAAATTGTTTTAATTGATTTATTCACAACCGGTTTAATATGGAGAACCTAAAGGGTCACACCATAAAAGGAAGAATAATTATTTAAGAAGGTAATGGCATAATCGTAATAATACATTAAGTATAATTAATTTAATCTATGGTGATAGAATAAATTAAATAGCTTAATGTTTATTCTTTAATATTTTGGAAATATTAAATATAAATTAATAAGAGGAGTCTTATTAATATTATTACAATTATTATTATTTTAATTTCTAAAGGAGTTTAGTAATTAATTTAATATTTAGTACTCTCATTTATTCCTAATAAGATTAGGAGACAAATTAATTAAATAAATTTAATTAATTATTCCCATGTGGTGGGAAGCCTAAATTAATTAAAGGAGTTTAATTAATTAAAAGAAATCCCATGTCTAATAGGATTAGAAGGGTTGACCAATGTCTATATAAGAGAAGTCTTATAATAGATATTAGATGATGCAATTCTAATTGTTGGAGAGTACTCCTTTTCTATAGAGGATAGAACACTAAGCCAAACACCCTCCTTCTTGATAATTTCTCTTTCTTGGTGGATCACCTCTAGAGGCCAAACACTTGGGTGGCTAACGTTGATCAAAGGAAAGAATCTAACCCGAAAATTCAAGGAGATCACGAAGAACACGGAGTTGAACTAGTACCTGTGGAAGCTTCGTTCTACAAGGGTATGATTCCATAACTTCTTATTTATCGTTTTAAATTAATAATTTGCATAAAGGATGATCCGGGTAATGGTTTTGTAGAAATTTTTAAACTCTGATATACCATGCTTCCGCTAATTTTTGCAATTTGATTGCGTCACGATTTCGTACAAACCCAACAGTGGCATCAGAGCCAAATCTTTATGCAATTATTAATTTATTTTTGATTTCATATACATATGGGTATGTATTTAAAATAATTTATTGGCATAATTTTATTGTATAAAATTATTTTTTTTAAGGAAAAAAAATGACTTTTTTTTTGGGACGGATCACAATTTTTTTTTGGTGCTAATCTTGAATTCTGCAAAGAAAAGGTGTTGTCTCTTTCTTACTCCAAAAAGAAGGTGACCCATCAAGAAAGGACTTTTTTTAATAAACCTGCAGGACTCTTTTAATAAAAGAAGGTGACATCTTTTTAAAAAAAATAAATATGATATATTTATATATTATATTCTAAATAATTTTATAATTAAAATAAAGAGTTTATTTTAATCTTGAAATTGGATTTCATGCAATTTAAAATTGTCCATTAAATGATACTCATATATATATGGAATGTTTTAATTCATGAGATGAATATTTATTTATTGATATATATGGTGATATGTATGATAATAAATGGGGATTGATTATGGACTATTTGACCAATGTGATTGGATTTTATTTTAGTTGAATGCTTGAATGAATGTGTTTTATTAAATGGGGGTTGCGTACCTCGTCTTCTCTAATTTTTTTTTCTTGATGTAAAATTCTATCTCCCTCCTATGTACTTCCCCTTGACTGTTGATCAAGGTTTCTATTTAATTAAATAGTTTAATGCAATAGAAATAGTTAGAATAATCTTGAAGAAATTAGAGACCAAGGAGCAAGGAGCGCGTGAAGACCCGTTTGTATGGAGCCCGGGTTTAAATGTAATAGTTACGTTTAAATTTAAATTCTTGCACCCCTAGGTTTGACCTTTTGGTTCACTTGGTGGCTCTAGTGAACCAAACTAGAATAAAAGTCCATAATCAATCTGGGTAGAATATAATATTCTATATTGCATGCTAAATATTATATATATTATATTTTATGCAAACATGCTTCGCATGTTTAATAAAATGACGCGTATTTTATATATATATGTGCATGCGCGCTAAACAAGATGAGACAAATAATAACAAACCCCTCAAAGAAATAATATTAAGTCCGAAGCGTTCAAATGATATTTGAAATATCGAACGTCGCCTTCTAGCATGATAAATTAATAGAGTATTAAATATTTAATATGAGCTTGTTGTGCTATCCACAAGGCGAGTATTGCGTATTTAAGATGTTAATTAATCACATTTGATGCTTATCAAGAAAATTGAACGATCTAGTCTTGTTGTGCTATCCACAAGGACGAACATTTTTCTTTTTTGAATTTATGGAAGTGCTAGGCTGGACTTAACTTAAATTATTTTAGTTCGGATGTGCACACACTTGACCATTATGATTTAAGAGGCAAAATAAAAGGAATTACATGGTGATGTAATTGACAAGAGT
Organism: Panax stipuleanatus; assembly: GCA_020205555.1. NCBI lineage: Eukaryota > Viridiplantae > Streptophyta > Magnoliopsida > Apiales > Araliaceae > Panax > Panax stipuleanatus. The sequence goes on from CM035122.1 coordinate 52,509,314, forward strand.
TGTCTACCTATTTATTTGTATATCGCTTGTTGTGCTATCCACAAGGTTATATACATTTGAAATGGGATCCTTATTCTCACTAGCAAATCTTTAATTAGATGTTGCCGAACTATATAAGTGAGGGTAATATAGTTTGATAAAAATTGTGGGAGATACCAATTTAAAATAAAGACCTAAATTTATTTTGGTATGCAAAATTAATAAAATGAATGTTTGCTAAAATGTTGTTTTTCACATGCAGAATTTTAAAAATATCAAAATCACTAATTTCACTGCGAAGCATACTTGATGCTAATAAGCTTACCGGGCCGAATTATACGGACTGGCTAAGAAATCTGAGAATAGTTCTCATTGCTGAAAAGATTTCTTATGTCCTAAACTCACCTATCCCTAGAACTGTTCCAGAAACAGCCTCTGAGGAAGAGATTGCCACCATTGTAAAGTGGCAAGATGATGCATCTGTGGCTCAATGCATCATGCTCGCATCCATGAATAACGAGCTTCAGCGTCAGCACGAAAACATGGATGCTCCTACTATGTTGATTCACCTCAAGGAGTTGTATGGTGAACAAAGTAGGACTGCTAGATATGAGATATCTAAGGAGCTCTTCCGATTTCGGATGACCAAGGGCAAAGTGAACATAAAGGAACAAAAGAAATCTGATCCAGCTAGCAAAGGAATGTGCTTCCATTGCAACGAGCCGGGTCATTGGAAGAGGAACTGCAAGAAGTTTCTGGCAAAGAAGAAGCTTGGAGAAGCTTCGACTTCCAATCAAGGTTTGTTCATTATTGAAATTAATTTTTCAGAAAGTCAAAATTCTACTTGGGTATTGGATACCGGCTGTGGTTCTCACATATGTAATAATGTGAAGGGACTGGTCAGAAGTAGAAAGCTGAACAATGATGAGGTGATCCTACGAGTGGGGAATGGAGCAAAGGTTGCTGCATTAGCTGTAGGAACTTATTATTTAGCAATGCCTTCGGGCAAGTTCATTTATCTTAATAATTGTTATTATGTTCCGAATATTATTAAAAATATTATTTCAATTTTTGTATTGGATATGGAAGGATTTAACGTTGTTATAAAGAACAATAGTTGTTCTATTTATAAAGACGATGTTTTATATGGTATTGGAAATTTGCGAAATGGACTTTATACACTTGACTTACAAGAAAATATTTTTCAAATTGAACAAACTAAGAAATGGAAAAGAGATGATATTAATTATACTTACATGTGGCACTGTAGACTCGGTCATATCAATGAAACAAGATTATCCAAGTTACATAAAGATGGGCTCCTTGAGTTATCTGATTATGAATCATATCCAACTTGTGAATCTTATTTCATGGGTAAAATGACTAAATCTCCTTTTAGTGGAAAAGGAGAAAGAGTTACAGAGTTGTTGGCATTGATTGACACAGACGTTTGTGGACCTATGACAACAAGTGCACGGGGTGGGTATTCTTATTTTATTACTTTCACTGATGATCACTCAAGATTTGGATATGTGTATTTAATGAAATACAAGTCAGAATCATTTGAAAAGTTCAAAGAGTTCAGAAGTGAAGTAGAGAAACAAACGGGCAAGAGTATAAAGATACTTCGATCAGATCGAGGTGGAGAATACTTAAGCGGTGAGTTTCTCTATTGTCTCAAAGAAAATGGTATAATCTCACAATGGACTCCTCCAGGTACACCACAGTTAAATGGAGTATCTGAAAGGAGAAATCGAACACTGTTGGACATGGTTCGATCCATGATGAGTTTTATCGACCTTCCAATTTCTTTCTGGGGATATGCCCTAGAAACGGCTGCATACCTACTTAACAAGGTACCTACCAAATCCGTCCCAAAGACTTCATATGAGATGTGGAAGGGGAGGAAACCAAATCTTAAGCATATTAAGACTTGGGGTTGCCCAGCTTATGTCAAAAAGTTTGAAAATGATAAGCTACAGACTAAATCCGATAAGTGTAGATTTGTGGGATACCCTAAAGAAACTTTAGGGTATTATTTCTATCATCCAACTGATCAAAAGTGTTTGTTGCGAAACATGCTGCCTTCTTGGAAAATGAGTTTATCCATGAAGGGGTCAGTGGGAGTAAGATATATCTTGAAGAAGTTCAAGAACCACAAATTACCACGGATCAAAGTCAGGTACCTGACCAAGTAGAAGAACCTACTATACCACACCCTGTTCGTAAATCTGGGAGAGTACCGAAGATACCTGAGAGGTATGGATTCGTTATAGAGGATGACGATGAGGTACACATCATGAATGATGATGATCCATTGAATTACGAACAGGCCATGAGTAATAAAGACTCAGGGAAATGGCTTGAAGCCATGAAATCCGAAATGGACTCCATGTATGAAAACAAAGTATGGACTTTGGTTTCACCACCTGAAGGCATTAAGCCTATTGGGTGTAAATGGGTCTTTAAAAGAAAGACTGGAGCGGACGGCAAGGTGGAGACCTATAAGGCCCGACTGGTTGCAAAAGGTTTCAAACAAAGACAAGGATTTGATTATAATGAAACCTTTTCACCAGTAGCTATGCTCAAGTCCATTCGGATTTTGATTGCGATTGCAGCTTATAACGACTATGAGATCTGGCAGATGGACGTGAAAACGGCCTTCCTCAATGGGAAACTTGAGGAGGATGTGTATATGACACAGCCAGAGGGATTTGTTTCAAAGGTTGGAATAAATCAAGTCTGTAAGCTGCAAAGATCCATTTATGGATTGAAGCAAGCTTCTCGTAGATGGAACATTCGTTTTGATGAGACAATCAAAGAGTTTGATTTTATCAAAAATGACGATGAACCATGTGTGTACAAGAAGGTTAGTGGGAGCGCAATTTCATTCCTTGTATTATATGTTGATGATCTATTACTGATAGGAAATGACATTCCTATGCTACAATCGATTAAAATCTGGTTATCTAAACACTTCTCCATGAAGGACTTGGGAGAAGCATCCTAAATTTTGGGGATAAAGATCTATAGAGATAGATCTAAAAGGATGCTTGGTTTATCCCAAGGAACGTACATTGATGCAATGCTAAAGAGATTTAGCATGGAAGATTCCAAAAGAGGCCTCATGCCGATGAGCCATGGAATACATCTCTCCAAGAAACAGGCCCCAAAGACACCTGAGGAGAGAGACCGTATGAGTAAGATCCCTTATGCTTCTGCAATAGGATCTATCATGTACGGTATGATATGTACTAGACCGGATGTTGCTCATTCACTTAGTGTAATGAGCAGATACCAGTCGAATCCAGGAGAAGAGCACTGGAAGGCAGTGAAGAATATCCTAAAATACTTGAGAAAGACTAAGGATATTTTTCTTGTCTACGGTGGGTCTGAATTAAAACTCGAGGGCTTCACAGACTCAAGTTTTCAAACGGACCAAGATGACAGTAAATCTGTTTCGGGGTATGTTTTTACCTTGAACGGAGGCGCAGTGAGTTGGAAGAGTTCCAAGCAGCAAACAGTTGCTGATTCAGTGACAGAGGCAGAGTATATAGCTGCAAGTGAAGCTGCAAAGGAAGCTGTTTGGATGAAGAAGTTCATAACTGAACTTGGTGTGGTTCCTAGCATTGGAGAAGCAGTTCCCATTTACTGTGACAACACAGGAGCAGTTGCACAGGCTAAGGAACCGAGGTCTCATCAGAAATCTAAACACGTGTTGCGGCGATTTCATTTGATCAGGGAGATCATTGAAAGAGAAGACGTCACCTTGGAGCGTGTAGACTCTCAAGACAACATTGCAGATCCATTTACTAAAGCTTTAACACAACAGCAGTTTGATCGTCACTTAGAGAAGATGGGTATGAGATACCATGGCGATTGGCTTTAGTGCAAGTGGGAGATTGATAGTAGTGTGCATACAAGCCAATCATGTATGATGATAAAGCACGTACTTTGTAAACAATCTTATTTATTTATTAATGAAATATTCATTTATTAAAGGCATTTAATTATCTACATGTTGCTGTTTTTATAATATGTAAATAACCCATAGTTTTAAGCAATGCTTTTAGAATCATGATGATGATCATGCTAATGAGATCTAAATTCTTAGAAAGTTTTAAAACTTAAATAGTTCCCAATCGTGGGATTACTAAAAAGGGGATTAGTAAATTCGGATAGATTGGTACATATGTTGCTTGCTCATTGGATGAGGATGATTGATCTCATGATCATTTGTGTGGAGACACTAAAGCAAGTATGTAGGTGCTTATTGGAGAATAAGTTCACTGAACGTGACTCGCTATGGAATACCTAATGGAGTTTTACTCGCATGTCAATAGGAATTCCTAATGTGATAGTAGTACAAGTGATCCTTGGACTTGAGATCATCATAGTATCTTGTATGTAACAAATTATACTTTGACTTATTCCTTAAGACCTTTTAAGGCATATATAGGGTATGCTTGGGTATAATGAGTTACATATGGAGATAATGAATGATCAATAAAGAATCTACCACCTCTAGTAAAAGAGGAGATATGTCCTATGTGATTCGTTAAATGACAACCCAGGAATCCTTGGCCAAGGTGAAATGAAATTAGAAAGGAGTTTCTAATTTGCATTATTTGGAGTTGTGCATTTTCTAATCGAAATACATATAATTAAATAAAATAAGACTTGACAGTAAATCCATGTCTTATATTTAATTGGGACATTGTATGGTGGAAGGATTGAATTGTATGGTAACTATTAACTCACAGGTTCTTTTATGATTAATGTTGAAATCTATATTATCCTGGAAAGTCGTTGATCGCTAGGGAGGCTTATCCCTATTGTAGAATAAATATTATTTATTTAAATAGATTATTAGTTTAATTTATTTATTTAAATAAGATTAAAATTGTTTTAATTGATTTATTCACAACCGGTTTAATATGGAGAACCTAAAGGGTCACACCATAAAAGGAAGAATAATTATTTAAGAAGGTAATGGCATAATCGTAATAATACATTAAGTATAATTAATTTAATCTATGGTGATAGAATAAATTAAATAGCTTAATGTTTATTCTTTAATATTTTGGAAATATTAAATATAAATTAATAAGAGGAGTCTTATTAATATTATTACAATTATTATTATTTTAATTTCTAAAGGAGTTTAGTAATTAATTTAATATTTAGTACTCTCATTTATTCCTAATAAGATTAGGAGACAAATTAATTAAATGAATTTAATTAATTATTCCCATGTGGTGGGAAGCCTAAATTAATTAAAGGAGTTTAATTAATTAAAAGAAATCCCATGTCTAATAGGATTAGAAGGGTTGACCAATGTCTATATAAGAGAAGTCTTATAATAGATATTAGATGATGCAATTCTAATTGTTGGAGAGTACTCCTTTTCTATAGAGGATAGAACACTAAGCCAAACACCCTCCTTCTTGATAATTTCTCTTTCTTGGTGGATCACCTCTAGAGGCCAAACACTTGGGTGGCTAACGTTGATCAAAGGAAAGAATCTAACCCGAAAATTCAAGGAGATCACGAAGAACAAGGAGTTGAACTAGTACCTGTGGAAGCTTCGTTCTACAAGGGTATGATTCCATAACTTCTTATTTATCGTTTTAAATTAATAATTTGCATAAAGGATGATCCGGGTAATGGTTTTGTAGAAATTTTTAAACTCTGATATACCATGCTTCCGCTAATTTTTGCAATTTGATTGCATCACGATTTCGTACAAACCCAACATTAACATGCACTTCATGTGTCTCTAGGTGGTACTAACGTGCTTGCAAGGTCAGTATGTAAACATGCTTTATATATGTTAACGTCGTTTATGAAACTTTAAATTCGTTTCCAAACTATGTGTCGTTTGGTTAACCATGTATTCTAATATACTAGAACATGCTTACATTGCCTCATTAGGTTTATATATATGTATTAATCACGCTTCCATGCTTGTTTAAACAAAAATCAAACAATTGGTACATAACAGTTTTGTTGCAGAATGCAGAAAACTGAACACAGAGGCTGGCGCTGCGGCGCGGCACTACTGGCGCTGCGGCGCGAGTGGCGCTGCGTGCGACGCTGCGGCGCGGGATGCGGCGCGTGTGGCGCTGCGGCGCGGGCTGCGGCGCTGCGGCGTCGAGGCAGTTTTCCGGTTGAGACGGCAGCGAAAAACGACCCAAAACCTCCCATTTCATCGATTTCAACATACCATACCCAGATATTAGACTTGTTTAACTTTCTAACACATAGATATTTGCTTATATAACAGTTAATAGCAATTATCAATTCCCAATTTCATGAACTCTAACTAATTTACGAATTTCATGTATTTACAGAAATTGAAGAGGAACAATGGAAATGAAAGACTATTCAGTGGTTCCATTATGTGTGTATGTTCATATAACAACAATATAAGGGTTCTACAAACCAATCATGAACCAATTTGGCATAATCAAGAATTTCAACAAAACTCAGAGAACAACAATGGAGTTCTTTTGACAGAAAATGAAAATGAAGACACGAAGGGGATTTATACCTCTGTTATGGAGTAAGCTTGCTGATGCTACTATAGAAATTCCTTCTGAACTAAATAGACAATCACAGTATACTCTCTTCTCTTAGAAATATTTCAGCAATGAAATGAAGGTGCAGGGAGTTCCTTTATATAGAAGAATGAATACACAGTCCAAGCTTCTAACTCCCAAATCAAACTAACGGATTGTCAAATTGCATGAAGGTTATAGAATGGTAGGTATTTAGTTGTTAGAATCCATCATTAACACCACTCCCTTGCTCATCATTGCTACAAGGCTATGGAAATTTACTGAGTTTAAGGAGAAGCAATAGGCTTAGGCCATAATGGCTGTGCACATGAATGAGGGAAAAGAGAGTGACTATTATATTGGGACAAGCCAAGCAAATCTCAGCATTCTCACAAATGGACTATATGCTACACTTATGTTATATATTATATGTACTCTTAGGTTATAATTACAATGTTCTCCCCATAATGTAATAAATGCAATTTGAATACATATAATCTATGTACATTTTATCTTACCGATATAATACAATCGGATACTACCACATTACATTATATCATATATTATTAAATTGTATTACTCAACAATTATTTATAATAGATCCATGATACATTATTTTAATGTATATCCACACATCATTTGTCACCTACACATATCATAACATATAGTTACTATACATTTAATTCGCATGCTTGCACATATAATTTCTCATCTTATAAATTGAATATTAATTAATAATATACACATATCCTACATCAATCAATATAATTGTTAACCTCCATAACAATTTAATTAACCTTTATATGATTAACTATCACTTTGATATAAATCTTATTATATTTATAAACACGTTGCTCATTATTATTATGTTTCTTGCAATAATAATCACATATTATTAATCAATCCTCATTAGTATTTTATAACAGTTAATTAATATTCTTCGATTAACAATTAATATAGATTAATTGTTCGCTTAAATTAATATAATCATTCTTATATTATGTCACTGTGCCACACAAGGCAATCAACGAGTTTATCACAAACTCCACCAATTTCTCAATTATTATAATTATTCAATTATATATAATTGAATTAATTCATCTCATAACACAAAATCATTTATATTCAAATAAATTCTCATTTCCATTAATATATTTATTTAATAATATATGGAAATTCTCGGGTATTACATCCTCCCCCCCTTATAAAAATTCCGTCCCGGAATTGCTACAAGGTTACACAAATAGATGGGGATAGTCCCTCATCATCCTATCTTCTAACTCCCACGTTGCCTCCTCGACATCGTGGTTACGCCAAAGTACTTTTACAGATGAAATAACTTTATTTCTCAAAGTTTGTTCTTTCCTATCTAATATTTGGACAGGAATTTCTTCATACGCCAAGTTCTTCTCCACTTGAATGGGCTCGTAAGAAATCACGTGCTTGTAGTCGGCCTTGTACGGTCGCAACACAAAAATGTGGAACACGTTGTGGATATGCTCCAACTCGGGTGGTAACGCAACTTTGTATGCCACTTCGCCCACTCACTTCAGTATCTCGAACGGTCCTATGAATCTTGGACTCAATTTTCCTTTCTTGCCGAAACGGATTTTTCCCTTCCATGGAGATACCTTCAAGAATACGAAACTGCCGACTTTGAAGTCTCGGTCCTGCCGATGCAAATCTGCGTATTTCTTCTGGCGATCTTGAGCTGCTACAAGTCTGGCTCTTATCACTGTCACCACGTCTGCGGTTTGTTGAACTAACTCTGGTCCGAGTATTCGTCGTTCTCCGACTTCGTCCCAACATAACGGCGTTCTGCACTTTCTCCCGTAAAGATGCTTCGTACGGTGGCATGCCAATACTCGCATGGTAGCTATTATTATATGCGAATTCTACTAAGGGTAGGTGGTCGTCCCAATTTCCCTTAAAATCCATCACGCAAGTCCTAAGCATGTCTTCTAGCGTTTGTATTGTTCGCTCACTTTGTCCGTCTGTTTGAGGATGATAAGCTGTACTCAACCTCAACTGCGTTCCCATTCTTTCCTGCAAATCTCTTCCAAAAATTGGACGTGAAGCGCGGATCTCGATCAGAGACAATTGACACCGGCACTCCATGTCGTGAAATAATTTCTTTTACATATAGGCTTGCTAATTGGTTCAAACTGTAGCGGATCTTGATTGGTAGAAAGTGTGCGGTCTTCGTTAGTCGATCCACGATAACCTAAATAGCATCATAACCTTTCTGTGTAACTGGAAGTCCTACCACGATGTCCATGGTAATATGCTCCCATTTCCACTCTGGTATTTCTAACGGTTGTAGTAAACCACTTGGCCGCTGATGCTCTGCTTTAACGCATTGGCAAGTCAAGCATTTACTGACGCACTCTGCGACTTCCCGTTTCAAATTAGGCCACCAAAAATGTTGCCTTAGATCTCGGTACATCTTTGTGCCTCCCGGATGAACGGAATATGTCGTATTGTGTGCCTCGTGCAAAATCTCTTCCCTCAATTCGGTTACCGCTGGTACCCACACTCTCCCTTCAAATCTCAAAATACCATCTTTATCCATTCGAAATTTTTCTTCCTCACTTTCTGTGATCCTCTTTCGGATTTTCTCACACTCTTCATCCTTTTCCTGAGCTTCCTTTACTCTATTCAACAACGTCGGACAAGCTTCCATTACAATTAACTTCTCACCAGACTTTTCTGGTCCTTTTACTTCTATCTCCAATTTCTCCATCTCTCTTATCAACTCTTCTTGAGTTGTTAAATTAAACAACTTCTCCCTTCCTTTCCTGCTCAGAGCGTCGGCAACCACATTTGCCTTTCCCGGGTGATAAAGAATATCGCAGTCATAGTCTTTGATTAATTCTAACCACCTTCTCTGCCGCATGTTTAACTCCTTCTGTGTGAAGATATATTTCAGACTTTTGTGGTCCGTGTATATCTCACATTTTTCTCCGTATAGATAATGTCTCCATATCTTTAACGCAAAAACTACTGCCGTTAACTCTAAGTCATGAGTATGGTGTCGTTTTTCGTAATCCTTCAATTGTCGTGACGCATATGCAATAACCTTGCCATGTTGCATGAGCACACAGCCAAGCCCCTTGTGCGATGCATCACTATACACCACAAAATTTCCCGCATCATCTGGTAATGATAACACAGGTGTTTCGCTCAATCTCCTTTTCAGTTCTTGAAAACTTTCTTCGCATTTGTCGGTCCATACAAATTTCACCGTCTTTCTAGTCAAATTGGTCAACGGGGTTGCTATCTTAGAAAAATCTTGGATGAATCTTCGATAGTACCCAGCTAACCCTAGAAAGCTTTTTACCTCCGTCGGTGTTCTCGGTTGTTCCCAATTACTTACTGCTTCAACCTTCGCAGGGTCTACAGAGATTCCATTCTTATCCACCACGTGGCCTAAGAATTGCACCTTCTCCATCCAAAATTCACACTTAGAAAATTTTGCATACATCTTCTCCTTCCTTAGTGCCTCCAAAATAATCTTTAGATGTTCGGCGTGTTCTTCTTCTGTCTTTGAGTAGATCAAAATGTCGTCGATAAAAACCACTACAAATTTATCCAAGTATGGCTTGAAAACTCGGTTCATCAAGTCCATAAATGCTGCCGGAGCATTAGTCAATCCGAATGACATTACCAAAAACTCGTAGTGTCCATAACGGGTTCGAAACGCAGTCTTTGGTATGTCCTCATCCCGTACCTTCAGTTGATGATATCCTGTTCGTAGGTCGATCTTTGAGAAACACTTTGCTCCCTTCAGTTGATCAAATAAGTCGTCTATCCTCGGTAGCGGATACCGGTTCTTGATCGTTAATCTGTTCAATTCTCGATAATCGATACAGAGCCTCGTCGATCCGTCCTTCTTCTTAACGAATAGTACTGGTGCTCCCCAAGGAGAAACACTCGGTCGAATGTAACCCTTATCCAATAATTCTTGTAATTGTATCATCAATTCCTTCATTTCTACTGGCGCCATACGATATGGAGCTTTCGAAATCGGTGCCGTTCCCGGTGCTAAGTCTATTACGAATTCGATTTCTCTGTTTGGCGGAAGACCAGGCAGATCGTCCGGAAACACGTCTTGAAATTCATTAACTACGGATATATCCTTAATTTCTACTCCCTTTTTCCGAGTATCAACGATGTAAGCTAAATATCCTACACATCCTTTCCTTAACAATTTCTTGGCCTGCATCATCGTAACGCAACACGATTGCTTAAGCGATGAGCTACCATAAAACACTACCTTAGACTTACTCGGAGTCTGAAGGTTCACACATTTGTTCTGACAGTCAATTATCGCAGCATGGTTATACAACCAATCCATTCCCAGTATTACGTCAAATTCTCCCAGTCTAATAGGAATCAAGTCTACGCTCAGTTCATGTTTACTAATATTTGCGCGACAATTTCGATAAACGTATTCTACAGGGATCACTTCCTTATTAGCAACTTCTATGATCAAAGGATTTTCTAATAGTTCTCGAGGTGTACTAAGTCTACTAGCAAATTCTTCAGATATAAAAGAACAGGTGGCACCCGAATCAAATAATATACAGGCATTTATATCATTGATTGGGATTATACTTGACACCACATCCTTCGCAGCCACTGCGTCTTGGACGGTCATGTTAAAGGTTCTGGCGGTTGGGCGGTTGGATTGTGCCGGTCCACCGATCATCAGCTTGTTGCCTCCTTGCTGATTACTACCCCCGCCACTTCCCTTCTTTGGGCAGTCCTTAATTCGGTGCTCCGTCGAGCCACAAGCAAAGCATCCTTGTATCTTTTTCGGTTTCAAACAGTTGGGCGAGATGTGCCCTTCCTGTCCGCAGTTGTAGCAAGTGCCACGTCCCTTCCAACAGTCGCCCTGGTGATTCTTCCCACACTTCGGGCATCCTTCAGCCCTCTTCTTGAAACCTCCACGAAAATTCCCTGATTGATTATTATTGTTGTTTTTGTTGTTGTTGTTGTTCTCCCACTTTCTCTTTCCCAAGTTGCTTCCTCCGCTACTGCTTCCTCCCGTACGATTCTCTCCTCCAGTATTCTTTCCTTTCTTTTCTTTGTTATACAGACTTAAGGCCTCACTACCGCCTTCCGCAATGATTGCCTTCTCCAGTAATGTTGCAAAGGAATCAATTTGAAGAACTGATACCTTATTGAACAGCCATGGCTTCAACCCTTGTTCAAAGCGTCTAGCCTTCCTCTCTTCATCACCAACTTGGTGCTCCGCAAATCGCGCTAGTTCGTTAAACCTAGCCGCGTATTGCGCCACCGTCATCTCACTTTGTTTTAACTCTAGGAATTTCACCTCCATCCTATTCTTCATACTCTTTGGAAAGTAATTCTCGAAGAACAGTGTCTTAAACTTATCCCAAGCTATTATCCCTTCTCAAGCTCTTTGTTGATTAGCCTCCCACCAGTAGTTCGCTTCTCCCCTCATCATGTACGTGGCAAACACCGTCTTCTGATCTTCGCCTACGCTAGCTATAGTGAAAGCTTTTTCGATCTCTTTGATCCACGTTTGTGCGACGATTGGGTCGGTAGTTCCCTCGAACTCCGGGGGTCCTACACTCTTAAAGTCTTTAAAGGTTGTTACTGGCACAGTTTGAGGGTTCGGGCGAACGGGTTCATTGTTCCTTCCCCTTAAGGCTTCTCCTAACAAGTCTACCAGTTTCTGGATCGGGTCTACTTGTTCTCTCTCATTGTTAACGGATTCTTCGGGTGCAGTCAATCTACGTCTGGGCGGCATTATCTGCATCACAATTTTTCATTTTATTATTATTCAAGTATATCACTTAAGTATTTCTTTTAATACTAAAAGAATAAATTTATAACACGTTTCTAAAATCAACTCCATTTATATTCATATGCCATTTCATTTCATTACATGATTTCCTAGCATACTGCTATAAATGTTATCACATATATCCCCTAATATCACAAAAGACGGGGAATATACCAACCTACTACCATACTACCCCTCTAACAAAAGCTAACTCGGGGTTTACTTCATCATCCCACATCTTACACAAAAGATCGGAATTACAACATAGTATATACAATACATAAAGACACAACTAGTACTACCACTAGACTGACTAAGGAAATCTCATCCCATCATCCCGCGCTCCACTGCGCTTTTGTACTCCAACTATGCTATATACGCAACCAGCTCTCGGCTCAAGGTATGTAGAGTCTGTCCCTGTTCTGCCGGGTAGTGGTACACACCATCAATCACCCTTTCAAAAGCTGAACGGAACACATACCCCATCTTGTTCATCTTTCTCTTCTTGCACCTGACCTCGTCCTCAAGGTCGTCAGCTCTCTCATTGGACGCTTCCCACTTCTCCTCGAAGTGTAACCTATCCATCACCTCCAACTCTAGCTGAGTACGGAGTGCCTCTTTCTCAGTCTTCTCACTCAGCTCCCTATGCTCAACCTCTTCTAGCTTCTCTGCCAAATCTACATTCCTAGCCACTGACCTGTGAAATAGAGTCCCCATCTGGATCCCTGCCTCCCTACGGTAGGCAATCTCCACCTCTAACTCTTGTATAGCCAGCTTCCTCTGGTGGTCCTCGTCCCTCAGCTTCTGGAACTCAGACTCTCTCTCGTGGGCCTCTGCCTCCAGCTCCTGGACTCTGCAGTCTAACTCTAGAATACGCTCCTCGTACTCGCCTAACATCTGTTCCTCTATAGTAGCCTCATCAGAGTCCTCTACTGGCTCATCCTCCATCGGCTCCTCCTCTGGAACAGACTCTATCTCAATCTCGTCCTCGTCTTCAGACTCGAATGGTGCAACAGCCTGCACTGGTGTAGCCACTAGAGGTGCCTCGTATACTACGTGTATATCCCTGGGCTCCTCCTCTGCAACTCTACTAGGTACCCCTGTGTCTGTCATCCTACACTCACAAACACAAGACAAGAAATAGCATCTCCATTAGAATGTTAAACAAAATATAAGTTCATTGTATAGAATGAAGTTACATTTCATAACAGACTAAGTCTCTCAAGGAAAACTCTACATGAGTTTTATCTCCTTCCTAACTTCTAAGTTCGCCTAAGTTATAGTCTAAGGACACTCGTTCCTAAGGTTTATAACTACGGCTCTGATACCAACCTGTGACGCCCCCAAATTCCAGGACCGCCACTTGGTCTCTCGAATTCGGTTCATCACGTGCTCATGGTAATACATAATAATAATAATAATTAAATATCATACGATCACAGCGGAAAATCTATTCTAGAATAATTTACAATGATTTATTATAATTATTCCCCCAAGTCTCGCAACCTACAGTACTTAATAGATTACATAATAATATTAGTTAACGACTTATTACATAATCTAACTTAAGCTTAAACATAATCAAATCCAGTCTTACTACATCATCTTCATACAATATTAATATATTTAAAACATAACAGACATAAGCTAGTTGGTAGCTTTGCCCTTGCCCTTATCAACGCCCGAAGGTTCACCATGCTCTGCCTTAACTGAAATGTTTTAGGGAAAGCAAGAATGAGCACAAATTACCCAGCAAGTAATATACAATAAGGGTGAGTAATAAGGTTCTCAATTCTCGAAAGGGTATAACAAGATTTGATAGTTCAAGAACAACAAGAATATCAACAGTTCTCAATATCAGTCGCTAAGGACAGGATAATATCAATATGATTCAATAATAAGTCAATTCAAGATTTTAAATAATTGAATACTGAGTAGTCACTACGGACTATGAACTTCTACTAGAATTGACAGTAATAAATTGAAAATCCAACAAAAACAGGTACAACAGGTGATCAGCCTAAAGTACCCTTGTTATGCATAACAATCAACCATACTCAAGTGTGCACGTCGGTTCTCCGACAATTATATATTCCCTTCAAAGAAGGTTGTTCTTCTCAGTCAAATACCAGATCCCGCACCAATCAATTAGTTTGGGTTACTTTTCAATAACATAAGTCCAGCCGAATCAAATGGCATAAACACTTTCACAATATTCAAGAACAATACTAAGTTCAACATGAATAATAGCTTTAATGAAATAAGAGTTCAAGTATGCTAATTCGATTCAACCGAGTAAATAGGAAACTAGTTCGCAATACACAAGATAGGATACTTGCATAGTAAAAGAGTATAAGTTAGGAAACTTTCACAATCATAGATTTCCTTGCATAAAGTAAATGCGTCGGTTAGGATACTTGCACTTTAAGAGAGTGTAAGTAAGAGAACTTGCCTTTAGCGTAGTTTATCCACGAAAAGCAATCAACACTTTCGAATTCCTATCGTAATACAGTTACGTATATATATGATATTCATTAGTCATATAATTTAACTTCACATTTTCTCTTTGAATATACGATCAACACATAAGCTAAGTTTTACCTAGCTACACAGTTATATAGAATATAATTTCTATCCTTAACGTTCCTTCTTTAGAGTTTAAACGCATTCTCATATTATATAAGATCTCAACAATTAGCAAACATGCTTGCATATTATTAATATCACATAAGACCACAATCAATACTAAATATATTTCATTTTAGCAAGTTACGGCATCTCCTTAAGTTAACCGTCAAAATCGGGTTCAAGTAACATCATATAATATCGCGTAGCATGTATTCATATTTAAAGGATACTTTACATGCTTGTATAACTTTTCCAAATCCAATCGTACATGGTATAGGTTCTTAAGTTAATACTTAAAGCCATTCAAGGACACGAACTCATATGGTCTAACATGATTGCTTTTAAACACATAAGATATTCATATAACTTGTATTAGTCATGCTCATGAGTACTCGTATTGCATATATGTAGCTAGCATTGTTATTATCTTGAAAACATGCTTTGTTTATGCTAAACTTTAATCACGGCAACCAATCATGGTATATATATATGCATGACACATGAATGAGTCTAAGAGTACTATCACATGTGTCCATAAATATCAGAATTTAAATCTCCACGTATCGTGTTAATGCTCATGTGCAAGGCTTGTATTTCTATTGGTGAATCTTACTAATAGAGCCTAACATGTTCATGCTTCCTTACGAACTATATAAACACAAGTTAAGGCTTCATTCATATATTTCAAAGTTATCTAAACATGCTCATAACATCAAAATGACTATATAACATTTACATAATCATATCCACCTTCAAACTTATATTTTTGTTAGGAATGAGCACTAGTTAGGTTCACATGTTCATATTTTATTACGGAACCAATATAGATAAGCTAACATGCACTTCATGTGTCTCTAGGTGGTACTAACGTGCTTGCAAGGTCAGTATGTAAACATGCTTTATATATGTTAACGTCGTTTATGAAACTTTAAATTCGTTTCCAAACTATGTGTCGTTTGGTTAACCATGTATGCTAATATACTAGAACATGCTTACATTGCCTCATTAGGTTTATATATATGTATTAATCATGCTTCCATGCTTGTTTAAACAAAAATCAAACAATTGGTACATAACAGTTTTGTTGCAGAATGCAGAAAACTGAACACAGAGGCTGGCTCTGCGGCGCTGCACTACTGGCGCTGCGGCGCGAGTGGCGCTGCGTGCGACGCTGCGGCGCGGGCTGCGGCGCGTGTGGCGCTGCGGCGCGGGCTGCGGCGCTGCGGCGTCGAGGCAGTTTTCCGGTTCAGACGGCAGCAAAAAACGACCCAAACCTCCCATTTCATCGATTTCAACATACCATACCCAGATATTAGACTTGTTTAACTTACTAACACATAGATATATGCTTATATAACAGTTAATAGCAATTATCAATTCCCAATTTCATGAACTCTAACTAATTTACGAATTTCATGTATTTACAGAAATTGAAGAGGAACAATGGAAATGAAAGACTATTCAGTGGTTCCATCATGTGTGTATGTTCATATAACAACAATATAAGGGTTCTACAAACCAATCATGAACCAATTTGGCATAATCAAGAATTTCAACAAAACTCAGAGAACAACAATGGAGTTCTTTTGACAGAAAATGAAAATGAAGACACGAAGGGGATTTATACCTCTGTTATGGAGTAAGCTTGCTGATGCTACTATAGAAATTCCTTCTGAACTAAATAGACAATCACAGTATACTCTCTTCTCTTAGAAATATTTCAGCAATGAAATGAAGGTGCAGGGAGTTCCTTTATATAGAAGAATGAATACACAGTCCAAGCTTCTAACTCCCAAATCAAACTAACGGATTGTCAAATTGCATGAAGGTTATAGAATGGTAGGTATTTAGTTGTTAGAATCCATCATTAACACCACTCCCTTGCTCATCATTGCTACAAGACTATGGAAATTTACTGAGTTTAAGGAGAAGCAATAAGCTTAGGCCATAATGGCTGTGCACATGAATGAGGGAAAAGAGAGTGACTATTATATTGGGACAAGCCAAGCAAATCTCAGCATTCTCACAAATGGACTATATGCTACACTTATGTTATATATTATATGTACTCTTAGGTTATAATTACAATGTTCTCCCCATAATGTAATAAATGCAATTTGAATACATATAATCTATGTACATTTTATCTTACCGATATAATACAATCGGATACTACCACATTACATTATATCATATATTATTAAATTGTATTACTCAACAATTATTTATAATAGATCCATGATACATTATTTTAATGTATATCCACACATCATTTGTCACCTACACATATCATAACATATAGTTACTATACATTTAATTCGCATGCTTGCACATATAATTTCTCATCTTATAAATTGAATATTAATTAATAATATACACATATCCTACATCAATCAATATAATTGTTAACCTCCATAACAATTTAATTAACCTTTATATGATTAACTATCACTTTGATATAAATCTTATTATATTTATAAACACGTTGCTCATTATTATTATGTTTCTTGCAATAATAATCACATATTATTAATCAATCCTCATTAGTATTTTATAACAGTTAATTAATATTCTTCGATTAACAATTAATATAGATTAATTGTTCGCTTAAATTAATATAATCATTCTTATATTATGTCACTGTGCCACACAAGGCAATCAACGAGTTTATCACAAACTCTACCAATTTCTCAATTATTATAATTATTCAATTATATATAATTGAATTAATTCATCTCATAACACAAAATCATTTATATTCAAATAAATTCTCATTTCCATTAATATATTTATTTAATAATATATGGAAATTCTCGCGTCCAAAATAATAGTTTGAGAGAACTAATTAAACAATAAGAAGGTGTCTGTAATACCCGAGAATTTCATATATTATTAAATAAATATATTAATGGAAATGAGAATTTATTTGAATATAAATGATTTTGTGTTATGAGATGAATTAATTCAATTATATATAATTGAATAATTATAATAATTGAGAAATTGGTGGAGTTTGTGATAAACTCGTTGATTGCCTTGTGTGGCACAGTGACGTAATATAAGAATGATTATATTAATTTAAGCGAACAATTAATCTATATTAATTGTTAATCGAAGAATATTAATTAACTGTTATAAAATACTAATGAGGATTGATTAATAATATGTGATTATTATTATTGCAAGAAACATAATAATAATGAGCAACGTGTTTATAAATATAATAAGATTTATATTAAAGTGATAATTAATCATATAAGGGTTAATTAAATAGTTATGGAGGTTAACAATTATATTGATTGATGTAGGATATGTGTATATTATTAATTAATATTCAATTTATAAGATGAGAAATTATATGTGCAAGCATGCGAATTAAATGTGTAGCATATATTAGCTGACTATGTATTATGTGAAGTGTAATATGACACTATTATATGGTAAGGCTTATTAAACCATGTGAGCTACTTGATTAATAACTTGTGTGGCAATAAATATGTGGGTATACATTGTATAATATATCATGAACATATTGTAAACAATTAGTTTTAATAAAGGAGACAGTGTAATGTGTTAACATCAGATTAGATTATATCCGGTATTAACAAAATGTACATGGATTATACGTGTCAATTTACACTTACTACAGTATATGAATTATTGTGACATTTCAATTAAAGACCTAAGTGTCTAAATATGTGTGTGTATATAACCTAAGTATTAACACTAGTTTATTTACAAATTGGAAATGCTGAGATTTTTATGCCTTGTCCCATATTAATAAGACACAAACCTTGTACACGTAAAACACTCATGAAGCTAGCCTACTCCTACCTTCTCAAACTCAGCATTCTAGCAAATCATGATACGGGGAGTGGGCACAACAGTGTTCTTCAACCACTCTACCAACTCTTCCTTAGCTGATATACAAAGCTTCAATCTAGTGGTTCAATTTAATGGACAATTGCATTGTCTGTGTAAGGATTCTTCTATAAATAGCAGCCATGTTTCTTCGTTTTTAATTTGAGTTTGCATAAGTGGAGAGTGAAAGCAATATACATATATCAGTAGGAGAAGTTGGATTAGCAGCAAACTATATTTGAATCCTAGCAGAGGTATAATCCCTCTTCCTTTGTTCTTCATTTTCGTTTTCTATTTCCGAAGTTTCCTTCAAATTTTTGATTATGCCAAATTGGTTCATGATTGGTTTGTAGAACCCTTATATTGTTGTTATATGAACATACATACGTGATGGAACCACTATATAGCTTTCTTGACTTTCATTTCTATTGTTGCTCTTTAATTTCTGTAAAGCATCGAATTCGTGAAATTAGTTGAAGTTCATGAAATTGGGAATCGTTTGGGCGATTGACTGTTATATAAGCATATATATGTGTTAGTAAGTTAAAAAGGTTAGTCTAATAGCATATGGGTATGTCGAGATCGATAAAATGGGAGGTTTTGGGTCGGTTTCGCTGCAGTGTGAACTGAGGAACTGTCCCCACGCCGCAGCGCCGCAGCCAGCGCCGCATCGCCGCAAACCGTGCCGGAGCGCCGCAGCCCGCGCCGCAGCCCCACCCACGCCGCAGCCCGCGTCGCAGCGCCACCCGCGCCACCCGCGCCACAGCGCTAGAATATGGCTGCTGTTGCCGCGCCGCAGCGCCGGCCTCTGTGTGCAGTTTTCTGCATTCTGCAACAAAACTGTTATATACCAATTGTTTGATTTTTGTTTAAACAAGCATGGGAGCATGATTAATACATATATATAAACCTAATGAAGCAATGTAAGCATGTTTTAGTATATTAGCATGCATGGTTAACCAAACGACATATAGTTTGAAAATAAACTTAAAGTTTCATAAACGAACGTTAACATATATAAAGCATGTTAATATTCTGATTTTTCAAGGCATGTCGGTATGAGGTAGAGATGTATGAAAGACATATTAAGTTATGTATATATGGTTCATGGTATGACAAGAGCCTGTTAGACCTCACTATTGAACATATCTAACAAAAATACAAGTTTTGAAGGTTGATATTGACATGTAAAGACCATGTATACATTCTGACTTTTCGAGCATGTTTATAGGGCCTTGAAATGCATGAAAAGCATGTTAACTTGTGTATATGGGTTTCATAAGGAAGCGTGAACATGATAGACCTTATTAATGAACTATACTAACAAAGTATAAACTTTGAACGTGAACGTTGGTATGTTATGACGAGAATTAGAATCTGACATTTATGGACACATGTGATAGTACTCTGAGACTCATTCATGTGTCATGCATGTATATATACCATGATTAGTTGCCGTGATTAAAGTTTAGCATAAACAAAGCATGTTTTCAAGATAATAACAATGCTAGCTACATATATGCAATACGAGTACTCATGAGCATGACTAATACAAGTTATATGAATATCTTATGTGTTTAAAAGCGACCATGTTAGACCATATGAGTTCGTGTCCTTGAATGGCTTTAAGTATTAACTTAAGAACCTATACCATGTACGATTGGATTTGGAAAAGTTATACAAGCATGAAAGTATCCTTTAAATATGAATACATGCTACGTGATATTATATGATGTTACTTGAACCCGATTTTGACGGTTAACTTAAGGAGATGCCGTAACTTGCTAAAATGAAATATATTTAGTATTGATTGTGGTCTTATGTGATATTAATAATATGCAAGCATGTTTGCTAATTGTTGAGATCTTATATAATATGAGAATGCGCTTAAACTCTAAAGAAGGAACGTTAAGGATAGAAATTATATTCTATATAACTGTGTAGCTAGGTAAAACTTACCTTATGTGTTGATCGTATATTCAAAGAGAAAATGTGAAGTTAAATTATATGACTAATGAATATCATATATATACGTAACTGTATTACGATAGGAATTCGAAAGTGTTGATTGCTTTTCGTGGATAAACTACGCTAAAGGCAAGTTCTCTTACTTACACTCTTTTAAAGTGCAAGTATCCTAACCGACGCATTTACTTTATGCAAGGAAATCTATGATTGTGAAAGTTTCCTAACTTATACTCTTTTACTATGCAAGTATCCTATCTTGTGTATTGCGAACTAGTTTCCTATTTAATCGGTTGAATTGAATTAGCATACTTGAACTCTTATTTCATTAAAGCTATTATTCATGTTGAACTTAGTATTGTTCTTGAATATTGTGAAAATGTCTATGCCATTTGATTCGGCGGGACTTATGTTATTGAAAAGCAACCCAAACTAATTGATTGGTGCGGGATCTTGTATTTGACTGAGAAGAACAACCTTCTTTGAAGGGAATATATAAATTATCGGAGAACCGACGTGCACACTTGAGTATGATTGATTGTTATGCATAACAAGGGTACTTTAGGCTGATCACCTGTTATACCTGTTTTTGTTGGATTTTCAGTTTATTACTGTCAATTCTAGTAGAAGTTCATAGCCGTAGTGACTACTCAGTATTCAATTATTTGAAATCTTGAATTGACTTATTATTGAATCATATTGATATTGTCCTGTCCTTGACGACTGTTATTGAGAACTGTTGATATTCTTGTTATTCTTGAACTATCAAATCTTGCTATACCCTTTCGAGAATTGAGAATCTTAATATTCACCCTTATTGTATATTACTTGCTGGGCAATTTGTGCTCATTCTTGCTTTCCCTAAAACATTTCAGTTAAGGTAGAGCATGGCGAACCTTCGGGCATTGATAAGGGCAAGGGCAAGGCTACCAACTAGCTTATGTCTGTTATGTTTCAAATATATTAATATTGTGTGAAGATGATGTAGTAAGACTGGATTTGTTTATGTTTAAGCTTAAGTTAGATTATATAACAAGTCGTTAATTGATATTGCTATGTAATCTATTAAGTACTGTAGGTTGCGAGACTTGGGGGAATAATTATAATAAATCATTATAAATTATTCTAGAATAGATTTTTCGCTGTGGTTGTGTGATATTTAGTTATCATTATTGCGATGTATTACCATGAGCACGTGATTAACCGAATTCGAGAGACCAAGTGGCGGTCATGGAATTTGGGGGCATCACAGTGTCCCTAAATAAAGACTTGTCTGAGATGTACGAATCATTTTGAAGGCACTAGTGATAGGATTTCTCTTTTTGATGCTAATTAAATTAGAAGAAGGTAATAGAACTCATAATCACCTCTTTCTTTGAAATTTTGAGAGAACCAATGAAACAATAAAAAGGTCTCCCTAAATTAAGACTTGTGTGAGATAATCAAACTAGAACGAAATTATAGGACTCATAATCACCTATTTCTTTGACAATTTGAGAAAACCAATGAAACAATAAGAAGGTCTCCCTAAATCAAGACTTGTGTGAGATGTACACATCATTTTTGACGCGATAGTCATGGGATTGCTCCTTTTGATGCTAATCAAATTAGAACGAAGTAATAGAACTCGTAATGACCTCTTTCTTTGACAATTTTAGAAAACCAATGAAACAATAAGAAGGTATCCTTAAATGAAGACTTGTGTGTAGTGTACGCATCGTTTTGAACGCGATAGTCATGGTATTGTTCCTTTTGATGCTAATCAAACTAGAACAAAGTTATTGGACTCCTAATCACCTCTTTCTTTGATAATTTTAGGGAACCAATGAAACAATAAGAAGGTCTCCCTAAATGAAGACTTGTGTGAGATCTACACATCGTTTTGGACGCGATAGTTATGGGATTGCTCCTTTTGATGCTAATTTTAACTAGAACGAAGTAATAGGACTCAAAATTACCTATATTCTAACAATTTTAGAGAACTAATGAAACAATAAGAAGGTTTCCCTAAATCAAGAATTGTGTGAGATGTACGGATCATTTTGAAGGTACTAGTGATAGGATTACTCCTTTGATGCTAATCAAACTACAACGAATTCATAGGACTCATAATCACATCTTTCTTTGACAATTTGAGAGAACCAATGAAATAATAAGAAGGTCTCCCTAAATCAAGACTTGTGTGAGATGTACGCATCATTTTGAACGCGATAGTCATGGGATTGCTCCTTTTTATGCTAATCGAATTAGAACAAAGTAATAGGAGTCCTTATCACCTCTTTCATTGACAATTTTAGAGAACCAATGAAACAATCTTTGCTGCCGGTTTAATATGTTAATTTTCATGGCTTGGGTTGATGTGTTTCTATGCGGCTGGTTTGTCGTTGGCTGGTTTTTGGGGTGGAGTTCTCCGACAAAGTTTCGTCGGTGGTTGTTCTCGAGCCCAGCTTATGGGGCAGTGTTTTTTGCAGGTGGGGACCACGTGGGTAGATTGAATATGACTTATCTAATGAAGGAGATCACCCGCAGGGCCCACGGATTCAAATTTCAAATTTCAAATATTGATCCTGTTTTGTTGTGGGCTGCTAAGGCTCTAATTGTCTTCAGCGTTGTTTGGGTCTTGTTTGATGTAACTAATTGTCTTTTGATAATTTAGCTGTTTTCCATTTACCTAGCTTCGGGGTGTAAGAAAATATATATTTAGGCTAGGTAATAGGTTTCCTAGGTTTTTTTAGGTGCTTTAGCCCTCTCGGGAGATGAGGACTATGATGTGATCTTCATTGTAATATCTGTAGTTTTTGCAATTTATATACAAACAAATTTAGCAAAAAAATAAAAATAAAATAAGAATGTCTCCTTAAATGAAGACTTGTGTGAGATGTACGCATCGTTTTTATCGCGATAGTAAGGAGATTGCTACTTTTCATTCTAATCAAACAAGAACGAAGTTATAGGACTCCTAATAACCTTTTTCTTTTACTATTTTAGAGAACCAATAAAACAATAAGGTTTTCTTAAATGAAGACTTGTGTGAGATGTACGCATCATTTTGAACGCGATAGTCATGGGATTGCTCCTTTTGATACTAATCAAACTTGAACGAAGTTATAGGACTCCTAATCACCTCATTCTTTAACAATTTTAGAGAATAAATGAAACAATAAGAAAGTCTCCCTAAATGAAGACTTGTGTGAGATGTACGCATAGTTTTGAACGCGATAGTCATGGGTTTCTCTTTTTGACGCTAATCAAACTAGAACGAAATAATACAACTCTTAATCTCCTCCTTCTTTATAAATTTAAAAGAACCAATGAAACAATATGAAGGTCTCCCTAAATGAAGACATGTGTGAGATCTACGCATCGTTTTGGACACGATAGTCATCGGATTGCTCCTTTTGATGCTAATTTCAACTAGAACGAAGTAATAGGACTATTAATCACCAATATTTTGACAATTTATGAGAACTAATGAAACAATAATGATAGACTCCATGGCACGCTTGCGTGAGGTGGTCGTCGCCCTGATCGTTTTGTAGCAAATTTTTTGGGTGAATTGCTTGCAACACCTTAACCCCTCGCCTCTATGTAGACGGTAATCTTGGTACAATTGCTCGCGTTCGAAAATCTGTGTTGAATGGACACCAACGACTCCTTGACCCCTCGCTTATCTTGAAGCGGTAATCTCGGTACAATCGACGATTGATGCGGTAGAAGACGCCACACACAACTATGTATTATTATATGATAAGTCAAAGTTGAATCTCAAAGAAAACTAAGAAAATAACTTAGGAATTCTTCAAAGAACCAAAAGTAGGGAATAACCTCAGCAAATATATTGTAAAATCTGAATAATATGTTTGATTACATCAACCTGGACCTCTATTTATACTACTCAAAATAATCCAAATCCTAATAATAAAAGAAATAACAATTTAATTTAAAATTGGAATTGAAATTCTAACTAAATAAAATCCTAATTACATTAGTATTAAAAGAACTACTTTCTAGAATAAATCTTTCGAAATCCTTGCAGCGTTTGGATCTGGCATTGCCGCGTGAAGCCAAGCTCCAATTGGAAAAAGGCTGCTAATGTAAGCTAATATGATAATGGCCTAATAGAATTCTGTGTAATTGAATGAGCCAATAAGCTTGATGCTTTTAACGTATTACTTGAATAATCCGTGGCCCACATATGAATAAGCTTGATTCCTTAATGGCCCATATTATATTTTCCTTTAGTTGCCCATGCTGCCCATATCAATATTTAATCCTTTGCATGTAATTTCGTGGGCTTTGCTAGGACAATTAGAATTGGGCTTATATTAAATTGACCCAAACTTGTGTCTCATGTTCATTGATCTTCTCTTTGGGTTTCCTTGCATTAGTTTTAGCCCAAACATCTTGGATCAATCAAGTGAGGTCTTGTTTGAACCTCTTAGTTCTAGCCTTGCTTGATCCCCACGTCCCTTTAGTTTTGTTTGAGTCCACGCATGCCATGTCCTCATAAAATAAGAAGGTTACCCTAAATGAAGACTTGTGTGAGATATACGAATCGTTTTGAAGGTACTAGTGATCGGATTGTTCCTTTTGAGGCTAATCAAACTAGAACGAAGTCATAGGACTCATAATTACCTCTTTTTTGAGAATTTGAGAGAACCAATGAAACAATAAGAAGGTCTTCCTAAATCAAGACTTGTGTGAGATGTATGCATCGTTTTTAACGCGATAGTCATGGGATTTCTCCTTTTGATGTTAATCAAATTAGAACGAAGTAATAGGACTCATAATCACATCTTTCTTTGACAATTTGAGAGAACCAATGAAACAATAAGAAGGTCTCCCTAAATCAAGACTTGTGTGAGATGTACGCATCATTTTGAACGCGATAGTCATGGGATTGCTCCTTTTTATGCTAATCTAATTAGAACAAAGTAATAGGAGTCCTTATCACCTCTTTCATTGACAATTTTAGAGAACCAATGAAACAATCTTTGCTGCCGGTTTAATATGTTAATTTTCATGGCTTGGGTTGATGTGTTTCTATGCGGCTGGTTTGTCGTTGGCTGGTTTTTGGGGTGGAGTTCTCCGACAAAGTTTCGTCGGTGGTTGTTCTCGAGCCCAGCTTATGGGGCAGTGTTTTTTGCAGGTGGGGACCACGTGGGTAGATTGAATATGACTTATCTAATGAAGGAGATCACCCGCAGGGCCCACGGATTCAAATTTCAAATTTCAAATATTGATCCTGTTTTGTTGTGGGCTGCTAAGGCTCTAATTGTCTTCAGCGTTGTTTGGGTCTTGTTTGATGTAACTAATTGTCTTTTGATAATTTAGCTGTTTTCCATTTACCTAGCTTCGGGGTGTAAGAAAATATATATTTAGGCTAGGTAATAGGTTTCCTAGGTTTTTTTAGGTGCTTTAGCCCTCTCGGGAGATGAGGACTATGATGTGATCTTCATTGTAATATCTGTAGTTTTTGCAATTTATATACAAACAAATTTAGCAAAAAAATAAAAATAAAATAAGAATGTCTCCTTAAATGAAGACTTGTGTGAGATGTACGCATCGTTTTTATCGCGATAGTAAGGAGATTGCTACTTTTCATTCTAATCAAACAAGAACGAAGTTATAGGACTCCTAATCACCATTTTCTTTTACTATTTTAGAGAACCAATAAAACAATAAGGTTTTCTTAAATGAAGACTTGTGTGAGATGTACGCATCATTTTGAACGCGATAGTCATGGGATTGATCCTTTTGATACTAATCAAACTTGAACGAAGTTATAGGACTCCTAATCACCTCATTCTTTAACAATTTTAGAGAATAAATGAAACAATAAGAAAGTCTCCCTAAATGAAGACTTGTGTGAGATGTACGCATAGTTTTGAACGCGATAGTCATGAGTTTCTCTTTTTGACGCTAATCAAACTAGAACGAAATAATACAACTCTTAATCTCCTCCTTCTTTATAAATTTAAAAGAACCAATGAAACAATATGAAGGTCTCCCTAAATGAAGACATGTGTGAGATCTACGCATCGTTTTGGACACGATAGTCATCGGATTGCTCCTTTTGATGCTAATTTCAACTAGAACGAAGTAATAGGACTATTAATCACCAATATTTTGACAATTTATGAGAACTAATGAAACAATAATGATAGACTCCATGGCACGCTTGCGTGAGGTGGTCGTCGCCCTGATCGTTTTGTAGCAAATTTTTTGGGTGAATTGCTTGCAACACCTTAACCCCTCGCCTCTATGTAGACGGTAATCTTGGTACAATTGCTCGCGTTCGAAAATCTGTGTTGAATGGACACCAACGACTCCTTGACCCCTCGCTTATCTTGAAGCGGTAATCTCGGTACAATCGACGATTGATGCGGTAGAAGACGCCACACACAACTATGTATTATTATATGATAAGTCAAAGTTGAATCTCAAAGAAAACTAAGAAAATAACTTAGGAATTCTTCAAAGAACCAAAAGTAGGGAATAACCTCGCAAATATATTGTAAAATCTGAATAATATGTTTGATTACATCAACCTGGACCTCTATTTATACTACTCAAAATAATCCAAATCCTAATAATAAAAGAAATAACAATTCAATTTAAAATTGGAATTGAAATTCTAACTAAATAAAATCCTAATTACATTAGTATTAAAAGAACTACTTTCTAGAATAAATCTTTCGAAATCCTTGCCGCGTTTGGATCTGGCATTGCCGCGTGAAGCCAAGCTCCAATTGGAAAAAGGCTGCTAATGTAAGCTAATATGATAATGGCCTAATAGAATTCTGTGTAATTGAATGAGCCAATAAGCTTGATGCTTTTAACGTATTACTTGAATAATCCGTGGCCCACATATGAATAAGCTTGATTCCTTAATGGCCCATATTATATTTTCCTTTAGTTGCCCATGCTGCCCATATCAATATTTAATCCTTTGCATGTAATTTCGTGGGCTTTGCTAGGACAATTAGAATTGGGCTTATATTAAATTGACCCAAACTTGTGTCTCATGTTCATTGATCTTCTCTTTGGGTTTCCTTGCATTAGTTTTAGCCCAAACATCTTGGATCAATCAAGTGAGGTCTTGTTTGAACCTCTTAGTTCTAGCCTTGCTTGATCCCCACGTCCCTTTAGTTTTGTTTGAGTCCACGCATGCCATGTCCTCATAAAATAAGAAGGTTACCCTAAATGAAGACTTGTGTGAGATATACGAATCGTTTTGAAGGTACTAGTGATCGGATTGCTCCTTTTGAGGCTAATCAAACTAGAACGAAGTCATAGGACTCATAATTACCTCTTTTTTTGAGAATTTGAGAGAACCAATGAAACAATAAGAAGGTCTTCCTAAATCAAGACTTGTGTGAGATGTATGCATCGTTTTTAACGCGATAGTCATGGGATTTCTCCTTTTGATGTTAATCAAATTAGAACGAAGTAATAGGACTCCTAATCACATCTTTCTTTGACATTTTTAGAGAACCAATGAAACAATAAGAAGGTCTCCTTAAATGAAGACTTGTGAGAGATGTACGCATCGTTTTGAACGCGATAGTCGTTTGATTGCTCCTTTTGATGCTAATCAATCTAGAACAAAGTTATAGGACTCCTAATCACTTTATTCTTTGACAATTTTAGAGAACCAATGAAATAATAACAAGGTCTCATAAATGAACAATTGTGTGAGATGTACGCATGGTACTGAATGCGATAGTCATGGGTTTCTCCTTTTAACGCTAATCAAACTAGAACAAAATAATACAACTCTTAATCACCTCTTTATTTGTAAATTTAAAACAATAAATGAAACAATATGAAGGTCTCTCTAAATGAAGACTTGTGTGAGATCTATGCATCGTTTTGGACGCGATCGGGATTGGTCCTTTTGATGCAAATTTCAACTAGAATGAAGTAATAGGACTCATAATCACCTATATTTTGACAATTTGAGAGACCTTATGAAACAATAAGAAGGACTCCCTAAATGAAGACTTGTGTAATGTACGGATCGTTTTGAAGGCACTAGTGATAGGATTGCTCCTTTTGATGCTAATCAAACTAGAACGAAGTCATAGGACTCAGAATCACCTTTTTGACAATTTGATAGAACCAATAAAACAATAAGAAGGTCTCCCCAAATCAAGACTTGTGTGAGACATACGCATCGCTTTTAACGCAATAGTCATGGGATTGCTCATTTTGATTCTAATAAAATTAGAACGAAGTAATAGGACTCCTAATCACCTCTTTCTTTGACAATTTTAGAGAATCAATAAAACAATAAGAAGTTTTTCCTAAATAAAGACTTATGTGAGATGTACAATTTTTGAATGCTATAGTCAATGGATTGCTCCTTTTGATGCTAATGAAACTAGAACAAAGTTTTAGGACTACTAATCACCTCTTTCTTTGACAATTTTAGAGAATCAATGAAACAATAAGAAGGTCTCCTTAGATTAAGACTTGTGTGAGATGTACGCTTGGTTTTGAACGCGATAGTCATGGGTTTCTCTTTTTGACGGTAATCAAAATAGAACGAAATAATACAACTCTTAATCACCTCTTTATTTTAAATTTGAAACAACCAATGAAACAATATGAAGGTCTCCCTAAATAAAGACTTGTGTGAGATCTACGCATCGTTTTGGATACGATAGTGATGGGATTGCTCCGTTTGATGTTAATTTCAACTAGATCAAAGTAATAGGACTCATAATCACCTATATTTTAATAATTTGAGAGAACTAATGAAAAAATAAGAAGGTGTCCCTAAATGAAGACTTGTGTGAGATGTACGTATCGTTTTGAAGGCACTAGTGATAGGATTGCTCCTTTTGATGCTAATCAAACTAGAACGAAGTCATAGAACTCATAATCACCTCATTCTTTGACAATTTTAGAGAACCAATGAAATAATAAGACCTCTCTAAATTAAAACTTGTGTGAGATGTACGCATTATTTTTATCGTGATAGTCATGGTATTGCTCATTTTGATGCTAATCAAATTAGAACGAAGTAATAGGACTCCTAATCACTTCTTTCTTTGACAATTCTAGAGAACTAATGAAATAATAAGAAGGCCTCCTTAAATAAAGACTTGTGTGAGATGTACGCATTGTTTTGAACGCGATAGTCATGGGATTGCTCTTTTTGATGCTAATAAACTAGAACGAAGTTATAAAACTCCTAATTACCTCTTTCTTTGAAAATATTTAGAGAACCAATGAAATAATAACAAGTCTGCTAAGTGAATACTTGTGTGAGATGTACGCATGGTTTTGAACCCGATAGTCATGGGTTTTTCCTTTTGACGCTAATCAAACTAGAACAAAATAATACAAGCAATGAAACAATATGAAGGTTTCCCTAAATGAAGATTTGTGTGAGATCTACGCATCATTTTGGACGCGATAATGATGGGATTGCTCCTTTTGATGCTAATTTCAACTAGAATAAAGTAATAGGACTCATATCCACCTATATTTTGACAATTTGAGAGAACTAATTAAACAATAAGAAGGTGTTACTAAATGAAGACTTGTCTGAGATGTACGGATTATTTTGAACGCACTAGTGATAGGATTTATCTTTTTGATGCTAATTAAACTAGAACGAGGTAATAGAACTCATAATCACCTATTTCTTTGAAATTTTGAGAGAACCAATGAAACAATAAAAACGTCTCCCTAAATTAAGACTGGTGTGAGATAATCAAACTAGAACGAAATCATTATTTCTTTGATAATTTGAGAAAACCAATGAAACAATAAGAAGGTCTCCCTAAATCAAGACTTGTGTGAGATGTACACATAGTTTTTGACGCGATAGTCATGGGATTGCTCCTTTTGATGTTAATCAAATTAGAACAAAGTAATAGGACTCCTAATGACCTCTTTCTTTGACAATTTTAGAGAACCAATGAAACAATAATAAGGTATCCTTAAGTAAAGACTTGTGTGTAATGTACGCATCATTTTGAACGCGATAGTCATGGCATTGTTCCTTTTGATGCTAATCAAACTAGAACGAAGTTATAGGACTCCTAATCACCTATTTCTTTGACAATTTTAGGGAACCAATGAAACAATAAGAAGGTCTCCCTAAATGAAGACTTGTGTGAGATCTACGCATCGTTTTGGACTCGATAGTTATGGGATTGCTCTTTTTGATGCTAATTTTAACTAGAACAAAGTAATAGGACTCAAAATTACCTATATTCTAACAATTTGAGAGAACTAATGAAACAATAAGGTCTCCCTAAATCAAGACTTGTGTGAGATGTACGGATCATTTTGAAGGTACTAGTGATAGGATTACTCCTTTGATGCTAATCAAACTACAATGAAGTCATAAGACTCATAATCACATCTTTCTTTGACAATTTGAGAGATCCAATGAAACAATAAGAAGGACTCCCTAAATCAAGACTTGTGTGAGATGTACGAATCATTTTTAACGCGATAGTCATGGGATTGCTCCTTTTTATGCTAATCGAATTAGAACAAAGTAATAGGACTCCTTATCACTTCTTTCATTGATAATTTTAGAAAACAAATGAAACAATAAGAATGTCTCCTTAATTGAAGACTCGTGTGAGATGTACGCATCGTTTTGAACGCGATAGTCCTTTTATTGCTCCTTTTAATGCTAATCAATCTAGAACGAAGTTATAGGACTCCTAATCATCTTTTTCTTTGACAATTTTAGAGAACCAAAGAAACAATAACAAGGTCTCCTAAATGAAGACTTGTGTGAGATGTACGCATGGTTTTGAACGCGATAGTCATGGGTTTCCCCTTTTGACGTTAATCAAACAAGAACGAAATAATACAACTCTTAATCACCTCTTTATTTGTAAATTTGAAACAATTAATGAAACAATATGAAGGTCTCCCTAAATAAAGACTTGTGTGAGATTTACGCATCGTTTTGGACGCTATAGTTATGGGATTGCTCCTTTTCTAATTTTAATTAGAACGAAGTAATAAGACTCAAAATTACCTCTATTATAACAATTTGAGAGAACTAATGAAATAGTAAGAAGGTATCCCTAAATCAAGACTTGTGTGAGATGTACGGATCATTTTGAAGGTACTAGTGATAGGATTAGTCCTTCATTGCTAATCAAACTAGAATGAAGTCATAGGACTCATAATCACATCTTTCTTTGACAATTTGAGAGAACCAATAAAATAATAACAAGGTCTCCCTAAATCAAGACTTGTGTGAGATGTATGCATCATTTTTAACCCGATAGTCATGGGATTGCTCCTTTTTATGCTAATCATATTAGAACGAAGTAATAGGACTCCTTATCACCTCTTTCATTGACAATTTTAGAGAACCAATGAAACAATAAGAATGTCTCCTTAAATGAAGACTTGTGTGAGATGTACGCATCATTTTGAACGTGATAGTCGTTTGATTGCTCCTTTTGATGCTAATCAATCTAGAACGAAGTCATAGGACTCCTAATCATCTTTTTCTCTGACAATTTTAGAGAACCAAAGAAACAATAACAAGGTCTCCTAAATGAAGACTTGTGTGAGATGTACGCATGGTTTTGAACGCGATAGTCATGGGTTTCCCCTTTTGACGCTAATCAAACAAGAACGAAATAATACAACTCTTAGTCACCTCTTTATTTGTAAATTTGAAACAATCAATGAAACAATATGAAGGTCTCCCTTAATGAAGACTTGTGTGAGATCTGCGCATCGTTTTGGATGCGATAGTTATGGGATTGCTCCTTTTGATGCTAATTTTAACTAGAAGAAGTAATAGGACTCAAAATTACCTCTATTCTAACAATTTGAGGGAACTAATGAAACAATAAGAAGGCCTCCCTAAATCAAGACTTGTGTGAGATGTACGGATCGTTTTGAAGGTACTAGTGATAGGATTAGTCCTTTTTTGCTAATCAAAGTAGAACGAAGTCATAGGACTTATAATCATTATACACTGTAAAACCCCCTGTACTATCTGGTAAAGATAACACAGGTGCTTCACTCAATTTTTTCTTTAGTTCCTGAAAACTCTATTCACACCTCTTTGTCCACACATACTTAACAGTCTTCCTCGTCAGATTAGCCAATGGTGTCGCTATCTTCGAGAAATCCTGAATAAACCTTCGGTAATATCCTGCCAATCCCAAGAAACTTCTAACCTCTTTCGGTGACTTCGGTTGTCCCCAATTTTTCACTGCTTCTACTTTCGCTGGATCAACAGAAATTCCCTCGTTGTCGATGATATATCCCAAAAATTGCACCCTCTTCAACCAGAACTCATACTTTGAAAATTTAGCATATAATTTCTCTTTCCTTAATGTTTCCAATACAATTCGTAGATGTTCAGCATGCTCCTCTTCGATCTTCGAATACACCAAAATGTCGTCAATGAACACAACCACAAACTTATCCAAGTACGTTTTAAATACTCTGTTCATCAACATAAAAGCAGCTGGTGCATTCGTCAGTCCAAATGACATCACTAAGAACTCATAATGGCCGTAACGAGTTCTAAATGATGTCTTTGGTACATCCTCCGTCCTCACCTTCAACTAATGGTAACCAATACTTAAGTCAATCTTAGAAAAACATCTCGCTCCTTTAAGTTGATCAAACAGATCAGTCTATTCTTAGGTAACGGATATTTGTTCTTGATTGTCACTTTATTCAACTCTCTATAATCCATACACAACCTCATTGAACCATCTTTCTTCTTTACAAACAACACCAGTGCTCCCCACGGAGATACGCTAGGTTGAATGTACTTCTTGTCCAATAATTATTGTAGCTGGATCATTAACTCTTTCATTTCTACCGGAGCCATTCGATACGGTGCTTTCAATATCGGCACTGTCCCCGGTACTAAATCAGTCACAAACTCTATCTTTCTGTCTGGCGGAAGTCCCAAAAGTTCTTCTGGAAAGACATCCCCAAACTCATTAACTATAGGCATCTGCCCCATGTCCGAATTCACAACCCGTGTATCCACTACATGAGCCAAATAATCTTCACATCCTTTTCGTAACATTCTCTTGGCCTGCATCATCGTCAGACAACTTGTTTGTCTTGGCGACTTGCTACCATAAAATATAACCTTAAACTTATTTGGTGTCTTAAGGCGTATACTCTTCTTCTGGCAATCTATAACTGCCTCATGGTTAAACAACCAATCCATCCCTAAGATGACATCAAATTCTCCTAAGCGTATTGGAATCAAATTCACGCTTAACTTATGTCCCCTTATTTCCACACCACAATTGTTATGGATAAACTCTACAGGGATCACTTCTTTGTTTGCAACTTCTATATTCATTGGGTTCTTTAACTTTTCACATGGTAAATTTAATCTTCTAGCAAATTCATCAGACACAAATGAACAGGTAGCTCCCGAATCCAATAATACATATGCATTTATATTATTGATCGGAATAATACCTAACACGACCTCCTTTGATGCCACTGCGTCATGTGGAACGTTCGGGCTGTTGGCTTTCTCTGCTGTGTTAGCCCTCCAATTGTTAACTTTGTGGTGCTGCTCTTGTTTCCACTTCCTCCGTCAGCATTCTTCTTGAATGGACAATCTTTAAATTGATACCCCGTTCCCCCACAAGAAACGCAACCTCCCTTCTTTGGTTTAGGACAATTCGGTGAGATATGTCCTTCCTGGCTGCAGTTATAACAAACATTCTTTCCCTTCATACACTCCCCAGAGTGATTCTTTCCACACTTTACACATGATGGCTTCTTCTGTGGTGTACTCCCTTGTTGAGTTCCCGATTCATTACCACTGTTCCACTTGCGCTTCTTACTATTACTGCCCCCACTGCTGGCACCCTGATGTCCACCTTTAATCTTCTTCTTATTCTTCTCTCGGTTGAATCTAGATATTGCCTCACTACTACCTTCTGCAATGATAGCCTTTTTTAATAGTGCTAAAAACGTAGCAATTTGTAGCACTGCGACTTTGCTGTGTATCCACGGCTTCAGCCCATTTTCAAACGAGGTGCGAATCTGGCTAGCTCATTGAATTTTGCTGCATATTCGGCAACTATTATATTTTCTTGCTTCAATTCAAGAAACTGCACTTCCATTCTGGCTTGCATGGCCTCCGAAAAAATAGCTTTCTAAGAACAACTCCTTAAACCTGGTCCATGTTACTACCTCCGTTCCGGCTCTAGCTTGGTTCGTCTCCCACCAGTAATTAGCTTCACCTTTCATCAAGTAGGTAGCAAAAGTCGTCTTTTGCTCTTCGGCTACCCTAGCAATGATAAAGGCCTTTTCCATCTCTTTCACCCATGTCTGAGCTGCTATGGGGTCCGTAGTTTTGCTGAATTTTGGTGGTCCTACAGCTTTAAAATCTTTAGAATTTTCCAATCTATTATTCGCTTTCCCCCTTACTGCAGGTGCACGAGTTCGCATAGCTTGAGCTATCATATTTGCGAAGTTCTGCATTGGGTCAGCTTGATCCCTTTCATTATTCACAGAACGTTCCACCCTTTGGTTACGATTTTGACGTCTTGGCGGCATTATCTGGTTAACAAACCACACATTAGTCCTTGAGTTTCTTTATATATCATATCTTATTAATGTTAACGTATTGCATAACTTAAACTTAGGTAATCATAATGGTTTAAGATTAATAATTCATCTTGTTGCATTCATAGTTTAGTTTTACTGTTTTACAACGTAGCTTGCTGGATTTCAATTCAGCTTGGTAAATTACTATTCAACTTATTGGATTAGCAATTCAGCATTATTAGATTACTATTCAGCATACTGGATTCATATTTAGCTTACTGGATTTACATTTTGGGATTATTGGATTACTATTCAGCTTGTTGGATTCACATTCAGCTTGCTGGATTTACATTTTGGAATTACTGGATTAACAATAATCATATAGAAAGCTTACTACCTTACTTTCTCATATCTTATTTACTTAATCGCACAAATAATAATAATATTGCATTTATATTCATATACCAAATTTCAGTGTCGTACACTTATATGCCTGGCATATTTCTATAAATGCTAACTATCCCATTCTAAACATCCAAAGATGGGATCTATCAAAAGACATACTCCCCTACACACCTAGTATGGGGACACATCATATTTACATACAACCTCTCACAGCTAGAGGTTTACATCCTACATAATCTGACCCTGCTAAACAAAAAGGGTACTATTGCATCTATATACATCACTACCAACCAACACCTTACTGGCTGTCAGGTGCTCCTTGGGCATACTCCTGCTCCTATAGTGCATCTCCCATCACACGACATTGTACCGAACGGCTAGACTCACCGATCTCAAAAAGCGACCTCACCTGACCAACCCTGAGAGTCGCATAAGCAGCATCTAAGGCCCGCCCCAGAGACTCTAGTCTGACTTCCTTTTCTTGTAGAAGTAACTCCATTTGGTCCACCATATTTGCTGCTCTAATCCATGCCTGCTCAATCCTGATCTTATCTGCAATCTCCAGATCAAACTCAAATCGCATTGCCTCATGCTC
Organism: Panax stipuleanatus; assembly: GCA_020205555.1. Classification (NCBI taxonomy): domain Eukaryota; kingdom Viridiplantae; phylum Streptophyta; class Magnoliopsida; order Apiales; family Araliaceae; genus Panax; species Panax stipuleanatus. The sequence continues at coordinate 52,545,663 of CM035122.1, forward strand.
AACTCTTAACACTCCCAGCTTTATCTCCTTTTGTTCTAGTCTCTCCCTCAGTTCAGCATTCATAGTGACCAGATCTGCTGAGCCGAGGTCGTCTGTCCCTGTAACTATATCTTCATCTCAGCAAGCTCTGTCTGAGCCTGGTACGCCAATTCCTTGTATTGAGTTTAGTAAACTGATGAGTGGCATTCTCCTGCTCTAACTATGTCACTCTATTCTCCAGCGCCATGTTCTCTTCGAACAGGTCCTCCATCATATTCGCGTCATTCTCATCACTATCCTCTTGATCCTCTATCAGATCTATCGGCTCCTGGTCGACGATATGGCTATCTTGTCCTTCCTTAGGCATCCTATAACCAAACAAACACAACATCAGTATCATAATAACATATATTCATTGATAACATGAAACAATATTTTATTATGTAAAATCTATATTAGATGAATCTCCCCAATCCATCTCCTAGAACACTCTATATGAGTTTTGTTATAAGGTTATAACTAGGGTTTCAAATCCTAATGTTTATAACCTACAGCTTTGATACCAACCTGTGACGCCCCCAAATCCAGGTTCTCTAACCTAGGATTCAATGCTCACGATATATCATCATCATAAGCATTCTATATACTATTGCAGAATAGTAAACATACATTGTTCATTATAATAAATTTTAACAAACATATCCCAAGGTCTATTACCTTAACTTAAATATACCGTACTTAAGTTATATATAATAACACAAAAGGTTTATAACCCATCAAATATAGTATCTCATGATACATATACATTTATATTAACTATTCCTGAACCTTTCCTTTGCCCTTGTCCTTCTTGGACGATTTTGGCTTAGCTGCAACAATTGTCATGATATAGCAAGGGTAAGCAACTAATTTGCTTAGCAAGTTTAAATTCAAAGAAGATATATCATGATTAGAAAATAATTTAGCTTTCAATGTTCAACAAGATAATCGATTGTGAAAGAACATGAATTACATCTCTATAACTGTATATTCGAATAAATGAATAACAGATGCTGAGTGATTTTAAATAACCATGAACATATACAAAGGTTGTCAGTATTTAAACTGGTCCTTTTAATAAAGTTTGGTAGTCAAAGAGATCAGCCTTTCCTACCCGGTGAAATATTCATAATCACTCAATATACTAGCAACAATTGTTTTCCAATAATGCTTTAGTAAAACTGTTCTTTTTCTTAGTCAAGAGTCCTTACCATTTTAATTGGTTAGGCACCGCTTTCAAAACATGTTTGATTTAACAAATTTAAACATGCTTGATCTAGCTGATACAACTCATAGATCCATATCATAAACAGTTCATGAATGAAAGAACTTTAACTAATTCACAGTTCAATAATAATGGAACAAGAATTTAATTGCACAAAGTGCGATTTATCAACAATCAGTAAGGATGTGAATAATCATAAATAACTATTCACTAACATGCTTTGGAATATAACTCGAGTTTGAGTTAGAGAACTTGCCTCAATCGCGATCTACTACTACACAATTTAGTTTAGCTTCTTATAGAAAAGACCTATAATAGATCTTTCAATCAGTCATAGCATATACTCACTTATAATGTCAGTATTCTATGTTAAATTGTCTAACATTTAATCATATAGTTAAGTATTAGACATTACGTTAAAGTCTTAGTGTTATTGTTACTCTTCGATAACCTTTTAATCACTTCATTGCTTAATCCCTCCTTATATAAGCACTTCTTTATTATACTTAGTAGGTAAAATACCCCAATCCAGCAAACTGGATTCTAATTCCAACAATCCAGATGCTAATCCAGCAACCTGGATTCAAACTGGATTCTAATTCAACAACCTGAATTACAATTCTAGCAACCCAGACGCCAATCCAGCAGCCTGGATTCAAATTGATTCTAATCCAGCAGCCTGGATTCAAACTGATTCTAATCCAGCAGCCTGGATTACAATTCTAGTAACCTAGACGCCAATCCAGCAGCCTGTATTCAACTGAACTCCAATCCAGCAAGCTGGATTCCCTTTTTTTTACCTAATCATCTTATTATATTTTTATCTTTTGTCCACACATAAATACATGTATTCCATACACAAAAATAATTTTTCAGGAATTTTTTAATTTCCTTTAGTATTTTTCAAAAATTAATTTCTAGTTAATTCCTTAAGAAATTAACTACCTCACGCTTAACTCCAAAAATTCCCAACTCTTGGTGGGATCTTACACATGTTAATGTGAGTCCTCCAGTTTAAATTTCGTGGCCATCGGAGTTATACAACTCCAGTTATAGCGATTTTCGTCGAAAACATGCCAATATAGAAATGGTCATAACTTTCTCAATTTAAGTCAGAATGAGCTCATTTTTGGACACAAGATACTTCATCTCATATATTTTCATATCCGAAAAGGCCTGATTTTATTTCATAAGTTAAGTGGCCGAAACAATTCCTAAATTTTCCAGACAGCCTACTTTTTGTCATTTTTAGTTTTGGTTTTCTTTTGCTAAAAATAGTCCACACAGAAATCTACATACAATTTTTTCAGTGATTCCACTTGTATCTATTACAATACTTGTATATCTAACTCCAAAAATTGACCACACTAAAAAATTCAAAATACAATAAGAGTTATAGTCGTTTGAATTTCATGTTCTGTTTTCTCAAAAATCATATTTTCTAATTTTGTGTTTTATAAGAAAATTTTTATGATCTCTTGATTAATCTAACATTGGCCATCATAAATCATCATAATACATACTAATATACCTTAAGATCAAGGATCTACCGTGATCCATGATCTATTATGTGACGAACGAGATTTTTATAACTTAATTTGAATATTTATTGAATTAAATAAATATTTTTCGATGATTTAATTATTGAGTTAAGTAATTAATTGATAAAATTGTGGTAGGCTAATTTAACTATATGTGTTACATTAGTTAAATTAATGTGGTGAAGTTTTATATTCAAAGTATGTATTTAATTGAGCTTAATTGATTAAACGAATTATTTAAATAAGCATAATGTTATTCTAATTAAATTAATAATTAATTAGAGATTTAATGATTTGACGTAATTAATAAATGAGGATTTTAATTATGTGACTATGTGAATTATTATGGAATCATGCTATTTTATTTAATTGATTTAAATAAGATTAATTGACTAATTAAAAGTGTGATATTAAAACTATATTATAAAGCTTTAATTAAAATAAATGAGAAGTGACTCTTTATGCTAGCCAAACAAGGCCCTAAGGGGAGTTGCACCAGTTAACCTATTACGGATTAACTGACGCCACTCACCCATTACTCACCCACTATATCTATTATACGTATTATACTATACATAATATACTATAATTATATCAGACTTCCATATTCATATACCAGAGAAGCAAAGAGAGAGTTCAGAGAGAAAAGTTAAGAAAATATAGGTTTGAGAAGAGTTGGGAAAATTCAAGTGTATATCACCTTCAATCAGAGACTGCAAGGGTAATAATCCCTACACCCCAATTTTTATTTCACGTAGTATATTTTCTCCCAACTGAGGTCTCTGAAATTGGAACTTCCTGAATTGTTGTTTATTATTTGATGTTAAATGTTTATTGACATACATAACTCAGTTGTATGTGATTTATATCTGTTTTTGAGAAATTAATCCATGAAAACATGTCTTAATTGGGTTTTCAAAAAGTTACAGAGTTTTTCCATTTACGTGTTTTAAAAATTCTCTGTGAATAAAAAAATTGACATTGTTCATTATATGGCTTTATATGTGTTAAAATATGTTTATAACATGTTGTGTAACATGTATACGTGATTTAAAGGAATTAAATCCATGTAGTTATGCTTAATTAGATTTTTCAAAAGTCATAGAGTATGAAAAACACGTATATAACCCTTATGTACAAAATATACATGCTTTACTCGTTTGTTTAACTTAAATTAACACTTGTATATGAATATGTACGTTTAAACGAACAAAACAGAATTTAAACGGGCGGATTCGGTAAATTAACGAATCTGTAATGTTGAAATTCATGTATTTTCTTCAAAGTTTACAAAATATTGAAAACAGTGAAATTAAATATTGTGATTTGTGTAATTCCGTGATTTAAAGTGCTAAAAACATGCTAAGAACATTGTATGATGTTTCTGTAAAGTCTTTATCTCATGGGTAGCCTTAAAATTCATTACGTTAGTTTAATTTGGATTTATTTGGGCTGCTCTGTGTGTTCTTTTCGAACTGGGAAAATTGAGTCTGCGTCCCCGCGCGGCCGCGCCGCCCCATAGAGTAAATGGCGCGCGGCCGCGCCACCTGTAGAATTCTAAATTTTTTTGAAGTATTCAAGATTTCAAAGATATGTTTTAAAAACCTAATGTGATGAACATGAAGACATGTTAAGCATATAATAAGATGTTAATAACTTATATTACGTGAGTAATTAATAAGTTAATTACATGACTTAAATCGTTAATCGTAAAGTCTAATAACGTGTTCGAAGACTAATGTTGTGATTCGATAAGTATATCGAATTTATAATTAATCGATGTTGTGAATGGATGGTTATGTAGGACTAAGTAAAGGATGTGAATTATAACTTGTAGCTTGTGCGAGAGGCACTTTATCCCTAACTTATTGTTATTAAGCAAGTTCCTAACTTTACTTTCATTGAACAAGCTTTCTAAATTCAAGGTTATCGATTGAGCAAGTTCTTATCGTTGTTTATTCAAGTTAAGATTTTCATATGAGATATTGTTATTCCTTTAAGTATTACTTCAGTTATACAATATTTACTCGATTGTATACTCTTGAGATTTATTGCCCAAGTTGAATATCGATGTTATTGTTGAACCTTATAGGACTAGTGAACCCTTATTGATTCGACTAGTCTATAGTTGATGAACGTTCTAAATTCTAGTATACTCATTGAGCTTATCCAAACCGAACTTCCTTTGGTGCGGACTCTGATGTCAAAACTGAGATGAACAACCCTGTAAAGGGGATTATTTACGCTTTAGTGTTGAGATATTGTGCACAGTATGGTACTAAGGGCTGATCCCCCTAAGTACGAGAAGTAGAGTCCATAGGCTTATGATTGTTAAAGGTTTAAAGCTTAAACACTTTACAACCTAGGACATAGTTCGAGGTCTTATGACCCTCAGATGTTCTTTTGATTCCTGTTATTCATTCTTGAGTCAAAAGTTGAGTTTCTTTACTCAGATGTCTTTGATTCACTCGCATGTTATTATATTGTTGTCATATTATTATACTTGTGGTCAATCGTGCTCACTCTTGCGTAATAATAACATTGCAGTTAAGAACGAAAGGTCCGAAGAGCCTTCTACTAGCAAAGGCAAGGGCAAGGTCAACAAGTGATGAAGGCTTGTTGTTTATTTGATATGTTCTTGTTTAAGTTTTATGTTAAAGTTGTGTAAGACTATTTATTTGTTTATGTTCCGCACAGATGTTTAAGGTTAGTATGACCTGGGATTGTAATTATTTTCAGATGTTGTAACCCCATATGGGGAGGATTTATTTCTATTTATTTCATGGTTTGCATTGATTATGGTTAGCTAGATAGATGATATTTGTACAGTGAACACCAAGTCCCGTGGAATTGAAGTACCCGGATTTGGGAGTGTCACATATTACACCAAACATACACCAAATCCAAGCAAAACATAATTTATACTAAGAAAAATTAAAGTTTTCTAACTTTTAAAACATAGTTTCCTTTTTCTTGCTTTTGATCTATCTTTTGACATTCAAAAGTGATAGATCTAAACATATAACACTTATACATATGTAGACCTAAGGTTTTGGGAAGATCAAACCATAGGTTCAAGTTTTGATTCAAACAACTAAAAATTAACTTTGATAAAAGGTGTTTATACCTTAATTTGTGAGCTACCCTCCTTGTCCAATCACAATATGTAATGAATCTAGGATGCATTAAGAGTAGAACTCTTCCCCTTTCTTCTTTCCTTCCCACCAAATTTCTCTCTCTCTCTCTCTCTCTCTCTCTCTTTCTAGCTTTTATTCTTGTTAAGTAAAATAAGACGAAAAGAAAGATAAACATAAGATGGAATTTTAGCTAGTCAAAGTTCTTAGATATAACTTGTATATCTAAATACTTTTCCCCACATTCTTTCTCTATTTCTCTCTCATTATTAAGCTATTACTTGCAAGAAAGAGTAAAATGATGGCTTGCTTAAAAGTGTGACACATGTGGGAGTTGCTCACCTAATAAAGTGAGTAATCATTACTTACATTTCCCCTCCTTTTCCTTCTCTCCTTGACCGGATTTCTAGCTCCCTTTTCCCCCAATTTTGCTTTGCTTTTATTTCTTTATTTAGCTTTATTAAATGTCCAACATGACCTCGTTCAAGTGGGCTAAGTTTGGGCCCATTTATTTAATGTTTTGGGCCATATAAATCACTATGGTTCCATTACTTTTGATTTACCTTATCCTAATCATTTAATTAGGGTTTCAATTCCCCACATTTTTACTTAATGTATTACTCATGTTCATTTAATTTCATAACCCAATTAGACTTGCTTTAATTAGATTATAAAATTAATTAGTTGAGATATATAAAATAAACCTCTTATTGTTAGTATATATTTTTAATCACTGGCGGTTCTACATATAGGGCAAATGGGGCAATGCCTATGCTCAATTTTTTTTATAGGTACAGTGAGGAGCAAAAATAAAATTTAATAAATTTAAAGGGGCAAATTTATAAAAAAGTTAAACTCAGAGGGGCAAAAAAAACTTATAATACTACTCTAAAAAAATTAAACACACATAATGTATTCAAATTCTAGCTCTCTATTTTGCTAAATTTCAGCTCAAAAAAATCCGCCCCTGCTGGGAACAGATCTTGGATCCGCCCCTTGTTTTTAATACTAACATTCTCTCATACCATAACCCTTAGGTTACTTAATTCTCATACCTAATGTAAGAATTAGGTTATGTAATCTTTTTTCTTAATTTACTTTCTATAAAATAAATGAACACATATACATATATACAGTACACATTCATTTAGCCTATTATTCACTCCACACATGTCACAAGGTTTTTAATATCACTAATATTTAATTAATATATCTATTACAAAGTGACTTAGAATTCTTGGTTATTACAAGAACGAAGTTATAGGACTCTTGATCACCTCTTTCTTTGACAATTTTAGAGAATTAATGAAATAATAATAAGGACTCCCTAAATGAAGACTTGTGTGAGATATAAGCATGGTTTTGAACGCAATAGTCATGGGTTACTCTTTTTGACGCTAATCAAACTAGAACGAAATAATACAACTCTTTTTTTCCGCTAAGTTTGTTTGTATTATAAAAATGAGAATGATAGAACAATGGCAAAAGGGCATACCCCAGAGACTTTAGTGAGATCATCACGGTACAACCCCCATGAGGATAAAACTAAAGAGGAACAAACAAATCAAAAAGACCAAGGCATAAGCCAACCAACTATACAAGAGAAAAAAAAATGCCAAAGACAAGACCAAAGCAGACCCCAATAGCAAACATACAAAAGAAAGCCAAAGCCAAACAGCCCAACAGCCCATGCTGCCTAGCGGGAAACCATCAGCCCTTCGAAAAATTCAGATCAGTCCCAGCAAGAAGCAACCGGACCTAATCCAAGAAACCGAGCCCAGACCCAACAGCTTCCTAGACTCGCCAAGAAGAACACGAAAGAGCAAAACCAAAGCAGCCGAACAGAACCAATTGCAAACAAAACCCACCCAGACCCAGACCCAAACATGGCAAACCAACAGGAGTCAACAAACCATCAACCCATCGAATTGAACAAGTCCAGACCAGTCCCAACAAGAAGCAACCGGACCTAATCCAAGCGACCGATCCCAGACCCAACAGCTGCCTAGACCCGCCAGGTAGAATACGAGAAGAGCAACACCAAGAAGGGACCAAACCATCTCAGCCGAGCCCAGACAGCAGACAAAACCAATTGCAGACAAATCCCATCCAGACCCAGACCCAGACCCATACATGGAAAACCAACAAGATCCAACAGGAGTCAAAACCAAATAAAAAACCATTAAATCCATATCCGAAAATGGGGGGAGGAGTGGGCAGCCTTGTGGAACTTCAGGGAAGAAGATAGTCTAGCCTTGATCACTGCAATGATATCACGAGCTAAAGCATGGGGAAGACATCTTCAAATTGTTGTGAACTTTAGAATTTCTAGAAGACCAGATTTTATAAATAATAGTGGCAAAAGATAGTTTTAAAATTTCAGTCATCATGAAATCACCATTAAACTGCAAAATAAATTTCACTAAGCTGTCCCAAGCCATGGGATAACCAGTCCAATTCCCAAAAGTAAATACCGAGGCTAGGACAGTGGAAGAATAAGAACATCCAAAGAAAAGATGGAGAAAGGATTCTGCAGTAAGCTCACAAAGTGGACAGACCATAGGTCAGAAGCTAGAGAAAGATGAGAAAAGGTCATTAAAAGGGAGTCTTCTGCGCAAGGCCAACTATAATATGAAGGAGAACCTAGGGACATGAAGAGGATGCCACAGCAGACTAGCCCAAGGAACAGGAGGAACTCAAAAGCGAATAGAGTCCCAAATGGTTCTGGCCTTCAAAGAAATAAGAGAAGAATCATCCCAGAGGATAAGGTCTTCAGCAGCAGATGGAGAGAGAAGAGCAGAGACACGATTTTGAAGGATCTGAACCTCATGATGGTTGCTGGAAGGAAGAGACCAAGAGTCCTAAGAAATGATGCTGGACACACGAGCTGATAACAGAATCCCAGAGTTAGAAAGGAGAGCAGCAGAGGGGTTAATCGGCTAGCCAAGGAGCCAAGGATCGTGCCATAAGCTGAAAGTGCGACCATTACCCACTTTATAGGACAGGAATTAAAGAGCGATAGGCCAAAGATTAAGAATTTTATGTCAAGACCAAGAGCAGTCAGAAGGAACACCAAGAGCAGTCTCGGGTGAGAGGGTCCCAAGTAGGGTAGAGAGAGAAGCTCTAACTTCTCTCTAGGACACCCCCTATGCTTTTCGCTCCACCTCCGATCAATTCCATCCTATTTCCTTCTTTCCACTTCCGGCCCACCCTTGCTACTCTTTCCCCATTCCACTGCCTTTTTGCTTGACACAGTTGGAGTCTTTCCGACAAACTCCATACGTGTCTTAACCAAAAAACTAATTTTTCACCTATTTTGGCAAAGTCCGATGGCTTGTAGGTTATGCTAAATTTCTTCATCTGTGAGTATGGGAGCATTCTTCTTGGCTATGGGTGGATCTCTGTTGCTTGGATCTGGATTTGGAACTCTGGCTTGACATCCGGCCCACCTATTTCATCACTCTCTCCTCCTTATGGCCCACCATCTCTTCTTTGGGGAATGAAGTTACGATCTGTGAGGGGGATTTTTTAGGTTTGTGTTTCAGATCTTGTTGTCTGCTGATGTTTGGGATTTTAGACTTTGGATCTTGTTCGGATGGCTGGGTTCTTTTGTGTGCGTCCTGATCTGTGATTCATATTTGCCAATTATTTGTACAGATTGGGTTGGTTGTCTGTTTTGTACCGATTGGGTTGTTTCAGCCTAATTTGGTACTATTTCTCAAATTTAACTTTACGACTTTACTGATTATTCTTTTTACGGTTCAGATTTGGATCGTTTCTGATCTTTCTTTCCTATGTTCATCTCTGTTTGTTCATGGGTGGTCGAGCTTATGTCTTAACCCCACCTTTTAGATCTCTTTCTGACCACCACCCTCTGTTGCACTCGTTTCTCCCCCTTCATCATGTGGCCCACCCTTTCTCTCCCGTTTGAAGAGTTTGGATCTGAGCTTGATGAAGCTTTGGGCTGGTTTGGGTTTCGTAGAGTCTCGATGGTCGGCTTGTTTGATTTTTGGTGGTGTTGTGCCGGTGTTTAGTTCGGAAATCATTTTTATTATTGTTGAGTTCCGATCTGGAGTATTGATTATTTCTTTATCTTATCTTTTCAGATTTTGATGTCTTGGGATTTTGTCCTCCGTTCCATTTCATCTCGGTTGGGATTGTGTTCTTTATTCCATCTCGAATCATTTGGTGTTTGGCCTGATGTAGTTCATTTTGATAACTTCTTTGGGTCCGTTTGATCTGGTTATGGGTTCTTCTTGCCGGAGTTGATGGTTGTTATCGGATTATGGGCTTGCCTCTTCGTTGCTGCTGGCTGGGTTTGGATCTCGCCGGATTCTGGTTTCTATTTGCTCATAATCTGTTTGTTACTTAATGTTACATCTGTAATAGATTGTGTTGCTGTTTTGGCCGAAAACTATGGAGTTTTCTGGCCGGTGATGGTTGATGGTTGTTTGGCCGGTAATGGTTTCAGCCGATGATTGTTGGTTGATCGACGGCTGATGCATGCACGGTCTCCATGCTGGTCATGATTGTTGCTTTAGGGCCCACGTTGGTTTTTTAAAATTCAAACCTTATTGCTTTCGTGGGCTTGACTGTTGCCATATTTTGTGCTGACTTATGTCAGCGGTTTCCCCATTTGGGTCGGTCCAATAGCCCAATTGGGTTGCTTTCCAAAACCTTACCTTGGGTTGTGAGGTTAATTATATAGGGTTAGGTTTTTGGGTGTCCTAGTTTTAACTAGTGTTTTAGTCCCTACGGGAGATGGGACTATGTTCTTGAACTTCATTGTAATATCCTACTTTTTTGCAATTTAATATACAAACAAATTTAGCAACAAAAAAAAAAGCCAAAAATTTTGTTACTTCAGAACAGAGTTTTGGATCCACCTAGCCCAAAGGGAGGATGTAGAAGGAGTAATAACCTTAAGGAGGTGGAAGAGGATAAGAGCCATATTCCAGTCCGTGAGACTTTTGATAGCAAGAGCACCTTCGGAGTGGGGCAGGGCTAGGTCTTTCCAAGATACCTTGGATCCATGGCAAAGAAGAGAGGGACCCTTCCAAAGGAATCGACAAAGGATCGATTGGATAGAACGTAAGACTGATTTGGGGAGAATGAAGTGGGCGGCCTAGTACGACTGAATTGCAAAGAGAATAGATTTGATCAGAAGGAGTCTTCCTGAATAGGATAAGGGACGAGCAGTCCAAGAGGAAACTCTAGCTGTGATCCTTTGAATAAGGGGCATACAGTCCGAGTGAGATAACTTTGAAGAAATGAGGGGAACCCCAAGGAATTTGATAGGCAAGACACCAAAGGGGAACCCTAACATGGAGGAAATGCTCTCCTTAACCTCATCAGAGACATTTGACAGAAAACAGTGGCTCTTCAAGGCATTAGGGATTAAGCCTGAAAACAAAGAGAAGGACTGAATACAGGAATGGATGATGGATACCGAAGACAAGTCACCATGACAAAAGATCAGAAGGTTATCAGCAAAGCAGAGATGGTTGATATTGCAAGGCTCAGAACGCTAATGAAATTTGAACTCTGGCAGCAAGGTTTCCTTGTTAAGAATCATAGAGAAGGCTTCCATTGCGAGAACAAAAAGGTAGGGAGATAGGGGGTCCCCCTGCCACCGCCCCCTATAACCTTTGAAATAACCAGTCAACACTCCATTAACTTTGATAGGGAATATAGGGGTGGTGATGCAAGCTTGAACCCAATTGATGTAGGTAGGAGGGAACTTTCGGAGGCGCAACAAGTCCAGGAGAAACCCTCAGTCAACGGTATCAAAGGCTTTCCTAATATCAATCTTTAGGGCACACCGGGCAGGACCGGAAGCCCTATGATAATTCCTGAAGAGCTCTTGAGCAAGAAAAATATTGTCATTAACACTCCTTCCCGAGATGAAGGAAGATTGAGTATGGTCAATGAGAGAAGACAGAATCCTCTTAAGCCTGTTCGCAAGAATCTTAGAGATGCATTTATAGACAGTGTTGCAGCACGAGATAGGTCTGAAATCCAATATTTGGGAGGGGTGGTCAGTCTTAGGAATAAGAGCAATTGCAGTAGAGTTGACCCCACATGGGAGATTGCCAGATAGGAAAAAAAATTGAACAGCCGAGGTGAAGTCACGACCAATAATGTCCTAGCAATGAAGAAAAAAATTGACATTAAAACCATCCGGGCCTGGGCTTTTGTTTTTTTTCATGAACTGGAGGACCAAGAGAATCTCAGAGTCGAGAATAGGAGTGATCAAAGAGGAGGACTGCAAGGGGGAGATCTGTTTGGTGACGAAGGGTTTAAGCTCATCATAGTCGGGATAAGAGTTTGGAGCGGAACCCAGTAGCTCCTGAAAGTAATTAACTGCAACAGACTGAATGCCCACTTAGTCCTCAATTAAGTCGCCCGAACTGTTGAGGATAGCCAGAATTTGTTTATGGTTCCATCTACTCTTGATGATATTGGAGAAGTACTTAGAGTTTTTATCACCTTGGGCAAGCCAGAGGGCTCGAGATTTTTGCATCAAAAGGGATTCTTCTAAGGCGAGAGCTTGCCACAGAGACTGATTGCAAAGGGATTCCCTATCTAACAGAGATGGGTTCAAGGGATCAGATTGGAGGGAGGATTGAATGGAAGCCAGCTCAAGTTGAAGGGTGTGGACATTGTTTGAAAGGTTACCAATAGAGTAGTTCAAGGCAATGAGGTCCTTCTTGGTTCTTCTCAACTTTTCAGAGAGGATGTACAAGGGGTTACCCCTAATATGAACATTCCAGCAGGAGGAGACAGTAGAATCAAACCCATCCAGCTCAAGCATGAAGTTAAAAAATTGGAAGGGCTTTTTGACTTTCAGAAGGTGGAGCCCTGTATTTAGAATGATGGGGCAGTGGTCCAAAAACCCTCGAGGGTTAAACACAGCATGAGAGTCAGACATGGTATGAAACCAAGTAGAGTTACTCAAGGCTCTATCAAGTTTCCTGAAGATCGGATTTTCAACCTGACAATTCCACCAAGTGAAATTAGGTCCAAAGGCCCGAATATCCTCGACCCCCAGATCGACTAAACAATCATTAAAATCAGTCATACCGGAATCCCATGAAGAGTCACCACCATCAGATTCATGAAGCTGCTTTATAGAGTTAAAATCACCAAGGATACACCAGGCAGAGTTTGAGGATGAATCAATAAGATCATGCCATAGTTGTCTCCGCTGAACAGCAGAATTCATCCCATAAATAATAGAAACAAGAATGGGAGCAGCACCATTAATAGGAGTAAGATTACAATGTGAAAGCTAGGCTGATTGAAAGCACATATCCACCTTCCAAATAAGAGGATCCCATCCTACCCAAATTCTGCCATTTGGATGAAAATCATAGTTGAACACCCAGTCCCAGTTGTGACAAATAGCTTTGGAAATCCTGTCTGCATTTGGGGCCTTGACTCCGGTCTCAATGAGGCCAACAAAGGAGATATGGTTGTAAAGCAAAAAGTTCTGAAGGAAGGCTTTCTTGGGCTTCTTATTGATTCCCCTGACATTATATGAACAAAAAAATGTCATGGATAAATGGGGAGTTAGTTTGAACGGGGAGACCCCCTAGGACCTTTGTTCCTTTTATTAGAACAGGAAGAAGGTTCCTTTCCAGGACGTGACTTTTGCTTAAGATCCCTACATTCATTTTCGTCAACCTGCTTGAGCTTGTCCACAAGAGGATTAGGAGGGATGGGAGATTCTATCTCAGTAGCAGAGGGAATAGAGGTGTCCGTGAAGGGGGGAAAAGCGTTAGTAATAGAAGGAGAAGGAGGGGGAACAGGTGAGGAGCATTTAGGACCCTTAGGAATAGTAGTCCAAGAATTAAGGGGAGGAGGAGGGGCAGGGGGACAAGGGGCGGAGATATTAATGGCAATAGGGACGGCAGCCTTCGAGTAATTGGAGGCATCAGGGAGCAACCACCTTAGGGACCCATTGATAGTTAGACTTGGGGCATTTGAACAGAGAATGACCGAAACATTTGCAGTCTGGACAAGAAGGGGGCCTGCTCCAATATTCAACTTTAATAGCAATAGATTCTTCTACCAAGGAATGACCATTGAACACGACTGCATTGATTGAAGAAGGAAAGGTGGAAGAGGCATTCATTTCTATGCATATACGTGCAAAACTCATAGGTTCCAGCTTAGAAGTCATTTCATCAGCAAAAAGAGGACGTCCCACCGCACTAGCTAAGTAACTAAGACCCTCCTTGGTCCAGTAAGATAAGGGGATATTGCTAAACTTAACCCAAATTGGAACTATGTTGCAATCCGATTTGATGAAATCCACACCCTCTTGCCAAGGCTGAAGGAGAAGAAGCTTGGAGGCAATATACCAAGGACCCGAAGCTAGGACATTGTCCCTGGCCATTAAGGAATCAAACTTAAATTCAAAGTAACCTTTATCATGGAGATAGACTTTAGATAAACCAAGGTTACCCCAGAGCTTCCGAATAGCAGCTTCCACCAGCTTTAAGGGGAGCTTAGAGTGGAGGAAGTGACCCACAAGGCTAGAAGACCAAATGTTGATGCCCTTCTTTAACACCTCAACAGGGGGTTTAAGGGTGATGGTCCCAGAGGATTCCACAAGGGGGGAAAAATTCAAGTTAAAATTGATGCCTGAGCCAGGATTCACGACAACAGAGCTCCAAGTCTTAGGAAGGGAGGGCTCAACCGGCTCAGATGCCTAAATAGAGGATAATGGAGGAGCGGGAGAAACGGCCGCCAGCTCCACCACCGGAGAAACTGAGGGCCCAGCCTTCAACACAACAAGACCAGACGAGGGGAGAGAAGAGAAAGAGGCTTTCTGAGGAATAGAATCAAACAGGTGGAGTGCACCAGAAATGGAGCCAGAGCGGACAAATTCATTAAGGTCCTTAACCGAGAGACCAAGAGCAGAGATAAAAAGCTTGGTTCTTCTTCCTTTCAAAGACAGCATCTAAGCGATCTTGCTGAGTAAGATGATTAGCCGCGCGGAAGATATCTTGGACCTGCTGCTGAGCCAGCAGAACCAAAGAGTGAGAATTAATACTGTCATTATCAGATACAGAATCATTAGAGCAAACCAAAATAGGAGCGATCAAAGGATCAGATTCCACAATATCCTCCACCGGGGTGATAATGTTGGGTTTGTACGAAATCGTGACGCAATCAAATTGTAAAAATTAGCGGAAGCATGGTATATTAGAGTTTAAAAAATTTCTACAAAACCATTACCCGGATCATCCTTTATGCAAATTATTAATTTAAAACGATAAATAAGAAGTTATGGAATTATACCCTTGTAGAACGAAGCTTCCATAGGTACTAGTTCAACTCCTTGTTCTTCGTGATCTCTTTGAATTTCCGGGTTAGATTCCTTCCTTTGATCAACGTTAGCCACCCAAGTGTTTGGCATCTAGAGGTGATCCACCAAGGAAGATGAATTATCAAAAAAGAGGGTGGTTGGCTTAGTTTTCTATCCTCTATAGAAAAGGAGTACTCTCTAACAATTGGAATTGCATCAAGTAATATCTATTATAAGACTCCTCTTATATAAACATTGGTCAACCCTTCTAATCCTATTAGACATGAGATTTCTTTTAATTAATTAAACTCCTTTAATTAATTTAGGCTTCCCACCACATGGGGAATAATTAATTAAATTCATTTAATTAATTTGTCTCCTAATCTTATTAGGAATAAATGAGAGTACTAATATTAAATTAATTACTAAACTCCTTTAGAAATTAAAATAATAATAATTATAATAATATTAATAAGACTCCTCTTATTAATTTATATTTAATATTTTCAAAATATTAAATAATAAACATTAAGCTATTTAATTTATTTTATCACCATAGATTAAATTAATTTCACTTAATGCATTATTACGATTATGCCATTACCTTCTTAAATAATTATTCTTCTTTTTATGGTGTGACCCTTTAGGTTCTCCATATTAAACCAGTTGTGAATAAATCAATTAGAACAATTCTAATCTTATTTAAATAAATAAATTAAACTAATAATCTATTTAAATAAATAATATTTATTCTACAATAGGAATAAGCCTCCCTAGCGATCAACTACTTTCCAAATAATATAGATTTCAACATTAATCATAAAAGAATCTGTGAGTAAATAGTTACCATACAATTCAATCCTTCCACCATACAATGTCCCAATTAATTATAAGACATGAATTTACTGTCAAGTCTTATTTTATTTAATTTTATGTATTTTGATTAGAAAATGCACAACTCCAAATAATGCAAATTAGAAACTCCTTTTTAATTTCATTTTACCTTGGCCAAGGATTCCTGGGTTGTCATTTAACGAATCATATAGGACATATCTCCTCTTTTACTAGAGGTGGTAGATTCTTTATTGATCATTCATTATCTCCATATGTAACTCATTATACCCAAGCATACCCTTTTATATACCCTAAAGGGCTTTAAGGAATAAGTCAAAGTATAATTCATTACATACAAGATACTATGATGATCTCAAGTCCAAGGATCACTTGTACTACTATCACATTAGGAATTCCTATTGACAGGCGAGTAAAACTCCATTAGGTATTCCATAGCGAGTCACGTTCAGTGAACTTATTCTCCAATAAGCACCTACGTACTTCCTTTAGTGTCTCCACACAAATGATCATGAGATCAATCATCCTCATCCAATGAGCAAGCAACATATGTACCAATCTATCCGGATTTACTAATCCCCTTTTTAGTAATCCCACGATTGGGAACTATTTTAGTTTTAGAGCTTTCTTAGAATTTAGATCTCATTAGCATGATCATCATCATGATTCTAAAAGTATTGCTTAAAACTATGGGTTATTTACATATTATAAAAACAGCACCATGTAGATAATTAAATGCCTTTAATAAATGAATATTTTATTAATAAATAAATAAGATTGTTTACAAAGTACGTGCTTTATCATCATACATGATTGGCTTGTATGCACACTACTATCAATCTCCCACTTGCACTAAAGCCAATCGCCATGGTATCTCATACCCATCTTCTCTAAGTGACGATCAAACTGTTGTTGTGTTAAAGCTTTAGTAAATGGATCTGCAATGTTGTCTTGAGAGTCTACACGCTCCAAGGTGACGTCTCCTCTTTCAATGATCTCCCTGATCAAGTGAAATCGCCGCAACACGTGTTTAGATTTTTAATGAGACCTTGGTTCCTTAGCCTGTGCAACTGCTCCTGTGTTGTCACAGTAAACGGGAACTGCTTCTCCAATGCTAAGAACCACACTAAGTTCAGTTATGAACTTCTTCATCCAAACAGCTTCCTTTGCTCACTTGCAGCTATATACTCTGCCTCTGTCACTGAATCAGCAACTGTTTGCTGCTTGGAACTCTTCCAACTCACTGCGCCTCAGTTCAAGGTAAAAACATACCTCGAAACAGATTTACTGTCATCTTGGTCTGTTTGAAAACTTGAGTCTGTGAAGCCCTCGAGTTTTAATTCAGACCCACCGTAGACAAGAAAAATATCCTTAGTCCTTCTCAAGTATTTTAGGATATTCTTCACTGCCTTCCAGTGCTCTTCTCCTGGATTCGACTGGTATCTGCTCGTTACACTAAGTGCATGAGCAACATCCGATCTAGTACATATCATACCATACATGATAGATCCTATTGCAGAAGCATAAGGGATCTTACTCATACGGTCTCTCTCCTCAGGTGTCTTTGGGGCTTGTTTCTTGGAGAGATGTATTCCATGGCTCATCGACATGAGACCTCTTTTGGAATCTTCCATGCTAATTCTCTTTAGCATTGCATCAATGTACGTTCCTTGGGATAAACCAAGCATCCTTTTAGATCTATCTCTATAAATCTTTATCCCCAAAATATAGGATGTTTCTCCCTAGTCCTTCATGGAGAAGTGTTTAGATAACCAGATTTTAATCGATTGTAGCATAGGAATGTCATTCCCTATCAGAAATATATCATCAACATATAATACAAGGAATGAAACTGCGCTCCCACTAACCTTTTTGTACATACATGGTTCATCGTCGTTTTTGATAAAATCAAACTCTTTGATTGCCTCATCAAAACGAATGTTCCATCTACGAGAAGCTTGCTTCAATCCATAAATGGATCGTTGCAGCTTACAGACTTGATTTGGTCTAACCTTTGAAACAAATCCCTCTGCCTGTGTTATATACACATCCTCCTCAAGTTTCCCATTGAGGAAGGCCATTTTCACGTCCATCTGCCAGATCTCATAGTCGTTATAAGCTTCAATCGCAAGCAAAATCTGAATAGACTTGAGCATAGCTACTGGTGAAAAGGTTTCATCATAGTCAACTCCTTGTCTTTGTTTGAAACCTTTTGCAACCAGTCAGCCCTTATAGGTCTCTACCTTGCCGTCCGCTCCAGTCTTTGTTTTAAAGACCCATTTACACCCAATAGGTTTAATGCCTTCAGGTGGTGAAACCAAAGTCCATACTTTATTTTCATACATGGAGTTCCATTTTGGATTTCATGGCTTCAAGCCATTTCCCTAAGTCATTATTACTCATAGCCTGTTCGTAATTCAATGGATCATCATCATTCATGATGTGTACCTCATCGTCATCCTCTATAACGAATCTATACCTCTCAGGTATCTTCGGTACTCTTCCCGATTTACGAACAGGGTGTGGTATAGTAGGTTCTTCTACTTGGTCAGGTACCTGACTTTGATCTGTGGTAATTTGTGGTTCTTGAACTTCTTCAAGATATATCTTACTCCCACTGACCCCTTCATGGATAAACTCCTTTTCCAAGAAGGCAGCATGTTTCGCAACAAACACCTTTTGATCAGTTGGATGATAGAAATAATACCCTACGGTTTCTTTAGGGTATCCCACAAATCTACACTTATCGGATTTAGTCTGTAGCTTATCATTTTCAAACTTTTTGACATAAGCTGGACAACCCCAAGTCTTAACATGCTTAAGATTTGGTTTCCTCCCCTTCCACATCTCATATGGAGTCTTTGGGGCGAATTTGGTAGGTACCTTGTTAAGTAGGTATGCAGCAGTTTCTAGGGCATATCCCCAGAAGGAAATTGGAAGGTCGGTAAAACTCATCATGGATCGAACCATGTCCAACAGTGTTCGATTTCTCCTTTCAGATACTCCATTTAACTGTGGTGTACCTGGAGGAGTCCATTGTGAGATTATACCATTTGCTTTAAGACAATTAAGAAACTCACCGCTTAAGTATTCTCCACCTCGATCTGATCGAAGTATCTTTATACTCTTGCCCGTTTGTTTCTCTACTTCATTTCTGAACTCTTTCAACTTTTCAAATGATTCTGACTTGTGTTTCATTAAATACACATATCCAAATCTTGAGTGATCATCAGTGAAAGTAATAAAATAAGAATACCCACCCCGTGCACTTGTTGTCATAGGTCCACAAACGTCTGTGTGAATCAATGCCAACAACTCTGTAACTCTTTCTCCTTTTCCACTAAAAGGAGATTTAGTCATTTTACCCATGAGACAAGATTCACAAGTTGGATATGATTCATAATCGGATAACTCAAGGAGCCCATCTTTATGCAACTTGGATAATCTTATTTCATTGATATGACCGAGTCTACAGTGCCACATGTAGGTATAATTAATATCATCTCTTTTCCTTTTCTTAGTTTGTTCAATTTGAAATATATTTTCTTGTAAGTCAAGTGTATAAAGTCCATTTCGCAAATTTCCAATACCATATAAAACATCGTCTTTATAAATAGAACAACTATTGTTCTTTATAACAACGTTAAATCCTTCCATATCCAATACAGAAATTGAAATAATATTTTTAATAATATTCGGAACATAATAACAATTATTAAGATAAATGGACTTTCCCGAAGGCATTGCTAAATAATAAGTTCCTACAGCTAATGCAGCAACCTTTGCTCCATTCCCCACTCGTAGGATCACTTCATCATTGTTCAGCTTTCTACTTCTGACCAGTCCCTTCACATTAGTATATATGTGAGAACCACAACCGGTATCCAATACCCAAGTAGAATTTTGACTTTCTGAAAAATTAATTTCAATCATGAACAAACCTTGATTGGAAGTCGAAGCTTCTCCAAGCTTCTTGTCTGCCAGAAACTCCTCTTCCAATGACCCGGCTCGTTGCAATGGAAGCACAATCCTTTGCTAGTTGGATCAGGTTTCTTTTGTTCCTTTATGTTCACCTTGCCCTTGGTCATCCGAGATTGGAAGAGCTCCTTAGATATCTCATATCTAGCAGTCCTACTTTGTTCACCATACAACTCCTTGAGGTGAATCAACATAGTAGGAGCATCCATGTTTTGGTGCTGACGTTGAAGCTCGTTATTCATGGATGCGAGCATGATGCATTGAGCCACAGATGCATCATCTTGCCACTTTACAATGGTGGCAATCTCTTCCTTAGAGGCTGTTACTAGAACAGTTCTAGGGACATGTGAGTTTAGGACATAAGAAATCTTTTCAGCAGTGAGAACAATTCTCAGATTTCTTAGCCAGTCCTCATAATTCGGCCCGGTAAGCTTGTTTGCATCAAGTATGTTTTGTAGTGAGATTAGTGATTTAGACATTTTTAAAATTCTGCATGTGAAAAGATAACATTTTTAGCAAACATTCATTTTATTAACTTTACATACCGAAATAAATTTAGGTCTTTATTTTAAATTGGTATATCCCACTATTTTCATCAAACTATATTACCCTCACTTATATAGTTCGGCAACATCTAATTAAAAATTTGCTAGTGCGAATAAGGATCCCATTTCAAATGTATATAACCTTGTGGATAGCACAACAAGCGATATACAAATAAATAGGTAGACAACTCTTGTCAATTACATCACCATGTAATTCCTTTTCTTTTGCCTCTTAAATCATAATGGTCAAGTGTGTGCACATCCGAACTAAAATGGTTTAAGTTAAGTTCAGCCTAGCACTTACATAAATTCAAAAAAGAAAAATGTTCGTCCTTGTGGATAGCACAACAAGACTAGATCGTTCAATTTTCTTGATAAGCATCAAATGTGACTAATTAACATCTTAAATACTCAATACTCACCTTGTGGATAGCACAACAAGCTCATATTAAATATTTAATACTCTATCAATTAATTATGCTAGAAGGCGACGTTCGATATTCTAAATATCATTTGAACGCTTCAGACTTAATATTATTTCTTTGAGGGGTTTGTTGTTATTTGTCTCATCTTGTTTAGCACGCATGCACACATATATATAAAATACGCGTCATTTTATTAAACATACGAAGCATATTTGCATAAAATATAATATATATAATATTTAGCATGCTATATAGAATACTATATTCTACCCGGATTGATTATGGACTTTTATTCTAGTTTGGTTCACTAGAGCCAACAAGTGAACCAAAAGGTCAAACCTAGGAGTGCAAGAATTTAAATTCAAACGTAACTATTACATTTAAACCCGGGCTCCATACAAACGGGTCTTCACGCGCTCCTTGCTCCTTGGTCTCTAATTTCTTCAAGATAAATCTAACTATTTCTATTACATTAAACTATTTAATTTAAATAAAAACCTTGATTTGCAGTCAAGGAGAAGTACATAGGAGGGAGATAGAATTTTACATCAAGAAAAAAATTAGAGAAGACGAGGTATGCAGACCCCATTTAATAAAACCCATACATTCAAGCATTCATCCAAAATAAAATCCAATCACATTGGTCAAGTAGTCCATAATCAATCCATATTTATTATCATACATATCACCATATGTATCAATAAATAAATATTCATCTCATGAATTAAAACATTTCATATATATACGGGTATCATTTAATGGGCAATTTTAAATTGCATGAAATCCAATTTCAAGATTAAAATAAACTCTTTATTTTAATTATAAAATTATTAAGAATATATATATATATATATAATAACAATATATATATAATTATATGTTATAACCGCCATTGTTAATATATATATATATATATATATATATATATGATACCTTTATCATATAAAAGTTCAAGCATCCTGGGATCATCTAACTTTATATATATAAATATATATATATATATGACGTATTAACTCACCTTTTAGAAAGCAATCAGCTTTTTTGAAATCATGTATCACTAATTCGAAAATATCCCTTGAGTGCAACAGTAACGTGAAAGAGACTCACTTAGAGAACCATCACGGAAACTAGCGAATAAAGAAAAAAAAATCATTTCCGTTTTTTCTTTCTTTCTTTATTTCAAAAAAATATATATACAATTAATTATGCCCAATTAATTATTCTAAATACATACCCATACATATATGAAATTAAAATAATTAATAATTGCATAATGGTTTGTCTCTTATGCCACTGTTGGGTTTGTACGAAATCGTGACGCAATCAAATTGTAAAAATTAGCGGAAGCATGGTATATCAGAGTTTAAAAAATTTCTACAAAACCATTACCCGGATCATACTTTATGCAAATTATTAATTTAAAACGATAAATAAGAAGTTATGGAATCATACCCTTGTAGAACGAAGCTTCCACAGATACTAGTTCAACTCCTTGTTCTTCGTGATCTCCTTGAATTTTCGGGTTAGATTCCTTCCTTTGATCAACGTTAGCCACCCAAGTAGTTTGGCCTCTAGAGGTGATTTACTAAGGAAGATGAATTATCAAAAAGGAGGGTGGTTGGCTTAGTTTTCTATCCTCTATAGAAAAAGAGTACTCTCTAACAATTGAAATTGCATCAAGTAATATCTATTATAAGACTCCTCTTATATAGACATTGGTCAACCCTTCTAATCCTATTAGACATGGGATTTCTTTTAATTAATTAAACTCCTTTAATTAATTTAGGCTTCCCACCACATGGGGAATAATTAATTAAATTCATTTAATTAATTTGTCTCCTAATCTTATTAGGAATAAATGAGAGTACTAATATTAAATTAATTACTAAACTCCTTTAGAAATTAAAATAATAATAATATTAATAATATTAATAAGACTCCTCTTATTAATTTATATTTAATATTTCCAAAATATTAAATAATAAACATTAAGCTATTTAATTTATTTTATCACCATAGATTAAATTAATTTCACTTAATGCATTATTACGATTATGCCATTACCTTCTTAAATAATTATTCTTCCTTTTATGGTGTGACCCTTTAGGTTCTCCATATTAAACCAGTTGTGAATAAATCAATTAGAACAATTCTAATCTTATTTAAATAAATAAATTAAACTAATAATCTATTTAAATAAATAATATTTATTCTACAATAGGGATAAGCCTCCCTAGCGATCAACGACTTTTCAGATAATA
Organism: Panax stipuleanatus; assembly: GCA_020205555.1. Lineage (NCBI taxonomy): Eukaryota > Viridiplantae > Streptophyta > Magnoliopsida > Apiales > Araliaceae > Panax > Panax stipuleanatus. Next base: position 52,568,958 of record CM035122.1, read on the forward strand.
TAGATTTCAACATTAATCATAAAAGAATCTGTGAGTAAATAGTTACCATACAATTCAATCCTTCCACCATACAATGTCCCAATTAATTATAAGACATGAATTTACTGTCAAGTCTTATTTTATTTAATTATATGTATTTTGATTAGAAAATGCACAACTCCAAATAATGCAAATTAGAAACTCCTTTCTAATTTCATTTTACCTTGGCCAAAGATTCCTGGGTTGTCATTTAACGAATCATATAGGACATATCTCCTCTTTTACTAGAGGTGGTAGATTCTTTATTGATCATTCATTATCTCCATATGTAACTCATTATACCCAAGCACACCCTTTTATATACCCTAAAGGGCATTAAGGAATACGTCAAAGTATAATTCATTACATACAAGATACTATGATGATCTCAAGTCCAAGGATCACTTGTACTACTATCACATTAGGAATTCCTATTGACAGGCGAGTAAAACTCCATTAGGTATTCCATAGCGAGTCACGTTCAATGAACTTATTCTCCAATAAGCACCTACATACTTGCTTTAGTGTCTCCACACAAATGATCATGAGATCAATCATCCTCATCTAGTGAGCAAGCAACATATGTACCAATCTATCCGGATTTACTAATCCCCTTTTTTGTAATCCCACGATTGGGAACTATTTTAGTTTTAGAGCTTTCTAAGAATTTAGATCTCATTAGCATGATCATCATCATGATTCTAAAAGTATTGCTTAAAACTATAGGTTATTTACATATTATAAAAACAGCACTATGTAGATAATTAAATGCCTTTAATAAATGAATATTTTATTAATAAATAAATAAGATTGTTTACAATGTACGTGCTTTATCATCATACATGATTGGCTTGTATGCACACTATTATCAGATAACAGCTGGAGAATTGGGGTTGGAGACTCCAAAATTGGCAAAAAGGTAATGAGATTAACTACTCTCAAAGTTACCAGCCGAGAGGTGCGAATAATCAACCATGGCGCAGGCGGAGGGCAGGGAGTGGACGAAACAAGGGCGAACCAATGGACGGAGAAGGAGATAGAAGATGGGAAGGAAGGGAAGTAAAGCCAGAAAAGGGAAACGGAAAATTTTGGTAGACCCAGCAATATCAGGTGAGGCTGGGCAGGAGACAAAAGTGGAAAAGAAAAGGAGTTAACGGAAAGAAGAGTTAACTGCTGGAAGAGGGTAGACGGAAGACAAACTTAAAGAGAGAAGGGAGAGAACCTAACCTAGAGAGAGAAACTAACCCATGTTGGTGTTACATAACTTTTGTTATATGGCTATTTTAATGGTGCAAAGGGTCTTTGCCAAGGAGATCCACTTTCTCCATGCTTATTTGTTATTGTTATGGAAGTCCTCAACATAACTCTTAATCACTTCTTTATTTTTAAATTTGAAACAACCAATGAAACAATATGAAGTTCTCCCTAAACAAAGACTTGTGTGTGATCTACGCATCGTATTGGACACGATAGTGATGGGATTGCTCCTTTTGATGCTAATTTAACCTAAAACAAAGTAATAGGACTCATAATCACCTATATTTTGATAATTTGAGGGAACTAATGAAAAAATAAGAAGGTGAACTAAATGAAGACTTGTGTGAGATGTACGGATCGTTTTGAAAGCACTAGTGATAGGATTGCTCATTTTGATGCTAATCAAACTAGAACGAAGTCATAGAACTCATAATCACCTCTTTCTTTGACAATTTGAGAGAACCAATGAAATAATAAGGTCTCCTAAATCAAGACTTGTGTGAGATGTATGTATTATTTTTAATATGACAGTCATGGGATTGCTCCTTTTGATGCTAATCAAATTAGAACGAAGTAATAGTACTCCTAAGCACTTCTTCTTTGACAATTCTAGAGAACCAATGAAATAATAAGAAGGCCTCCTTAAATGAAGACTTGTGTGAGATGTATACATCGTTTTGAACACGATAGTCATGGGATTGCTCCTTTTGATACTAATAAACTAGAACGACGTTATAGGATTCCTAATCACCTCTTTCTTTGAAAATTTTAGAGAACCAATGAAACAATAACAAGGTCTCCTAAATGAAGACTTGTGTGAGATGTACGCATGGTTTTGAACGCGATAGTCATAGGTTTCTCCTTTTGACGCTAATCAAACTAAAACGAAATAATACAACTCTTAATCACCTCTTTCTTTGTAAATTTGAAACAACCAATGAAACAGTATAAAGGTTTCCCAAAATAAAAACTTGTGTGAGATCTACGCATCGTTTTGGACGCGATAGTGATGGGATTGCTCCTTTTGATGTTAATTTCAACTAGAATATAGTATAGGACTCATAATCACCTATATTTTGACAATTTGAGAGAACTAATGAAATAATAAGAAGGTCTCCCCAAATAAAGACTTGTGTGAGATGTACAGATCGTTTCGAAGGCACTAGTGATAGGATTTCCCCTTTTGATGCTAATCAAACTAGAACGAAGTAATATGACTTATAATCACCTCTTTCTTTGAAAATTTGAGAGAACCAATGAAACAATAAAAAGGTCTCCCTAAATCAAGACTTGTGTGAGATAATCAAACTAGAACGAAATCATAGGACTCATACTCATCTCTTTCTTTGACAATTTGAGAAAATCAATGAAACAATAAGAAGGTCTCCCTAAATCAAGACTTGTGTGAGATGGACACATCATTTTTGACGCAATAGTCATGAGATTGCTCCTTTTGATGCTAATCAAATTAGAACGAAGTATTAGGACTCCTAATCACCTCTTTCTTTGACAATTTTGGAGAACCAATGAAACAATAGAAGGTCTCATTAAATGAAGACTTGTGTGAGATGTACGCATCGTTTTGAATGCGATAGTCATGGGATTGTTCCTTTTGATGCTAATCAAACTAGAACGAAGTTATAGGACTCCTACTCACGTTATTTTTTGATAATTTTATAGAACCACTGAAACAATAAGAAGGTCCCCCTAAATGAAGACTTGTGTGAGGTCTACGCATCGTTTTGGATGCGATAGTGATGGGATTGCTCCTTTTGATGCTAATTTTAACTAGAATGAAGTAATATGACTCATAATCACCTATATTTTGACAATTTGAGAGAACTAATGAAACAATAAGAAGGTCTCCCTAAATGAAGACTTGTGTGAGATGTACGGATCGTTTTGAAGGTACTAGTGATAGGATTACTCCTTTGATGCTAATCAAACTAAAATGAAGTCATATGACTCATAATCACATCTTTCTTTGACAATTTGAGAGAACCAATGAAATAATAAGAAGGTCGACATAAATCAAGACTTGTGTGAGATATACGCATCTTTTTTAACGCGATAATCATGGGATTGCTCCTTTTGATGCTAATCAAATTAGAACGAAGTAATAGGACTCCTAATCACCTCTTTCTTTGTCAATTTTAGAGAACTAATGAAACAATAAGAATGTCTCGTTAAAAGCACTTGTGTGAGATATACGCATCATTTTATCGCGATAGTTATGAGATTGCTACTTTTGATGCTAATCAAACTAGAACGAAGTTATAGGACTCCTAATCACCTCCTTCTTTTACAATTTTAGAGAACCAATGAAACAATAAGAATGTCTCCATAAATGAAGACTTGTGTGAGATGTACGCATCGTTTTGAACGCGATAGTCATAGGATTGCTCTTTTTGGTATTAATCAAACTAGAACGAAGTTATAGAACTCTTAATTACCTCTTTCTTTGACAATTTTAGACAATCAATGAAATAATAAGGTCTCCCTAAATGAAGACTTGTGTGAGATGTACGCATAGTTTTAAATGTAATAGTCATAGGTTTCTCCTTTTGACGCTAATCAAACTAGAACAAAATAATACAACTCTTAATCACCTCTTTCTTTATAAATTTGAAACAATCAATGAAACAATATGAAGTTCTTTCTAAATGAAGACTTGTGTGAGATCTACGCATCGTTTTGGACACGATCGGGATTGCTCCTTTTGATGCTAATTTCAACTAGAACGAAGTAATAGGACTCATAATTGTGACAAACGAGAATTTTGTAATTTATTTTTAATATTTATTGAATTAAAGAAATATTTATCGGTGATTTAATTATTGAGTTAAATAATTAATTGATGGAATTGTGGTAGATTAATTTAATTATATGTGTTACTTTGTTTAAATTAATGTAGAGAATTTTATAATTCAAAGTATGTGATTAATTGAGCTTATTTGATTAAATGAATTATTTAATAAGCATAATGTCATTCTGATTAATTTAATAATTAATTAGAGATTTATTGAGTTGACATAATTAATAAAGGAGAATTTTAATTATGTGATAATGTAATTTAATGTGAATTGTCATATTTTATTTAATTGAATTTAAATAAGATGATTTGATTATTAAAGGTGTGATATTAAACTATACTATAAGAAGTTAATTAAGTTAAATAAGAAAGGAAGAATATATGGGGCAAACAAACAAGGCCTTAATGGGGGTTGGGGGCAGTTAACCCATTATGGGATTAACTGACGACCTATGATCCATCAATTATTAACTATACGTATAATATATTAGCCTATATATATATATATATATATATATATATATATATATATATCAGTTCATATATTATATACGAACTTTAGAGAAAAATAAAGAGAGAAAATTGAGAGTTTAAGGAAGAAAGATTGAAGAAGAATTGAAGAGGTTTTGTCATCATCATCATCATCTCTGAATCATATAAACAAGTAGCAAGGGTAATCCCTCATTCTAAGTCTCCAATTCATGTTTTCATGTTTTCTCCATTGAAAAGTATATTTAAGTTCTTTGTGAATAAAGAGATTGATGATTTAATGGTTATATAATGATATGTATGTTAGTATATGTTCTTAATATGTTTTACATCATGTATTCATGTTTTAAAACAACAAATGTCATGTAAGCATGCTTTAATTGGAGTTTCATGAACTATAGAGTATGAAAGTTGTATATATGGCCCTTACGTACAAATCAAATGCTTTAAATCGTTTGTTTAACTTTAAATTGATGATTAAATATGATTATACATGTTTAAATGAACAAAACGAACTTTAAACGGATGGATTTGGAGGAATCTGTGACGTTGGATTTTATGTTTTTCTTCAAAAACTTTCAAAATAATAAGAACAGTGAAAATATATGATTTGATTTGAGTAATTACGCGATATAGAGTAATCTGCAAACTTGAAACCTTGCCTTAATCTCTTAACATTTCTGTTGGTAACCTTGCCTCGTTGGTGAAAATTGCTAGGGAGGATTTACACTCGGTTCAGTCCCTCCATGACAATCCTTTAGACTTGAACCTTTTGGCTAGGGAGGAAAGTTTCTCAAAGCAGCTTTGGCAAGCTATCGATAGGGAGGAAGTCTTAATGCAGCAGAAATACAGAGCTACATGGCTGGCTTTAGGTGATTGTAACTCAAGTTATTTTGCAAATATGATGAAGCAAAGATGGAACTCTAACAAAATTTTATCGATCCTTAATGATGATGGTATTATGGTTCAAGACAAGGATCAAATTGAGTCAGTGGCTGTGGGGTACTTCTCTACCTTATTTTCTGCTTCAGACTCTCATTATGATGGGTTCAACAACTTTGGAATCTTACCAACCAAGTTGGTTGACCCAATTCAAGCCTCACATCTCAGTGCTCCTATTTCTGACTCTAAGATTTTCAAGGTGCTCAATTCCATGAAACGGAACAAGAGCCCCGGATCGGATGGTTTCAACGTGAACTTCTTCATTAGCTGCTAGTCTATTGTTGGGGATGCCTTTACCAAGGCGGTTCAGTACTTTTTCTCCACTAGCAGGCTAACCAAAGGGATTAATTCCACTACTTTGGCCTTGATTCCAAAATGTTTAAATCCAACTGCCATGGCTGATTTCCTTCCAATCTCTTGCTGCAATACTATATACAAATGTATAGCCAAAATCCTTGCTAATAGGCTAAAGGTGGTACTGCCTCTGATTATTAACCAAGCACAATTTGCTTATGTGAAAGGCCGGAGCATAAGTGATAACATCCTCATGGCACAAGATCTCTTCAAAGGATACACCAGAAAGTCTGGTCCATCTCATTGTGCCCTTAAGATTGATCTCCGGAAAGCTTTTAACACGGTTCGGTGGGATTTCCTTCTTGATGTCCTAAAAGCTTTTTAATTCCCGCCAATTTTCATTGGTTGGATTTAGGCATGCATTACTTCTGCCATGTTCTCCATCAAGCTGAATGGGACTCTAGCTGGCTTCTTTTGTAGTTCTCGTGGGCTTCGTCAAGGAGATCCCCTCTCCCCATTCCTTTTTGTTATAGTGATGGAAATGTTATCCTTAAAACTCAAAAAGGAGACTACTACTCAGGAGTTCAACTTTCATTGGAAAGCCAAAGCTTGCCAGCTTACCCACTTACTGTTTGTAGATGACATACTCATTTTCTGCCTATGCAAGCTTACCTTCGGTCACTATTGTAAATTCTTGCATCCTATCTTTCTCTCTTTACTCAGTTCTGATCCCTAATTCTCATAAAAGTCAGTGCTACCTCTCAAATACTGTTCCTTCCACCATGAGTAGTATTTTATCTCTTCTTGGATTTCAGCTAGGCTCCTTACCTTCTAAATTCCTTGGAGTTCCTCTATTATCTTGCAAGCTCTCTTATGCCGATTGTGTTCCTCTTATCCAAAAGATTACATCACGTATTTCTTCCTGGACTTCCAAGGTGCTAGTCTATTCCGGACGACTACAGTTGATTAAGTCAATTCTTTGTTCGTTTTAAACCTACTGGTTCAAGCATTTCATGCTTCGTAAGGCAGTTCTTCGCAAGACTCAATCCCTCCTTGGCAGATTTTTGTGGAAGGGACCAACCTTGTGTAAGTTTGGTGCTAAAGTGGCTTGGTCTCATATTACTTTACCCACTAGTGAAGGGGGTTTAGGCATCAAGAACATCCTTGATTGGAACACATCCTTAATGATGCAACACTTCATTCAAATTATCAATCATGTTACTAAGTCTCTTTGGGCACAATGGATTCAAGCCACCCTCTTGAAGGACAAGTCTATATGGCAGGTAACGGAAGGCCAAGATTGTTCTTGGATTTGGAAATAAATCCTAAAACTTCGTCCTTATGCTCTCTAACATTTGAAGTATATTCTTGGGAATAGAAATCATACATACCTATGGTATGATCCTTGGTTTAATGGAGCCTCCATCAACCCCCTACCACTTTATTGTCCAACTCAGGTATTCCGGCATCTGCCATGGTAAGCCACATTATCTCGGACTCCTTGTGGAATCTCCCAACTAGTAATCATCATGAAGTCATCCTTTTTCGGTAGCAAGTTCTTCAAATCCCCATCCCTCCTCGGCAGCTTGACCATATTCTGTGGGATATGCATGATATTAAAACAATAAAGGCAAACCAAATTTGGGACTCTATTCGGGCTAGGACTGTCTTGGTGTCTTGGAGCTCAATCCTTTGGCACAAACTTCATGTGCCTAGATACTCTTTTATGTTGTGGCTTGGCCTCCTTAGGAAGCTTTCTACAAATGACCGTACAAAGCATTACACTGGCCGAACGTGGAATTGTCTTTTGTGCAACCAACATCTTGAGACTTTTGAGAACTTGTTCTTTGAATGCACTTACTCTTCGGTGATCTTAAAATGTGCACTTGACTTAGGGAATTGGGTTTCCATCCCATTAACTTGGGATGCTCTCATTGGATACCTCACCACTGATAAGTGGTTTTCTAACCACTTATTTAGATATCAACTCACTTCGATTGTTGTTTAATCTCATGTGTGATCGTAGCTTTTCATCCATTTTTACCTTCTTTTGCAGATTTCTGTAGTTGGAACTCTTCGGGTGTATTTTGAGCTGAAACGGATAAAAGGATGCTAAAACGGGAACAAAGTGCATGAAAAGGGGCAACGCTTAAAGAATCAATGGGCATGGGGGTATTGACAGAAGCCATGAGCAGAAAGGATCAAGGAGGGAGTCAGAATAGGGCAACAGGAACAATGCACCAGCAAAGCTAGTAGAATTCCAGAACCTGAAGCCTGCGCAGCTGCGCCGGCTGCAGGCCTATAACCTGCGCAGCTGCGCCGGTCTCCTCACTGGCCAGTTGACTTTTATTTAATCGGCAGCTTTGGTTTGTTGGGGGCAGCAAGGCAGGCTGGGCTGATAAAGGCATATAAGGGCATTTTGGCAACAGAATATAGATCTCTCCCCTTAAGGGAGTTTAGCCCTAATTTTCTTATTCTAGTTTTTCATTTTCTTTTACATTTTCTTGTCTAGGAGTAGAATAGAAGTAGAGATTAGACTAGTTTATAGTAGTTAATGTTGTAGGGTTTTATTAGACTTGATTGCTGAAGCATTTGAAGAACATCAAGGATTCGTATTTTGATCCAGAGGAATCAGATTTGCATTTCTTACTCTTATTTTCTCTTTGATTCATATTTGTGTTCTTACGATGCTTATTCTACATAGTGGATGGTATGTTTGAGTTGTCTATGACTTAAAGTATACCTTGAGGTTCCAATGGAATCTAATGAGTAGTCTATATTGATTTCTCTTCCATGTTGGTTCTTATTGATTGTTTTGTGATTGTCTAGTGCGATATTTATTTTCATTGCTTAATTGAGTCATGACCAATTACTGTGATAACCCACATGGGATTGAAAGACGAAATGTGGGTTTAGATTAAATCGTAGTAGTGAGCGATTGTACGTTCACATGGCGTTGGATGTATGATTTGTGCTTAGGATAGACATATACCGAAGCGCCGCTCGTAGCCAATAGAGAACTTGACCTTAAACCCTAATTATTTGTAAATCACATAGACATATAGTGGTTTAGGTAATGTGGGTGTTCACGTGCGTTCTATCATCTGTGGATTGCACGTGATATGGATTAGGTGCATCGAAAGATGGCCTTCTCTCACTTTCGTGTTCTCGGCTAGCACTCTTAACGATTAATTTGACCTAATTGAAAGTGAATTGACTTAGATGAATCATTAGGGGAAATTGGAGTCTCATGCCTTCATTATCTGATTCTACCTTAGGATTATTTATTTTAATTCCTTACCTAGTTAACTTAGTTTTAATTCCAACTTTTTATCTCTCGTTTAAATAAGACTGAGGCGATTATGTGCTAGTGGTTTGGCGACCTTTTATTTGTTAATTCTCCGCGGGAACGATCTTTACTTATCTTATATTACTTGTTGACCGCGTATACTTGCGCGTTAATTGTCGTTACATAAATAGAACAACAACCACCTACCAAGGCTCTGAACTGACCAAGAACATTTTAAGTCTCACGGTTGCCACTTGTTTCTACAAAGTTTGGGAGGCTAGGAACACAAAGATGCATAAGGGTACCACTATTCCTCCTCGGTCTCTTGCAAAGGATACTATAAATCTAATTAAGTCAAGACTCTCTACTTGTAACTCCTTCATCAAGGCCAAAAATTGTAATCACTACTGTAATTGGTTGTTAACTCACTAGGATGGTTCGGATGTCTTCCTTGTATCGTATCATCATCTAAGCTCCTTAGATGATGTTGCTATATTCTGGGGTATGCCCCTTAGCCATTATTTTTTGGTCCTCTTAATACAAAAAAATTTAGCAAAAAAAAGAGTTACGTAGAGAATAATGTCTACTATCTTCTATAATTTAAAAGTCCATCATCAATATTTTATCCCTGTAACATCAATCAATATATATCTCAAATCAAATATTCATATTTGCACTACAGGCCAAAGATATTCATTTGTATCACCAGTGGTCATGTTCATCTCAACACGTGTCCATCTTTGCACTACGGGCCAAAGATATTCATCAAGTAATCATTCATCTTTGCACTAAGGCCAAAGATATTCATCAAGTAATCATTCAACTTTGCACTACAGGTCAAAGATATTCATTTATATCATCATTTAAGACTGAGGATGATAAAAAAATATTTTAAAGAACAAATCTAGTGAGATAAAGGACAAAGATTAGGGATCCGTAATTTAGTTTATCTAAGTTCAATAATACTCCATAATAATCAATTGTGGAGCAAAATTCAAGAATGAAGTTCAAAACTTGGATCCAATCAAAGATAATTTGGATTAAAAAAATTAATATTTTTTACCATGAATAGTAACTTATGAATAGTAACTCGTCATGAAAAAAATAAAAATTTCATAAAAAGTTTAGACCAATATTCCAGTGAAATGATATTAGATGAAGCGCAAAACTCAAAAAATTTCTTATCATTTCAGGAATTATAGTAACAATACTTACCCTAGTAAGTTTAAATTTAGAAATACGAAATGAAATATTTTCACTTTATAGAATATGAAAGAAAATAATATTCATTATGAATATTGAAAGGAAATAATATCATTTACGAGAAAAATAGCATCCTTTACCTCAGTATAATACTCGATCTGACTGAAATATCGGATATTATGATGAGAAAAACTTGCACCGTAATCCACACTTAAGCTATCCTTATACTCACAAGAAATACGCTCAATATTATAGAGAGAAAATTTTCTGATTCTAGTGTATTTTCATTTTTAACTAAGCACCTTATTTCTAGGAAAGTGCCAGCACACCAGGATTGACAACTTGTCACCGATGGCTTCTACCCTTTGAAATGCACGCACACCACACTTGAAATTCAGCATTTTATTCCACAAAAGACAAGAGTGGGGCCCACCCATGTTTTAAACAAACATTTATTTTTGAAATTTCAATAATTCATAATAAATAGCCATTTTATCAGAAAAATACGATCCTTATGTCCATTCCATATGAAATTTAATTCTCTACAACTTTGTAGAAGAAAGTTTTTCCAAATTTCGAACGAGAAAAATGACCCAAATTTACATACGGATGATTTTTCCACATCTCCATTCCGACAAAATACATATACTGATAAAAATAACCCTCAGTACTAATTTCTTCATTTATATCCACATTAAATAAATATTTCCTTATCATATAAATAAAAAATTTATTATTCACAAATAATATTACAGAACTACAATATTGACAACCAGGCCGTTCTCAGGAAAGAGAGGGCTTTCCGATAAGAATTTCTCCTCATTGACGTTCAATTATATAACCTAATCCCTTTCCTCGACAGAACTTTCTAGACATTGTCAATAATGCTATCTAATAATATTATTCAAATAATATGAATTATTGATTTGATAATGTGAAATACGACGTAGTGGTTACTATAACAAATATTGAATCAATAATATAAAATATCAACGTAGCAATTATTGAATCAATAAAATATTATGCAATTATCAATGTAGCAATTATTGAATCAATAAAATAAAATATTGAACAGTAATTACTGTAACAATTATTGAGTAAGTGACTTCTTACGTAAGAACCAATAATTAGAATTAGTGTGCAATACCGTGTGCTACTGTGCAACAACGCGTATTACTGTATTTTTTTATCACCGGATATTTCAACAGTTTAACAATAACAGTTTTACCGTTATTTTTATAAAAATTACTTCTGTCGCTTTCTATATCCGACATTCATTCCGTTGTGGGGTCAACCAATGACTGCGCTGTCGTACGAATATTCTCCGACAAAAAGAATATTTCTCGACCAAACGAATATTCCCCGACACAAAGAATATTTTATAACCACTTGCTTACTTTATAAAATTTGCACATTCCACCCATAACTTACCACATTTATCAAATCAACACCTTACTATTTCCAAATAATATATAGAGGAAATTAAATCTTATTCATAAAAAGTTGGGGTCTTACAACCTCCCCTCCTTATGAAATTTCTTCCTCGAAATTGACGTACATACTTGGAATGTCGAAAAGGTGAGGATATGTAATACCCGAGAATTTTCATATATTAATAGAAATGAATATTTATCTGAATATAAACATTTATGTGTTCTAAGATGAGTAACTCAATTATATTAAATTGAATATTTATAATAATTGAGAATATATGGAGTTTGCGATAAACTCGTTGAATGCCTTGTGTAGCACAGTGAAGAGAAATATTATTGAGTATATTAATTAACGAAGGAATTATTAAGTGGACAATTAATCTATATTAATTGATAATTGTTATATAATAATGGTTTGTTGATTTATTATTTTGCAAGTAATAGAATTTAATGAGCAACCTGTTTATGAATATAATAAGATTTATATTTATTTAATGTGAAGATTAATCATATGGATATTAATTAATTATGGAGATTAATAATTACATGGATTGATGAAGGATGGATTAGTATTATTATTAATTAATTGGTAAGATAAGTGATTAATTAATTGCCATTGGGAACAATAATATATATACCAGTAGACTATATATGCTCAATTAATTTCTATATGCAAGCATGCGAGTTAAATGTATAATGGCTAACTATATGTTATATGAAGTGTAGTGCAATGTGACTATACAATTATACATAAACTATATAGTAAAATTATTGAATTGTGAATGCTACATGATTAATACAATGTGACTATACATATTGAAAGTATATATTATGACTAATTAATACATTATGATGCTTATGTGACAATTGTATGTGAGTGTACGTTAAAATAGTACATCATGAATATATGATAAACAATTGTTGATTAGTAGAATTTAATAATAAAGGATACAATGTAATGTGTTAATATCCGATTAAACTATACCGGTAAGATAAAATGTACATGGATTATATATGTACAAATTACATTTACTACATTGAAATATTACTTATTCATGGAAATACATTGTGACATTACATTATAACCTAGGTATATATTATGTAACCTAAGTAGACTTATATATGTAACCTTAGTATGTGGGGCTTGCAAAATGCTGAGATTGCCTTGCCTTGTCCCATATTGATAGTCACATTCTCCCACACGTGAAATAATTATCAAGCCTAAGCCTATTACTCTCAAACTCATAACCTCAGCTTGCTAGCTACCATCATGAAAGAAAATGGCTAGATTGCTACAGCCTCAACTATTCCACCAACTAATTACCTACTCTCCATTAACCTTCATGCAAATCTTCAATCACTTGGTTTAATTTGGTGTACAATTGTCTGGTTATGAATTTCTCTATATATATGGCCTTTCCTCTTCCTAATTTATTTGCTGAGCTAAGTGAGACTAGAGAACATATATATATATATATATATATATATATATATATATCAGTGTTAAGCAGTCTAGAATTGAGAGAGAGACTTCAGTGTTTTAATAGCAAGCTAAATTGTTAACAGAGGTATAAAATCATTCGTTCTTGTTCTTCATTTAAGTTTACTGTCAAAATTCTAATTCTTGATTTGAGTATGGATTCATGATTATGTGAGCAAGTAATGTTTGTTAGTTGTTTCTTAGTTGCTATACTAGCTTATATATATGTTTAGACTGTTATGTAGCTGATTACAATCAAGTTCGTATTAAGTTTTTGTGTTTGGGCTGGAAAACTATCGAAGCAGGTTGCTCTCTGGCATAAACCAGACACGGCGCAGCTGCGTCGGTTTATAACTGAGGCGCAGCGCTACTACGCCGGTCCCCTGCACCAGTTTACTATTTTCTGCTAGAGGCTGTTATGTGCTAAAATGTTAACACTACTTAGACGAACATGGGAACATGATTGACATGCCTATATGAGTACGTTAAGATAACGAAAGCATATTTTATTACGATTTCATGCATGAATGACAAAGTTATAACTTTGAAAATAAACCTAAGGTTTTATAATCAAAGTTTGACGTATATAAGCCATGTTAACATTCTGACTTTTGAGACATGATCATATGACCTAGAAATGCATGAAAAGCATGTTAACTTGCGTATATAAGATTCATAATATAATGTGAACACGCGAACCTCACTAGTGCACGTTTCTAATGAAAGTGTAAGTTTTGAAAGAAAACTTTGACACGTATGTACCATATCTATATTCTGATTTTGCAAGCATGTTTATATAGCCTAAAAATGCATGTCAGACATGTTAACATATGTATATAGATAGCATGAACATGTTAGGCCTTATTAATGAAAATATGAGTTTTGATTGTGAACCTTGGCATGCTACTTTGAGATTTGAATTATGAAATTTATGGACATATGTAATAGCACTCTTAGACTCACTCATATATCATACATGTATATATACCATGATTAGGTTGTCGTGATTCAAGTTTAGCGTAAACGAAGCATGTTTTCAAACTAATAACAATGATAGTTGTATGTATGCGATATGAATATTCATGAGTATGCCTAATACAAGTTATATGAATACCTTATGTGTTTAAAAAGCAAGCATATTAGACTTTGTGATTTTCATGACCTTGAATGACTGTAAGTTGTCAAAAGTGTTAACTTAGAACAATATCATGAAAGAGAGAACTTAGATGGACTTGGGAAGCATGAATGTATCCTTTAAATGAGGGTTCCTAGTAGGGTAGAGGGAGAAGCTCCTCCTTCTCTCTAGGAAACCCCCCCTCCTTATGCCTCGTTCATATTTTCGACAACCTACTCTCCCCTCTCCTTCTTGCGGCCCACTTATTCTTTCTAAGTTTAGATCTGATCTTGATGGGGCTTGGGTTTTGGTTTTGGGTTGTTTGGATCCTCAAATTCCCATCTCCGCTATGGTTCTCTTCCTGCCCTCCCGCCTCCTTCTTTCCTCCCCCTTCTCTTCGGCCCACCATGTAATACCCAGCAAAATAAAAATAAAATATTTAAGTAAGCTTTAAAATATTTAATTGAGTTTTTCTTTCATTTGGGTCAAACTAGTTAGTTAAATTGCATGGACTATAATGAGTAAGGGATTATATTAATTTCGATATTTAAAACTAATTGGGTCTAATTAATATTTGTGTAACATTAAATCCTATTAAAAATTGGGGAGTTAATAAGAAATATTAATAAATAAATAACAATTGAAACCTAAACCTTCTTATTACTTATACATACTGAAAGTCGCGCCGCACCAGTTAAAGAGATTTGAGAGGAGACTCAAACAATTCATTTTGGGTAGAAGGAAGAAAGAAGTAAGTAAAAACAAATACTTTTGTTATGATACTTGTACTGTTAATAGAGTAGCATAACTGTTATTATTATTTTTTTCAAGTCAGAAGTTACACAGTGGTCTTCGTTTATTTTCTATTATTATAATCGTATGTACACACATATTAATAAATCTTAATTAAGACAAATTGATTATAATAGGTAATGATGTGGGTGCTAAGGGCCATAATGATTTCCAGCAGGTTATAATGAAGTAGTGCCATATGAATCTATGAATATATTAATAATATATATAAGCATATAAGGCATAATGTTCTGGACAGTAATATAATGGGTATACATATATATATATATATATATATATTTCATAATCTGAAAACTTGAAACCATTAAGTAATGTAATAATAATAATGACATTAATAATACGAAATTTTGGGAAAATAAAATCATAATTAGTGATTTAAATTATAATTTATTTATTTATTTTATTAATTTGTGTAATTAGCTCCGACGGAGGAGTCTAAACGAGTTGAATTTGGAATATATTTCTGGGTATTACATTGCTTAATCCAGGTAAGGATTCTGTACTCTTTCAGCGAGCTTCTTTTAATTTTAATTTGTTCGTTTCGCAATTTGTTTCAAAATTTAGTATTGCCTTTCATAATTATTCTTTGTCAGTTTATTATGATAGTTAATTCGTTGTGGCGTTGATATTAGAACTCGTATTTGTATTCTTTGAGCTAGTTAATCATGTCGATATGTTTTGGAGACTTTATTCAATTGTATCATTCCTTGTATATTTTCGTTCACATTCGGGAGTTATTTTATTATTGATATCCTGTCAGTATTTAAGAATGTTCGTATTTGATAATCCGATGTCATTTGAAAATGGTCATGTAAGTCTTGTGATTTGAACCCCTTTGACTTACATTTTGTAGTTTGATCCTTAGGGTATACTTGAGCTAACCACCTATGGGGGTACCACAGACATGTCCTCTTGACACAAGGGCATGACACCTTCCGTGGCGGTGTCATCAGTCCACGGCGTATCCTTTTGTATGCTTTGGGTATGAGCTTTGGCCATGTGATATATTTGTTTAGGATACGTATGGGTCGACCCAATATTTGATTTGATTTAATTTATTTGGCGGATTAGTGACGTATGTGTCGTGCGTACTATCCGATTTGATTTGTATACATCATGATACCGATGTATTTTGTTAGCCTTTGACTATTTGTATTTGAGCTCAGTATGAAATTATCACCTTACAACCATTTGATTCAGCCTTATTTGTTTGGGATTCTTTTGGCTATAATTATTTGATTGACAGTGTTAATCATTTGTAAATGGACTCACTAATTTCGGTCTATTCGTAATTCATCTGTAATTCACATGTATTCATTCATTCGACTCTTTTAGATTCATTATATATTGTGATATATTTCTTCATCTTTATATCTGTACTGGGCAATTGGCTCACGCTGTGTTTTTTTTCGGCAGGTAATCAGTGGTGATCAGAATTTGTGGGATGAGAGCTATCTTTGATCCAAATGAGTAGATTAGCTTTTCAGATTATTATTAAACTTGGTTTTTCTAATATTTTATAATTGGATGTTTTGGGCCTATTCTGGCATTCATCCTTATAAGTGGAGATTATGTTAACGTGGATGTCTCTCTATTTGAATTGGCGTTTAAGACTGTTGGTATTCAATTTATTTGGAAATACTTTGAGGTTTATTTCAGAATTTTATTTATTATGTTCTGTGTGTGACGTCCCTTTTTCCTTTGGGAAAGGGGGTGTTACAGAGTTAGTATCAAAGCTTAGGTTATGATCTTATAGATTACCTTTTAGGCTTGACCTGTGAGTTATGGGTAGACCACTGGGTAGTTATAAGATTTTATTATAGTTTTTGTGTTGCGTTTGATCTTCATTCCGCATAATTTTGACTTCGATTATTCGTTTTAATCTGTTTGTTCTTATTTGTTGATTTGGTATCATAAATGGCTCGTAGGTCTTCGAGAATTGTCGGGAGACAGGGCAATACTGGTAGGAGCGGTCGAGGGTAGCCCCAGTTTGTGGCTATTAACCAAGGTGGAAACGTTGGGACTCAGGATAATGCAACAATAACCTCGGCTATGGTAGCAGCAATGGTGAAAGAGGCAGTTACGAATGCAGTGGCACAAGCTATGCAGGGTATTCCGCAGGTGCAAGGAAATCAGCATGCCAATGGCATGGGGGATGATGCAGAGATACCACAGCATGAGCAGAATGATCCTCCCGAGAATCAAGTGGGTCAGTCAGTGCAGCTGTTATATGTTTTATTGGAGAGGTTCATTAAGTAGAAGCCCAAATCTTTTCGTTTTGCTCCTACTCCAATTGATGCAGAGAACTGGATCGCCCACTTGGAGAAAATTATTTATGTGATTGGGTGTTCAGAAAATCAGAAAGTGAGATTAGCGGTTTATATGCTATAGGATGATGCTCAACGATGGTGGAAATCGTTAAAGACTACACAGGGAGATGGATTTATGGATGCACTCATATGGAGCGGTTTTTGTGATCTTTTCTATCAGCAGTACTTCCCAAATGCTGATAGGGATGCATACATCAGGGAGTTTCTATCCATTCGACAGAAGAAGGATGAGAATATTACTGATTTCATGGCGAGGTTTACTAGATTGACTGGTTTTGCTGATTCAATAGTTTGTACATCGGCACAACAGGCAAAAAAGTTCAAATGGGCTTTGAAATATGAGTATAGGCAATCGATCATCCACACCATATTTATAGATGTATCACAGGTGGCTAATGCAGCTAAGAGTGTGGAAATGGAGCATAAGGACTTTTGCGCTTCCAAAGTAAAAGGGAGTCGAAAGAGAGATAGAAATGATCAGCAAGGGCAAGGAATAGGGCAGTTTGGCAGGAATCAGAACAGAAGGCAGCATAATTGGAATAAGCCTCCATTGGGTCAGCGATTTAATCCTCGAAGGGATGTTGCTTACCCAATGCAGCACGGTGGTCGTGGAGGTCAACAACATGGTCAGTGGCAAGATGGAGGGCAGTATCAAAATACGGGATTTCAACATAATAGGGGTTTCCTACATATTCAAGGTCGGCATCGCCAATAGGGTCAGATTCAGGGGCGGTATCCAGGACCAGCAGGTGGGGGAAATCCGAACGTTTTGCCACTTCCACCTGCCCCATGTGCTACTTGTGATGGGTATCATGTTGGCAAGGTGTGCTATAGAGAGACAGGGACTTGTTTCTTATGTGGCCAAATGGGACATAGAGCAAGGGACTGCACAGTTCAGCGTGGTAATGGGGGAGGAGGTAAAGCCGATAATGGCGGTTAGCACAACACCGGTGGGAGAGTATTTGCAATAACAGCTAATCAGGCGGCTCAAGCACCAGGTACTATCTCAGGCATCCTTCTTGTAGGAAATCGTGAGGCATCAGTTTTGTTTGATACTGGATCTACACATTCTATTATTGCACTTTCATTTGTTCGTCATCTTGAAGTATCTTCTCACATATTAGGTCCTCATTTATCTATTGCTACCCCGATGGGGAATTCTGTGATTATTTCTAAGTAATTTCGTGAGTGTCCTTTGAAGTTAGGGAGAAAAGGTGTACGCGGCTAATTTACTTCCGATGGTGATGTATGACTTTGATATCATCTTGGGTATGGATTGGCTAAGTAAGCATCGAGCTACTATTGATTGTCAAGCGAGGAAGGTTATTTTTGGAACTTTAGAAGCTCCAGAATTTGAGTTTTTGTGTTCCAAGCCGAATGGTGTTGTTAAGTCGATCTCATTTTTGAAGGCGAGCAAAATGATTGCTAAGGGATGTGATTGTTATTTAGCATATGTGAAGGATACCTCGAGGAATGAGCTCTAACTTGAAGACTATCCAGTTGTGCGAGAATTTCCTGAAGAATTTCCTAAATATTTGTTACCGCCAAGAGAAGTTGAGTTTACTATTGAGCTCATTCCTGGAGCGGAACCTATCTCTAAGGTACCCTATAGGATGGCTCCATTAGAGTTACAGGAGTTGAAGGAACAATTGCAGGAGTTATTAGATCGTGGATTCATTAGACCGAGCGTTTTGCCATAGGGCGCTCCAATCTTGTTTGTGAAGAAGAAGGATGGATCTATGAGGTTGTGTATAGATTATAGGGAGCTAAATCGGATCACTATTAGGAATAGATATCCATTGCCACGGATTGATGACCTTTTTGATCAGCTCCAAGGGGCAAAGTTCTTCTCAAAGATAGATTTGAGGTTGGGGTACCATCAGTTTAGGGTAAGGGATGAAGACATTCCTAAAACAGCTTTTCGTACTCGGTATGGGCACTACGTGTTCTTAGTGATGTCGTTTGGGCTGACTAATGCTCCGGCGGTGTTTATGGATCTGATGAAATGAGTTTTTAGCGAGTACTTGGACCAATTTGTCATTGTCTTCAATGATGACATTTTGGTGTATTCCAAGTCTAAGGAGGAGCATGAAGGGCATCTTCGTACTATTTTGGGGGTTCTGCAGAAGAACAAGTTATATGCTAAGTTCTTTAAATGTGAGTTTTGGCTAGAACATATAGCATTTTTAGGACATGTCGTGTGTGCAGAAGGTATTAAGGTGGACCCTGAGAAGGTTGAGGCTATCACTAATTGGCCAAGACCTACCACGATAACTAAAGTTAGGAGTTTATTAGGGTTTGGTAGGGTACTACAGGCGATTTGTGGAAGGTTTCTCTTTGTTTGCTTTGCCATTAACACAGTTGATGAGAAAGGGTACAAAGTTTGTGTGGAATGAGGAGCGTGAAAAGAGTTTTGAGGAGCTTAAGAAGAGGCTTGTGTCGGCTCCAGTACTTGCATTACCGTTGGGGACAAGAGGTTATCAGATTTACAGTGATGCTTCCAAGAAGGGTTTAGGGTGTGTTTTGATGCAACATGGCAAGGTTATTGCTTATACTTCCAGACAACTTAAACCTTATGAGGTGGATTACCCTACCCACGACTTGGAGTTAGCTGCAGTTATTTTTGCCCTAAAGATTTGGAGGCACTATCTTTATGGTGAGACTTGTGACATTTTCACCGACCACAAGAGCCTTAAGTATATTTTTACTCAGAAGGAGCTCAACATGAGGCAGAGATGTTGGTTAGAACTTCTTAAGGATTATGATGCCAGGATTCAGTATCACCCCAGTAAGGCTAATGTGGTTGCAGATGCTCTTAGCCAAAAAAGTTCAGGGAGTGTAGCTGCCTTAGTTACACAACCTCAACTTATCTCGGGTATGGAGCGTGTGGGTTTGGAGCTATATGTTAGAGGTTCTGATTGGTTGGTAGCAGGTATGAGGGTGGAACCTTCTCTTATTCTGCGTATTAAAGAAGCCCAAAAGGAGGATGGCGAGTTGTGGGCTGTAGCGCAGAATATGGATGAGGGTAGGCAGCCAGAGTTTTGCATTGACAAATAAGGTGTGATATGGTTTGGTAAACGGTTATGTGTTCCGAAGGATCCAATGATTATGAGGCAGTGTTGTCTGAAGCTCATAGTTCACCATTCTCTATTCATCTGGGGTCTACAAAGATGTATAAGGATTAGAAGAAGAATTTCTGGTGGAGCGAAATGAAAAGGGATGTAGCTGAATTTGTGAGTAAATGTCTTACTTGTCAACAAGTGAAAATAGAGCATCAGCGGCCTGGTGGTTTGTTGCAACAGTTAGAGGTTCCTGTGTGGAAATGGGATGATATTTCGATGGACTTTGTAACTGGTTTACCGAGAACTCTTAAGAAAAATGATGCTATTTGGGTAGTAGTGGATCATTTGACCAAATCGACTCATTTCTTGGCTATGTCGTGAGGATTTTTTGGTAAATAAGTTAGCAAATATTTTTCAACGTAAGATTATTAGGCTTCATGGGACTCCAGTTTCTATAGTTTTAGATCGGGATCCGCGACTTCTCGGTTCTGGAAAGGATTTCAACGAGCTTTGGGAACGCGACTCCACTATAGTACAACTTTTCACCTGCAGACAGATGGGCAATCAAAGAGAACTATTCAGACATTAGAAGACATGTTGAGATCTTGTGCTTTAGAATGGACATGAAATTGGGATGATTATTTGAGTTTGGTGGAGTTCGCATTCAATAATAGTTGGCAAGCTAGTATTGGTATGGCTCCGTTTGAAGCATTGTATGGTAAAAAGTGTCGAGCTCCAACTTGTTGGAATGAGGTTGGAGAAGAGGTAATAGAAGGACCCGATTTGGTAAGGATTACTACAGAGAAGGTAGCGGTAGCTAAAGAAAAATTGAAAGAAGCTCGGTCGCGACAAAAGAGTTATGCTGATATTCATAGGAGGGCTCTTGAGTTCACACCTGGTGAGCATGTGTTTTTGAAGGTCTCTCCATGAAAAGGTGTTCGAAGGTTCAGTTTGAAAGGAAAGCTTAGTCCGCGTTTCATTGGCCCTTTTGAAATTCTTGAGAAAGTTGGAGAGGTGGCATATCGGGTGGCTTTGCCACCACAATTATCTCTTGTGCATAATGTCTTTCATGTTTCGGTATTAAGGAAAAATAATTATAACCTGTTTCATATTGTGCAATACCCGCTACATAAGATTCGAGAAGATCTTACTTGTGAGGAAGAAGTTGAAGCAATTTTAGATCGTCAAGAGCGGATTATGAGGAGGAAGACAATCCCATTTGTTAAAGTCTTGTGGAAAAACCATTCGGAGCGGGAAGCTACTTGGGAGATGGAGGACTCTATTCGAGCGGAGTATCCGCATCTTTTTGAAAATTAGGTACGTTCTATTCTCTTGATTCCGGGGACGGAATCCTTTTTATGGGGGAAGTGATGTAATACCCAGCAAAATAAAAATAAAATATTTAAGTAAGCTTTAAAATATTTAATTGGGTTTTCCTTTCATTTGGGTCAAACTAATTAGTTAAATTGTTTGGACTATAATGAGTAAGGGATTATATTAATTTGGATATTTAAAACTAATTGGGTTTAATTAATATTTGTGTAACATTAAATCCTATTAAAAATTGGGGAGTTAATAAGAAATATTAATAAATAAATAACAATTGAAACCTAAACCTTCTTATTACTTATACATACTGAAAGTCGCGCCGCACCAGTTAAAGAGATTTGAGAGGAGACTCAAACAATTCATTTTGGGTAGAAGGAAGAAAGAAGTAAGTAAAAACAAATACTTTTGTTATGATACTTGTACTGTTAATAGAGTAGCATAACTGTTATTATTATTTATTTCAAGTCAGAAGTTACACAGTGGTCTTCGTTTATTTTCTATTATTATAATGGTATGTACACACATATTAATAAATCTCAATTAAGATAAATTGATTATAATAGGTAATGATGTGGGTGCTAAGGGCCATAATGATTTCCAGCAGGTTATAATGAAGTAGTGCCATATGAATCTATGAATATATTAATAATATATATAAGCATATAAGGCATAATGTTGTGGACAGTAATATAATGGGTATACATATATATATATATATATATTTCATAATCTGAAAACTTGAAACCATTAAGTAATGTAATAATAATAATGACATTAATAATACGAAATTTTGGGAAAATAAAATCATAATTAGTGATTTAAATTATAATTTATTTATTTATTTTATTAATTTGTGTAATTAGCTCCGACGGAGGAGTCTAAACAAGTTGAATTTGGAATATATTTCTGGGTATTACATTGCTTAATCTAGGTAAGGATTCCGTACTCTTTCAGCGAGCTTCTTTTAATTTTAATTTGTTCGTTTCGCAATTCGTTTCAAAATTTAGTATTGCCTTTCATAATTATTCTTTGTCAATTTATTATGATAGTTAATTCGTTGTGGCGTTGATATTAGAACTCGTATTTGTATTCTTTGAGCTAGTTAATCATGTCGATATGTTTTGGAGACTTTATTCAATTGTATCATTCCTTGTATATTTTCGTTCACATTCGGGAGATGTTTTGATTATTGATATCCTGTCAGTATTTAAGAATGTTCGTATTTGATAATCCGATGTCATTTGAAAATGGTCATGTAAGTCTTGTGATTTGAACCCCTTTGATTTATATTTTATAGTTTGATCCTTAGGGTATACTTGAGCTAACCACCTGTGGGGGTACCACAGGCATGTCCTCTTGACACAAGGGCACGACACCTTCCGTGGCGGTGTGATCAGTCCACGGCGTATCCTTTTGTATGCTTTGGGTATGAGCTTTGGCCATGTGATATATTTGTTTAGGATACGTATGGGTCGACCCAATATTTGATTTGATTTGATTTATGTGGCGGATTAGTGACGTATGTGTCGTGCGTACTATCCGATTTGATTTGTATACATCATGATATCGATGTATTTTGTTAGCCTTTGACTATTTGTATTTGAGCTCAGTATGAAATTGTCACCTTACAACCATTTGATTCAGCCTTATTTGTTTGGGATTCTTTTGGCTATAATTATTTGATTGACAATGTTAATCATTTGTAAATGGACTCACTAATTTCGGTTTATTCGTAATTCATTTGTAATTCACATGTATTCATTCATTCGACTCTTTTAGATTCATTATATATTGTATATATTTCTTCATCTTCATATCTGTACTGGGCAATTGGCTCACGCTGTGTTCTTTTTCGACAGGTAATCAGGGGTGATCAGGATTTGTGGGATAAGAGCTACCTTTGATCCAAATGAGTAGATTAGCTTTTCAGATTGTTATTAGACTTGGTTTTCCCAATATTTTGTAATTGGATGTTTTGGGCCTATTCTGGCATTTATCCTTAGAAGTGGAGATTATGTTAACGTGGATGTCTCTCTATTTGAATTGGCGTTTAAGACTGTTGGTATTCAATTTATTTGGAAATACTTTGAAGTTTATTTTAGAATTTTATTTATTATATTCTGTGTGGCGTATTTAGCCTACATAGTCGACAGTCGTAAAGAGAATCCAAAGTTAGAAGAAATACCAGTCGTAAGAGACTTCGTGGATGTTTTCCCGGATGATCTGCCAGGACTCCCGCCTGACAGGGAAGTAGACTTTGTAATCGATTTGGTGCCAGGAACAGCTCCAATATCGAAAGCACCGTACCGGATGGCTCCGGTAGAAATGAAGGAATTAATGGTACAGCTACAAGAGTTGTTGGACAAGAAATATATTCAACCGAGCATATCACCATGGGGAGCACCGGTATTATTTGTTAAGAAGAAGGATGGAATGATGCGACTCTGCATCGACTATAGAGAATTGAACAAGGTTACCATTAAGAATAGGTATCCGTTGCCAAAGATTGATGATCTGTTTGATCAATTAAAAGGAGCGAGATATTTCTCGAAGATAGACCTGAGAAGTGGTTATCATCAGCTGAAGGTGAGGCCTGAAGATGTCCCAAAGACAGCATTTAGGACACGATATGGTCACTATGAATTTTTGGTTATGTTATTTGGTCTAACGAATGCGCTTGCAGCATTTATGGGCCTAATGAATGGAGTGTTCAACCCTTTTTTGGACAAATTCGTAGTGGTTTTTATCGATGATATATTGGTATATTCTAAGACCAAGGAAGAGCATGTTGAACATTTGAAGTTAACATTGGAAGTGTTGAGAAGAGAAAAGTTGTACGCCAAGTTCTCAAAGTGTGAATTTTGGATTAAAAGGGTGCAATTTCTCGGACATGTGATTGATAAGGATGAAATTTCGGTGGATCCCTCCAAAGTCAAAGCGGTGATGAATTGGGATCAGCCAAAAACACCGTCGAAAGTAAGAAGTTTTCTTGGATTAGCTGGTTACTATAGAAGATTTATTCAGGATTTTTCCAAGATCGCCACTCCGCTAACGAATTTGACTAGGAAAGTTGTAAAATTTGTTTGGACGGAGAAGTGTGAGGAAAGTTTTCAAGAGCTTAAGAGAAGGTTGAGTACAGCACCTGTGTTGTCCCTACCGGATAATACAGGAAACTTTGTGGTATATAGTGATAGCATCGCATAAAGGGCTAGGCTGTGTGCTTATGTAAAACGGCAGAGTCATTGCATATGCGTCATGATAGTTGAAAGATTATGAGAAGGGATATCCAACCCACGATTTGGAATTAGCTGCGGTGGTATTTGCTTTAAAGATTTGGAGACACTATCTCTATGGGGAGAAGTGTGAAAAATATACAGACCATAAGAGTCTGAAGTATATTTTCACACAGAAAGACTTGAATATGCACCAAAGAAGGTGGCTGGAGTTAATAAAGGATTATGATTGTGATATCTTATACCACCCGGGAAAAGCGAATGTTGTAGCCGACGCCTTAAGCAGAAAGGGTCGGGAGAAGTTGATGATGCTGACAACACAGGAAGAGTTGATTTCAGCGATGGAGAAGCTGGAATTGGAAGTAGGATGTTCAATGGAGATTGATGAAAAACTATTTCAGATGCAAGCTGGAACAACTTTATTGGATAAGGTTAAAGAAGCTCAAATTCTGGATAAGGAATGTGAGGAAGTAAAGAAAAAGATATTTGAAGGGACTGAACTTAGATTTAAAGTGGACAGTGAAGGATTGTTGAGGTTTGAAAATAGAGTTTGGGTACCGCCAGTACCAGAAATTAAGGAGGACATTCTGAGCGAGGCTCATAGTTCGAGGTATTCCATTCATCCCGGAAGTACCAAGATGTATCAAGATTTACGACAACACTTTTGGTGGCCAAATATGAAGAGGGACACTGCCGATTGTGTTGCCAAGTGTCTGACTTGCCAAAGGGTCAAGGCAGAACATCAGAGACCAAGTGGTTTACTACAACCTCTAGAGATCCCAGAGTGGAAATGGGAACATATTACAATGGATTTTGTTGTTGGCCTTCCTACGACCCAGAAAGGCTACGACGAAGTATGGGTTATCGTCGACCGATTAACAAAATCCGCACACTTCCTTCCGATCAGAATTAGATTTAACTTAGAATAATTGGCAAATTTATACGTGAAAGAGATTGTTTCGAGGCACGGAGTGCCAGTGTCAATTATTTCTGACCGAGATCCGCGCTTTACATCGAATGTTTGGAAAAGACTGCAAGAATGCATGGGAACACAGTTGAGGATGAGTACTTCCTATCACCCTCAGACTGACGGGCAAAGTGAAAGAACGATCCAAACATTAGAGGATATGCTAAGGGCATGTATCACTGATTTTAATGGCAATTGGGATGATCATTTACCGCTTGTAGAAATCGGTTATAATAATAGTTACCACGCTAGTATTGGTATGCCGCCTTACGAAGCGTTGTACGGTAGAAAGTGCAGAACTCCACTATACTGGGATGAAGTTAGCGAAAGACAATTTCTAGGACCAGAGTTAGTCCAAAAAACGGCAGAGATAGTTAAAGTAATTCGGACAAGATTAGTAGCGGCTCAGGATAGGTAGAAGAAATACGTCGATCCACACCGCAAGAATGAAGAGTTTGAATCGGGTAGCTTTGTTTTTTTTAAGGTCTCTCCTTGGAAGGGAAAGATCAGATTTGGTAAGAAGGGAAATTGAGCCCGAGGTTCATTGGACCCTTTGAGATATTACGACGAATTGGAGAAGTAGCCTATGAGGTAGCTTTACCTCCGGCACTAGAACATGTCCATAACGTTTTCCATGTGTCGGTATTACGACGTTATAAACCCAATTACAAACATGTGATAGAATATGAACCCCTACAATTTGAGAAAGATTTATCATACGAAGAAGTTCCTGTTCAGATTGTTGACAGGAAAAAGCAAGTTCTCAGGAACAAAGTAATACCTTCTGTTAAGGTAACTTGGAGGAACCACAACGCTGAAGAAGCTACGTGGGAACTCAAGGAGAATATGATAAAGAATTATCCCCACTCCTTTTCTTGAATAGGTGAACGCGATTCTGGGGACAGAATCTTTGTAAGGGGGGAGATTGTGACGAAAGACGAAATTATTAATCGAACCGTGATTCTGAGGACAGAATCCTTTTAAGGGGGGAAAGATGTGACGAACGAGAATTTTGTAAAGATATTTGAATATTTATTGAAATAAATAAATATTTTTAATGATTTAATTATTGAGTTAAATAATTAATTCATGAATTTATGGAAGATTAATTTAATTATGTGTGTTACATTAATTAAATTAATGTGTAGTAATTTAATAGTTCAAGGTATATATTTAATTGAGTTTATTTGATTAATTGAATTAATTAAATAAGCATATGTTACTTTAGTTAATTTAATAATTAATTAATGAATTAATGAATTGACATAATTAATAAATAAAAATATTAATTATGTGACAATGTGATTTAATGTGAATTATCTTATTTTATTTAATTAATTTAAATAAAATTAATTAATCAATAAGTAAGATGACAATTAACTATATAGTAAACTAGTTAATTAAAATAAATAGAAAAGGAATAAGGGAACAAGCCAAACAAGGCCTTAGGAGGAGTTAGTCTACAACGGTAGTATTTATAATACGTACACGTTGTTTTTCTAATCCATTATCAGAGAAACACTTAGAAATATCAGAAAAAATTCAGAGAGAAAAAGAGGAAGAGATTGAGAGAAATTGAGAAAGAAAGAATTGAGAGATCATTGTGTTGTTAACTTTGATTTATCTTCACTACTAAAGGGTAATTCTTTTTTTAAGTTTTCAAAATTAAGATTTCTTAAATACGTACTTTTAAGTTTTCTGTGAAATTGGGTTTCCCAATTGGGTTACGATATAATTTTATCAATATGGGTATGTGATGATAACGTGTTTTATAATATATAATCATGATTTAAAAGGATCAATTTTATTTAAGATGGCCTTAATTGGGTTTTTGGAAATCACAGAGTTTATTTAAACATATGTTCAAATTTTCTCTGTTAAGAATTATTTTGGAAAATTAAACCAAGATATGTTTATATATGTAATCATATATGTTGATATTATGTGTAGAATCATGTAGGTATGATTTACACTGATCACACCAAGAAATTTTGTTAAGAATTGGATTTTTCAAAAATATAGAGTGTTGAATATGGGTTAATAACCCATATGGGTGAAATACATGTTGTAATCATATGTTTTGATTAAAATTGACGTTTGATTATAAGTGTATATATTTAAACAAAGAGAATGAAATTAAAATGAACGGATTCGGTGTAGTAACGAATCCGTAATGTTAGATTTTATATTTTTCATTAAATTTTATAAAATTTATGAAGAACAGTGAAATTGATGGTGTTAAATTATGTAATTATATAACTTGGGATGTTAAGAACATGTTATAAGTGATATATAATGTTCTTGTGAAGTTTATACTTCATGGGTAACATTATAAATCAGTGTAGTGGTGTAAAATCGGAGAAAATGGCCGAATTTCTGTGTTCTACGCAAACTGGAAATTCTGGAAAAATGTAGCAGCGCCGCCGCGCCGCCGCGCCGGGTGCAAGGCTAAACGGCGCGCGGCCGCGCCAGGCCTGAATTTTTGAAAAAAATTGGTAAGTGTTGGAAATTTGTGAAATGTGTTTTGAGTCTAATGAACATGAACACATGTTGTATAAATATGATAAAATGTTAATATGAGTTTAATAATTTATGTTATGTGATTAATTAATAAATTAATTACGTGACTTAAACTATTATTTGTAAAGGTTAAATAATGTGTTATAAACAATAAGACATTATTTTAAATCTAATTAACATGAAGACATGTTATGTATGTAATGAGTTATTAATACAAGTTAATAACTTATGTTACGTGATTAATTAACAAGTTAATTAATCAACGTAAACCATTATTTGAAAACCTAATAATGAGTTTAAAGAATACTATTGTAAATTAATAATCATATCGAACTTGTGATTAATTGATATTGTGAATGTATTGATAGGTAAGAGTAATTAAAGAAGTGAGTAACAATTGTAGCTTGCGCACGAGGCAAGTTTTCTATCCCTAACTTACTATTATTATTGGGCAAGTTTCCTAAACTAAACTCTTTAAATTGAGTAATTGTTATGCTTAATTACTATTGTTGAGCAAATTCTTACTCTTGAATATCTAAGTTTAGAATTTCACATGAGATGCCATGATTCTTTTAAAAGTATCATTTAAGTGTACAATACTTATTCGATTGTATACCTTGAGAAGTTAATATTCAATTTGAATATCATTTATTGAGTTATCCAAACCAACTTTATTTGGTGCGGATTCTGATGTCAAACTGAGATGAACAACCCTAATATAGGGGATTAATGAAGATGCTTTAAGCGTTAAGATAGTGTGCACAGTATCAGTACAAAGGGCTGATCTCCCTAAGTACGAGAAGTAAAGTCTATAGTCTTATGACTGTTAAAGGTTTGAAAGGTTAATATAATTGACAACCTAAGACTCGGTTCAAGGTCTTAATGACCCTCAGAAGTAATTTGATTCACGATTAATATTCTTGATTCAAAAGTTGAGAAGTAATTTGATTCACGATTAATATTCTTGATTCAAAAGTTGAGAAGTAATTTGATTTTTGATTAATATTCTTGATTCAAAAGTTGAGCTTTCTGTTATTCAGAATTCTTTTATTTGCATGTTATTATTCTGTCATGTTTTTATACTTGCGGGCATTTGTGCTCACTCTTGCATAATAACATTGCAGCTAATAATGAACGAAGTGATGTACCTTCTAGTAGTAAGGGCAAAGAAAAAGCTAACAAGTGTTGAAGACTTGTGTTGATGTTAAGAATGTTAAAGTTTAAGATTTATGTGTGATGACTTAAGACTTATTTATTTACGTTTTCGCAACAGAGATTTAAGGTTAAGTTTAACCTGGGATTTATGATGTATTATTATTTCAGATGATGTAAGATGATGATTTATTTATCTAATAAATGAATTTCATTATTTATAGGTAGATAGTTGTATGATATTGGAACAGTGAACACCAAATCCTGTGAAAATTAAGATATCGGATTTGGGGGTGTCACAATGTTGAAATATATGACTAATGGATATCATATATATATGTAACTATATTACAATCGGATTCGAAAGTGTTGAATTACTTATCGTGGATAGACTACGCATAAGGCAAGTACTTGAACCCTACTCTTTATTGAGCATTACTAGAGCTTGTATTATTATTGGTTATACAAGTAAATAATTGAAACCATGATTCTTATCCTATGACATAATGCTTCATAAATAGAATAGAGTTGTTTATTCTTGAACTTTGATTCGAGTATTGAACTTATAATTGTTCGCTTATCCATTTAGAGAGTCGTCTACACCAATTGATTCGGCTAGACTTATAACATGATTAGAAAGCTGTCCAAACTAATTGAATGGTGCGAAATTCTTGTGTTAACTGAGTTGAACAACCTTCTTTGAAGGGGATATATATTTATCGGGAGACCGATGTGCGCACTTAAGTATGATTAAATGTTATGCATAATATAGGGTACTATAGGTTGATCACTTGTTGTACTTGTTTTTGTTGGATTATCAGTATATTACTGTTAATTCTAGTAGAAGTTTATAGTCCTTAGTGACTGCTTAGTATTTGATTATCTTGAAATCTTGAATTGATTTAGTATTGAATCATATTGATATTATTCTGTCCTTAGCGACTGTTATTGAGAACTATTGATATTCTTGCTATCCTTGAACTATCATACTTTACTACACCCTTTTTGGGATTCGAGAACTATATTACACACCCTTGTTGTTATATTACTTGCTGAGAAATCTTGTTATTCATTCTTGCTTTTCCTAAAAATATTTTCAGTTAAGGCAGAGCAGTGTGGACCCTTGGACACAGACAAGGGCAAGGGAAAGGCTTCTGAGTAGCTTTATTTATGTAGAACTTTATGATGTATAATAAGAGCTTATAATATTATGTATTAATTAGGTTTACATATGCTAAAGGTACGTTTAAGTTATGTAATCGATGTTTAAGTTTCGAGACCTTGGGACATGAATAAATTATATTAATTAAATGTAATCTATTTAGTAATAGTTGTGTATTATTCCGCTGTGCGATGCGACATTTAGTCGTAATATTTATTGTGGTGTTAGATATTAGAACGTGACAAACCGAATTCGAGTGACCAAGTGGCGGTCCGAATTTGGGGGCGTCACAGGATACCTCGCTTTCTTTTCCGATTCTAACTCCCAGGTCATTTCCTAGATATTATGGTTCCTCCACAAAACTTTAACTTGAGGTATAATCTTTGAGCGTAGGACATGTTCCTTCTTATCCAAGATCTTCACAAGTACCTCCTCGTACGTTAAATCTTCGACTATCTCGTCTGGTTCTAACTCAATAATGTGGTTTGGGTCTTTCACATATTTACAAAGCATGAATATATGAAAAATATTATGAACACGAGACATGCTTGGCGGTAAAGCGAGTCTATAGGCCACAGTTCCTACTCGGTCAAGGAGTTCAAATTGACCAATAAATCATAAATCGGTGCCCATAGCTTTCTACAAGATGACCCTTTGGCACTTAATGCTCTGCCTTGACACATTTACACGTTAAACACCTCGAGATAAACTTTGCGATCTCTCTCTTCATATTGCTCCACCAAAATATATGTCGCAGATCACGATACATTTTGGTACTTCCAAGATGGATTGCGAACGGTGTGTTGTTTGCCTGCATCATGATTCTATACTTCAAATCAGAATCATTAGGAACACAAAGTTTGGAGTTGACTCGAAGTATTCCTTCTTCATCGATTTTTGCTTCTGGAATAGCACCTTCTTCTTTATCTTCATCAGCTCCGGGTCTGTAGCTTGAGCAGCTTTAACTTTACCAATTAAAGCTAGTTCTACGCGTATATTTGACATCATCACGTGGGTCCCTGGAGTCTTTAACTCTATCTCCATCCTTTGTAATTCATATAAAATGGGTCTTTGTGTTGACAGCATCGCACTCATTCCCGCATGTGATCTTCAACTCAACGCGTCAGCTACCACGTTTTTTTTTCGTAATCTTTCAACAGCTCCAACCAACGTCGTTGTCACATATTGAGTTTGTTCTAGGTGAAGAAATATTTAAGACTCTTATAATCTGTATAGATCTCCACTTTCTCCCCATACAGGTAGTGTCTCTAGATCTTCAACGCGAAAACAATAGCTGCCAACTCTAGGTCATGAGTAGGATAATTCCTCTCATATTCTTTGAGTTTTCGCGAGGCATAGGTTATGACTTTCCCATGTTGTATGAGAATACATCCTAACCTCTTGCCTGAAGCATCGCTGTAGATGACAAATCCATCCAAACCAGATGGTATTGTCAGAACAAGTGCTGAAATGAGTCTCCTCTTGAGTTCCTCGAAACTCTTCTCGCATTCCTCTTTCCATACGAATTTTATTTCTTTCCGAGTCAGCTGAGTTAATGGAGTAGCGATTCGTGGAGAGAAAATCCTTCCACGAATCTCTGATAATAACCAGCTAAGCCCAGAAAGTTACGTACTTCGGTCACCGACTTAGGTTGCTCCCAATGGAGTTTCAACAAATAAGTCAAAGTCTAATTTCTCAGCGATCAAGTTCAAACATTGGTCACAAGTAGGTGAAATAAAAGAATGGGTAGAACCGGTATTTAATAAGGTATAAACTTCGCAAGAGTCTATACGTACCCGTGATAACTTCGTTCGGGTTCCTCGCTTTTTGGGTAGTCACGACAAACGCTTTTCCAGGAATCACCGACTTTGACTTGTCCGGGACAGCCTTTGAAGTCACCATCTCCGATGGACTTGGTTTCGCTACCAGACACTCTCTAGCTATGTGTCCTTCCTTTCCACAATTATAACATACCTTGAATTGTTGTGGACAGTTTAGACTGATGTGTCCCTCTTGCCCGCATTTATAGCATACGACCGATGGTCGTTCTCCTCCCCTAGAAACAGTTGATGCTGGTGCTGCTGTCGACGTCTTCGCGTTCTCATTATTTTACCTTCTCTTCTTGAAATCTCCCCCCGAACTCACTTCTTTTATTATCATGGCTACGATTACCACCGGAGTGGTTACCGCTTCTGGCCTGATAATTTTCTCCATGCTAATTTTCATTGTTCCGATGGTTGTTTTCACCGGTACGACCTTGGTTGTTGTCCCTTGGTTGAACATAATCATGATCTCGTTCTAATAATTGGGCCCTGTTCACCACATCTGAATACAAACAAAGTTTATGAGAAATGAGGTACTGACGAATTTCGGGTTTCAAACCTCCCAGAAACATCCGTGTCATACACTCCTTATTATCCACCAAATGAGATGCAAACCAGGATAACTCCGCGAACTTAGTCTCGTACTTCATGTTGTTCTGTTCCAGTTTGATAAACTCTACCTCCTTCATATGACGAATATTTTCTAGAAAGTATTTGTCATTGAACTGTTTATGAAACTCCTCCCAAGACATCTTGAGTGCGGCAGGCTGGGTACGCTTCATAGATTCATACTAGTAATCTGTCTCTCCACGGAACATAAAAGTGGCGAATGGAACCTTCTGTTCCTCCGTGCATCCCAAGACATCAAATAACTTGGTAATTTGCTTAACTCACGTCTCTGCCTTGATTGGATCTGGCTTTCCCTGAAACTCTGGTGGTCCCAACTCTTTGAACTGCTTGGCAGTGACAAGCCGTGAGTTGTTATTATTTCCACCTGTATTATGAACACGAGTCTCCCTCGTCTGGTTTTGCATGAACTGTAAAAAGCTTCTAAACATCCCATCGTTCATCGTTTGATCGGTGATGTCGTTTACAAGAGGAATATCACCTTCATGTTGCACGTTCTCCTGGTTGGTGATTAAAGATGTCTCAACGGTCTCATTCACTTCATTGTTTGGATTTTCAGCTGCCATTCTCAAATACTGGCACAAAACAAGGGTTAATCCAACAAATGAACATATCACATATTAACCCTATGTTCCAACCGACCAATTAAATACCAAATAAGCTTAGGAAGGACACACACTAGGGAATGATTTACTCGTCTCTCCCCTCCTAGTTTTATTCCCAGATCTCCGCCAGAGATTATATCCCTAAGCTCTGATACCAACTGTGACACCCCCAGAATAGGTTCAATCCACCCAACCCATTTTGAGTCGCCAAATACATGGTACAGAATCCAAATACAATCTTTTATATCAAACGGTCGTGCAAAATACAACCACACAACTGTGAGTGTCAATATAGACATGTAGAAAATATAAACACTCAAACTAAGTCCTCATTATATTTATTATCACACTATTTTACAAAGAAAATAGCGAGGACTTCTACAGTTCTAACTTGGACCATCACTCCATTCCCCGACTAGTACCCGCGATATTCTCATTTCCTGAAGAGAACAATGGAAGAAAAGGGTGAGCTCAACTAGCCCAGTAAAGAATATTATGACTAAGACAATGAAAAATAATTTATCGTTAGTCTTCAACACATCAGATAAAATATTATGGACAACAAGTTTTAGATCAACAACTGCAGCGGAATTAACAATTCATTAGAAGAGTTAGTTAGAGAATGATGTCTACAATCTTCTATGATTTAAAAGTCCATCATCAATATTTTATCCCTGTAACATCAATGAATATATATCTCAAATCAAATATTCATCTTTGCACTACGGGCCAAAGATATTCATTTGTATCACCAGTGGTCATGTTCATCTCAACACCTGTCCATCTTTGCACTACGGGCCAAAGATATTCATCAAGTAATCATTCATCATTGCACTACAGGCCAAAAATATTCATCAAGTAATCATTCATCTTTGCACTACAGTTCAAAGATATTCATTTATATCATCATTTAAGACTGAGAATGATGAAAAATATTTTAAAGAACGAATCCAGTGAGATAAAGGACAAAAATTAGGGATCCATAATTTAGTTTATACAAGTTCAAGAATACTCCATAATAATTAATTGTGCATCAAAATTCAAGAATGAAGTTCAAAACTTGGATCCAATCAAAAGATAATTTGGATAAAAAAAAATAATTTTTTTATCGTGATAAGTAACTCATGAATAGTAACTCATGAATAGTAACTTGTCATGAAAAGATAAAAATTTCATAAAAAGTTCAGACCAATATTCTAGTGAAATGATATTAGATGAAGTGCAAAACTCAAAGAATTTCTGATCATTTTAGGAATTATAGAAGCAATACTTATCGTAGTAAGTTTAAATTTAGAAATATGAAATTAAATATTATCAATTTATGGAATATGAAAGAAAATAATATTCATTATGAATATTGAAAGGAAATAACATCTTTTACGAGAAAAATAACATCCTTTACCCTAGTATAATACTCTATATGACTGGAATATCGGATATTATGATGAGGAAACTTGCACCGTAATCCACACTCAAACTATCCTTATACTCACAAGAAATACGCTCAATATTATAGAGAGAAAATGTTCTTATTCTGGTGTGATTTTCATTTTTAACTAAGCACCCTATTTATAGGAAAGTGCCAGCACACCAGGATTGACAACCTGTCACCGGTGGCTTTTACCCTTTGAAATGCACGCACACAACACTTGAAATTCAGCATTTTATTCCACAAAAGACAAGAGTGGGGCCCACCCATATTTTAACACATATTTAATTTCGAAACATCAATAATTCATAATAAATAGCCGTTTTATCAGAAAAATATGATCCTTATGTCCATTCCATATGAAATTTAATTCTCTACAACTTTGTAGAAGAAAGTTTTACCATATTTCGAATGAAAAAAATGATTCAAATTTACATACGTATGATTTTTCCACATTTCCATTCCGACAAAATACATATACTGATAAAACTACCCTCAACGCTAATTTTTTCATTTATATCTACATTGAATAAATATTTCCTTATCATATAAATCAATAATTAATTATTCACAAATAATATTACAGAACTACAATATTGACAACCAGGTCGTTCCCAGGAAAGAGGGGGTTTCCGATAAAGATTTCTCCTCATTGGCGCGCAATTATATAACCTAACCCCTTTCCTCGACAGAACTTTCTAGACATTGTCAATAATGCTATCTAATAATATTATTCAAATAATATGAATTATTGACTTGATAATGTGAAATACTGTGCAGTGGTTACTGTAACAATTATTGAATCAATAATATAAAATATCAACGGAGCGATTATTGAATCAATAAAATATTATGCAATTATCAATGTAATAATTATTGAATCAATAAAATAAAATATTGAACAGTAATTATTGTAACAATTATTGAGTAAGAGACTTCTTACGTAAGAATCAATAATTAAAATTACTGTGCAATACCGTGTGCTACTGTGCAACAACGCGTATTACTGTATTTTTTATCACCGGGTATTTCAACAGTTAACGATAACAGTTTTACCGTTATTTTTATAAAAATTACTTATGTCGCTTTCTATATCCGACATTCATTCTGTTGTGGGGTCCACCAATGACTGCGCTGTCGTACGAATATTCTCCGACAAAAAGAATATTCCTCGACCAAACGAATATTCCCCGACACAACGAATATTTTATAACACTTGCTTACTTTGTAAAATTTGCACATTACACCCATAAATTATCACATTTATCAAATCAACACCTTACTATTTCAAAATAATATATAGAGAAAATTAAATCTTATTCATAAAAAGTTGGGGTCTTACACTAGCGGGTGTGGTGCAGATTGTTTTTTTTTTGAATTTTGCCCGTTTGTGTGATTTTAAGACATAGCATGATGAGTAACCTAACTTGAGGAACCTGATGACATGAGGAACATGTAATACTATGCTATAACATGTTATTAACACATATTATATAATTTGAAGTTCATGTTAACAAACTAAGTCGTTGACATGTATAACATAATGTGAAGTTTCATATTAATAAACTAAGTCTGAACTTGGATATTGTGATAGTATGACTTGATTATGATTGTCTAAGAACTTACGCTTGTATGATATGCATGTTATGAGTTTATACTGTTATGTGGTTAGTTAACGAGTTAATATTATAAACCAAGTTGTAAGTTGAACTTAAGTAGAAAATTCAACAGTTAAACATGGTAGTTATGAAAACTAATCAATGTCATATACATAATGTAATGTGTAGGACGTTGAGGAATTGAATTATACTATATTTGTAGCTTGCGCACGAGGCAAGTTTTCTTACCCTAACTTGTTTACTATTACGCAAGTGTTCTATCCCTAACTTAATATTGTTAAGCAAGTTCCTTAAATTCTAAATTATTCATTGAGCAAGTCATAGACTTATATTCTATATCGAGCAAGTTCTTGTTCTTAATTATTCAAGTTCAAGATTTTATATGAGATATTATGATTCTTTTGAAGTAATACTTCAGTTATACAATACTTATTCAATTGTATACACTTGAGATTTATTATTCAAATTGAATATCGTTTATTGTTGAACCTTGTAAGACTAGCAAACTCTTATTGATTCGACTAGTCCATAGTTGATGAACGTTCTAAATTCTAGAATTGTTAGTGAGCTTATCTAAACCAAACTTCCTTTGGTGCGGACTTTGATGTCAAACTGAGATGAACAACCCTGTATAGGGGATTAATTACGCTTTAGCGTTGAGATGTTATGCACAGTATGGTACTAAGGGCTGATCCCCCTAAGTACGAGAAGTAGAGTCCATATAGTCTTATAATTGTTGAAGGTTTAAAGTATAAATACTTGACAATCTAGGACATAGTTCAAGGTCTTATGACCTAAATATGTTCTTTTGATTCTTGTTATTCATTCTTGATTCAAAAGTCGAGTTTTCTTTATTCAGAAGTCTTTGATTCACTCGCATGTTATTATATTGTTATATTGTTATACTTGTGGGAAATCGTGCTCACCCTTGCATAATAATAATATTACAGTTAAGAACGAAAGGTCCGACAAGCCTTCCACTAACAAAAGCAAGGGCAAAGTCAACAAGTGATGAAGACTTGTTGTTTATTTGATAATGTTTATGTTTAAGACTCGTATATAATGATTAAGACTTATTTGTTTACATTTTTGCATTTGAGATTTAAGGTTAACTATGACCTGGGATTATTTATGTATTTTATTTCAGATGTTGTAACCCCATAAGCGGAGATGGTGGAGTTTTTCTATCTATTTCATGGTTTGCATTTATTATGGGTAGATAGATATATGATATTTGTACAGTGAACACCAAATCCCGTGGAAATTAAAGTACCCGAATTTTGGGGTGTCACAGGTTGGTATCAGAGCCGTAGGTTATGAACCTTAGATGGGGAAAAACCATAGGGTAGTAGCCTTCGAGAACATAGTAATGATAAACTCTTATCGAGTTCTAAGAAAGATAATAACTTACCTTATGTGCTATGTGTTTATATTATGTACTCGCGAGTATCGATTAGTATCACGTAATAATGACTTAAAATTTTGATTGTCAGGATATCGGATGTTGGATGATCCAGTCAGCCTAGGGAGGTTGTACCCCGAGTGGCTATTGAGGAGGAGCCCCGAGACATTAATACAGTCTGGGAGCAGTTAGTTTGACGTGAGTCATCTCCTTTGATCACAGTTGTTGGTCAGCAGCATGAGCCAGTGTTTGACTCAGAGGAGGACTATGAGGAGATTTAGATTCAGGCTGAGACAGTCGAGGAGGAGGATGAAGACCCTGAAGAATTCCCACCAAACTCTATCAGTGCTAAGATGTACGACGAGCTGTATGACCGTAACATAGAGTTACGAGATACTATTCAGGAGTTGAAAAACAGACCGTTACTCAGCAGATTACCATCGAGCAGAAGGATGGTGAGGTTGAGACTCTTTACACACGTCTTGGAGATATAGAGTGGGAGTTGGTCCATGAGAAGGGCCAAGGTGAAGAAAAGTCAACTAAGATAGAAAAGCTGAAGCGGACTACACATTTCAGAATCCAATTGACAAGGCCCAGGATTGGGTTATGAGCTATCCAGTTCAGTTCGAAGATCTACCTTGGTACATGCTAGATCGCAGGACGATGTTCCTCATTATGGAGGAAGAGCGCAGTAAAGCTGTTCGACGCCTTAGTAGGCAGTGATAGGAACAGCTTGATGTTGTGAATACTTCTTTGAGTAGTTAATAATGTAAATTCTGATGTGATTATAAACCAAAGAATATTTCGATGATTTAAATCCTGAAGATTCTTTATCTCGGGATAGTTGATGTAAATAGCAGTGATACTATCTTCTTATGTTTAAAACTTTTGATTAAATAAAATATAAGAGTTTATTTGAGATGATATGTGTTAAGTAATTATGTTTAAGTATTTAAGTTAAGTCTTAAATATTTAATGAAATGAATAAAGATCTAATAAGCGTATATCTTAACAGAAATATGCCGCCGAGAGGAAGACCTAATTGTCGACAGGCCCAAGAAGGGTCAACGAATAACAATAACAACAACGATGCCAATGCGAACCCCGTTCAGCAGTTGATAAATCTTTTGAGCGATGAATAATCAGTCGCAAGCTCCACTGAAAACCTCGTTCAAAGACTTTAAGGCGGTGGGACGACCGCCAGAGTTTAAAGGATACATGAGCCCGATCGAAGCACAGACTTGGGTCATGGAAATGGAGAAAGTCTTTGATGTTGCTAGGGTTGGCGAGGACTAGAAGACCGCTTATGCTACATTTATGTTGAAATCCAAAGCTAGCTACTGGTGGCAAATAAATAAAGTCCGTGGAGAAGAAGGTGTGATTACCTGGGAAAGATTCAAAGACATGTTTTTCTAGATGTACTTCCCCATAAGCTCACAAAATCAGATGGAAGTGCAGTTTCTGGAATTGAAACAAGGAAATATGTCCGTACCAAACTACGCTGCAAAATTCAATGAGTTGGCTAGGTTCCCCACATATCAAGTGTATACCGACTAGAGGAAGGCTAGGAGATTTGAGTAGGGACTAAAGCCCTAGTTATATAGCAAAGTGTCAATGATCCAGTTGAACACTTTTGCTGGAGTACTGGAGAAGGCCATCCTTGCTGAAGGTGTAAGCGATGCGGTGACCAAATAAAACCAGGATCAGAAGAAGAAGAAGAAGAATGAAAGTGAAGGAAATAGCAAGGCTAGTGGCAGCAACACGGGAGGAAGTAATAGTCAGAAGAGAAGGTGGAATGACAACACATCGACCGGGAATCAGCAGGGTAATCAGAAGAAAAGGGTTGAAGCATGTCCGGCCTGCGGGAAAGCTCACCTGGGGGTCTGTATGAAAGGAAAGCGGGTGTGCTACAATTGTGGCCAGGAAGGCCACATAGCACCTAACTGCCCCAATCCTAAGAAGGGCGCCTGTTTCACATGTGGGTCGAAGGACCACTTGGCTAGGGACTATCCCAAGAAGGCATCTGGAGGGGCAGGATCAGGTGGAAACAGAGGAGGCAGCGGTGGAAACGCTCTAACTATCACAGGACCAACCGCAACAAACTGACCAACTGCCAGGACATTCAACATGACAGTACAGGATGTTGTGCAGTCTCGCGATGTGGTGTCAGGTATCATTCTGATAAATAAAGTTAATGCTTATGTTATTTGATTAGGGTGCTACTTGCTCATTCATATCCGATGATTTTGCTATGAACTTAGGATTGCCTAAGAATGAGTTAGAATAGCCTATGAACATAGAGATTGCAAATAAAGAAGTGATCACTGTAATGTATGTACACAAGAACTGTACGGTGGATATTAAGGGTAACGTTATGAACGTAGATCTTATTTCGATTAGACTTGGGGAATTCGATGTTATTTTGGGAATGGATTGATTATTCAATTATGGAGCGATAATTGATTGCTAGAGGAAGTGTATTAACCTTATGACTCCGTTAAAGGTTGTATTTTATGGCAGCAAGTTGCCTAGACAAGTAAGTTGTGTGACGATGATGCAGGCCAGGAAGTTATTGAGACAAGGCTGTGTAGGATATTTAGCCTACATAGTCGATAGTCGCAAAAAGAACCCAAAGTTAGAGGAAATACCAGTCGTGAAAGAATTCGTGGATGTTTGCAAGGACTTCCGCCAGACAGAGAGATTGAGTTTGTGATCGATTTGGCGCCAGGAAAGGCTCCAATATCAAAGGCATCGTACCGTATGGCTCCAGTAGAGATGAAAAAATTGATGGTACATCTGCAAGAGCTTTTGGACAAAAAATACATGCAACCGAGCATATCGCCGTGGGGAGCGTCGGTGTTATTTTTGAAGAAGAAGGATGAGATAATGCGGCTCTGCATCGACTACAGAGAATTGAACAAGGTCACAATTAAGAACAAGTATCTGTTGCCTAGAATGGATGACCTGTTTGATCAGTTGAAGAAAGCGAGGTATTTCTCGAAGATAGACCTGAGAAGTGGTTATCATCAATTGAAGGTGAGGCCAGAGGATGTTTCGAAGATAGCATTCAAAACTCGATATGGTCACTACGAATTTTTGGTTATATCATTCGGTCTAACGAATGCTCCGGTAGCATTTATGGGCCTGATGAAAGGAGTGTTCAAGCCGTTTTTGGAGAAATTTGTGGTGGTGTTTATCGACGACATTTTGGTATACTCGAAGACCAAAGAGGAACACCTAGAGAATCTGAAGGTAACCTTGGAGGCATTAAGAAGAGAGAAGTTATATGCCAAGTTTTTGAAATGCAAATTTTGGATTGAGCAGGTATAATTTCTCGGACATGTGATTGATAAGGATGAAATCTCGGTAGATCCCTCGAAAGTTGAAGCTGTGATGAACTGGGATCAGCCGAAAACACCGTCGGAAGTGAGAAGTTTTCTTGGATTGGCAGGCTATTATAGAAGATTCATTCAAGATTTTTCCAAGATCGCAACTCCACTGACGAATTTGACTAGGAAAGCTGTGAAATTCGTTTGGACGGAGAAGTGTGAGGAAAGCTTCCAAGGGCTTAAGAAGAGGTTGAGTACAGCACCTGTGTTATCTCTTCTGGATGACAGGAAATTTTATGGTTTATAGTGATGCATCGCATAAAGGACTTGGTTGTGTGCTTATGCAAAATGGCAAGGTTATTGCGTATGCGTCACGACAGTTGAAGGATTACGAGAAGGGGTATCCGACCCACGACTTGGAATTGGCTGCAGTGGTATTTGCCTTGAAGATCTGGAGACACTATCTCTATGGGGAGAAGTGTGAAATATATATAGACCACAAAAGTCTGAAATATATTTTTACACAGAAGGATTTAAATATGCGCCAGAGAAGATTATTGGAGTTAATCAAGGACTATTACTGCAAAATTTTATACCATCCAGGTAAAGCAAATGTGGTTGCCGACGCCTTGAGCAGATAAAGTCGGGAGAAGTTGATAATATTGACTGTTCAGGAGGAGCTAATTTCAGCAATGGAGAAGCTGGAATTGGAAATGAGATATCCAATGGAGACTGACGAAAAGCTGTTCCAGATACAGGCTGGTACAACTCTATTGGATAAACTTAAAGAAGCTCAACTTCAGGACGAAGAATGTGAGAAGGTGAAGAAGAAGATATCTGAAGGGACATAACCGAGATTCAAGATGGACAGTGAAGGACTACTGAGATTCGAGAGCAGAGTTTGGGTACCGCTAGTGCCAGAAATTAAGGAAGACATTTTGAGCAAGGCTCATAGTTCACGGTATTCGATTCACCCCAGTAGTACCAAGATGTACCAGGATCTCTTACAACATTTCTGGTGGTCGAATTTGAAACGAGATGTTGCAGAGTGTGTAGTCAACTGTCTGATATATCAGAAAGTGAAAGCGGAACATCAAAGGCTGAGTGGTTTGCTACAACCTATATAGATCCCAGAATGGAAATGGGAACATCTTACTATGGATTTCGTGGTTGGCCTTCCGACAACTCAGAAAGGCTACGATGCAGTATGGGTTATCATTGACCGATTGACAAAATCAGCACACTTTCTTCTGATCAAGATCAGATTCAACCTAGATCAATTGGCGAAGCTGTATGTGAGAGAGACTATTTCAAGGCATGGAGTTCTAGTGTCGATTATTTCTGAACGAGATCTGCGCTTCACATCGAATTTCTGGAAGCGTCTACAGGAATGCATGGGGACGTAGCTGAGAATGAGTACGATATATCACCCTCAGACA
The DNA here is from genome assembly GCA_020205555.1 of Panax stipuleanatus. Taxonomy (NCBI): domain Eukaryota; kingdom Viridiplantae; phylum Streptophyta; class Magnoliopsida; order Apiales; family Araliaceae; genus Panax; species Panax stipuleanatus. The sequence continues at coordinate 52,612,130 of CM035122.1, forward strand.
GACGGGCAGAGCGAAAGGACGATACAGACATTGGAGGAAATGTTGAGAGCGTGAATCATGGATTTCAAAAGCAATTGGGATGATCATTTACCGCTCGTTGAATTCGGTTACAACAACAGTTACCACGCTAGTATTGGCATGCCACCTTACGAAGCACTGTACGGCAGAAAGTGTAGAACTCCACTATACTAAAATGAAGTTGGCGAGAGACAATTACTAGGACTAGAACTGGTACAGCAAACAGCAGAGATAGTCAAAGTGATCCGGACATGAATAGTAGCTACATAGGATAGGCAGAAGAAATACACTGATCCACACCGTAAGAATGTTGAATTTGAATCGGGTAGCTTTGTGTTTTTGAAAGTCTCTCCCTGGAAGGGAAAGATCAGATTCAGTAAAAATGGAAAAATGAGCCTGAGGTTCATTAGACCCTTTGAGGGTACTGCGAAGAATAGGAGAAGTCGCATATGAGGTAGCCTTACCTTCAGCGCTGAAGCATGTCCACAACGTCTTCCATGTGTCAGTATTACGATCATACAAACCCGATTACAAACATGTGATAGAATATGAACCCCTAAAATTTGAAAAAGACTTATCTTACGAAGAAGTTCATGTTCAGATTATTGACAAGAAAGAGCAAGTTCTCAGAAATAAAGTAATACCTTCTATTAATGTAATTTAGAGGAACCACAACGCTAAAGAAGCTACGTGGGAACTCGAAGAGCATATGATAAAGACGTACCCACACTTATTTGTTTAATTTATGTGGAAGCGATTCTTGGAACAGAATCTTCGTAAGGGGGAAAAATGTAACGAGATGAATTTAATTGAACCGTGATTCCGGGGACAGAATCCTTTTAAGGGGGAAAAGAGTGACAAACAAGAATTTTGTAATTTATTTTTAATATTTAATGAATTAAATAAATATTTGTCGATGATTTAATTATTGAGTTAAATAATTAATTGATGGAATTGTGGTAGATTAATTTAATTATATGTGTTACATTGATTAAATTAATGTAGAGAATTTTATAATTCAAAGTATGTGATTAATTGAGCTTATTTGATTAAATGAATTATTTAATAAGCATAATTTTTTTTTTTGATAATGTGGAGTTTCCCAACCGCAGTCGGACTAAGTCTCTCTACCCCGGACCAGGCTTATCGCACAGGCTCGGCCTAAGACATGGCTCCACCCTGAAATATGCGATCCGTGGCCACACGGACCAATTTTTAATTGGCCCTCACACTTGTTGCAGGCTGGAATCGATCCCAGGATGCCCGGGTTTACGGTTCACCCGAAGTCGAAGCTTACTGCTGCGCCAAGTGCTGTGGTTAAGCATAATGTTATTCTAATTAATTTAATAATTAATTAGAGATTTAATGAGTTGGCATAATTAATAAAGGAGAATTTTAAGTATGTGATAATGTAATTTAATGTGAATTATCATATTTTATTTAATTGAATTTAAATAAGATTATTTGATTATTAAAGGTGTGACATTAAACTATACTATAAGAAGTTAATTAAGTTAAATGAGAAAGGAAGAATATAAGGGGCAAACAAACAAGGCCTTAATGGGGGTTGGGGGCAGTTAACCCATTATGGGATTAACTGACGACCCATAATCCATTAGTTATTAACTATATGTATAATATATTAGCCTATATCTATATTAGTTCATATATTATGTACGAACTTCAGAGAAAAACAAAGAGAGAAAATTGAGAGTTTAAGGAAGAAGGATTGAAGAAGAATTGAAGAGGTTTTGTCATCATCATCAACATCTCTGAATCATATAAACAAGTAGCAAGGGTAATCCCTCATTCTAAGTCTCCAATTCATGTTTTCATATTTTCTCGATTGAAAAGTATATTTAAGTTCTTTGTGAATGAAGAGATTGATGATTTGATAGTTATATAATGATATGTATGTTAGTATATGTTCTTAATATGTTTTACATCATGTATTCATGTTTTAAAACAATCAATGTCATGTAAGCATGCTTTAATTGGAGCTTCATGAACTACAGAGTATGAAAGTTGTATATATGGCCCTTACATACAAATTAAATGCTTTAAATTGTTTGTTTAACTTTAAATTGATGATTGAATATGATTATACATGTTTAAACGAACAAAACAAACTTTGAACGAATGGATTCGGAGTTATAACGAATCCGTGACGTTGAATTTCATGTTTTTCTTCAAAAACTTTCAAAATACCAAGAACAGTGAAATTATGTGATTTGATTTGAGTAATTACGTGATATAGAGTGTTAAAAACATGTTAGAATCATTACTTGATGTTCATATGAAGTTTACACTTTATAGGAATCACTGTACTAGTTTAATTTGTATTTATTTTGGCCTTAACAGTCAAAAATTGCGAACTGGGGCTGAACTGGCTAGAGCCACCCAACCCAGCGGAGGTCCAGACCCACCCCAGTGGGTACTATGCGGCAGGTGCCCCCCCAGCGGGTATAACACCCGCCCCAGCGGATGTGGTGCAGAATTTTTTTTTGAATTTTGTCCGTTTGTGTGATTTTAAGCCATAGCATGATGAGTAACCTAACTTGATGAACCTGATAACATGAGGAACATGCTATAACATGTTATTAACACATATTATATAATTTGAAGTTCATGTTAACAAACTAAGTCGTTGACATCTATAACATAATGTGAAGTTTTATGTTAATAAACTAAGTGTGAACTTGGATATTGTGATAGTACGACTTGATTATAATTGTCTAAGAACTTACTCATGTTATATGGTTAGTTAACGAGTTAATATTATAAACCAAGTTGTAAGTTGAACTTAAGTAGAAAATTCGACAGTTAAACATGGTAGTTATGAAAACTTATCAATGTCATATACATAATGTAATGTGTAGGACGTTGAGGGATTGAATTATAACTATATTTGAAGCTTGCGCACGAGGCAAATTTCCTTATCCTAACTTGTTTACTATTACGCAAGTGTTCTATCACTAACTTATTATTGTTAAGCAAGTTCTTTAAATTCTAAATTATTCATTGAGAAAGTCTTAGACTTATATTCTATATCGAGCAAGTTCTTGTTCTTAATTATTCAAGTTCAAGATTTCATATGAGATATTATGATTCTTTTGAAGTACTACTTCAGTTATACAATACTTATTCAATTGTATACTCTTGATATTTATTATTCAAATTGAATATCGTTTATTGTTGAACCTTGTAAGATTAGCGAACCCTTATTGATTCGACTAGTTCATAGTTGATGAACGTTCTAAATTCTAGAACTGTTAGTGAGCTTATCCAAACCAAACTTCCTTTGGTGCGAACTCTGATGTCAAACTGAGATGAACAATCCTGTATAGGGGATTAATTACGCTTTAGTGTGACGCCCCCAGAATAGGTCCGGTCAACCCAACCCATTCTGAGTCGCCAAATACATGGTACAGAATTCAAATACAAACTTTATATCATACGGTCGTGCAAAATACGACCACACAACTGTGAGTGTCAATACAAATATGTAGAAAATATTAATATGCAAACTAAGTCCTCATTACAATTATTATCACACTATTTATCAGAAATAGTGAGGACTACTACTGCTCTAACTCGGACCATCACTCTGTCCCCCGACTAGTTCCCGCAATATTTTCATTTCCTGAAGTGGACAATAGATGAAAAGGGTGAGCTCAACTAGCCCAGTAAAGAATATTATGACTAAGATAATGAAAAATAAATTATCGTTAGCCTTCAATAAATCAGATAAAATGTAATGGACAACCAATTTTAGATCAATATTCGCAGCGGAAATAACAATTCATTAGAAGAGTTAAGTAGAGAATGAAGTCTACTTTCTTTTATGATTTAAAAGTCCATCATTAATATTTTATCCCAGTAACATCAATTAATATATATCTCAAATCAAATATTCATCTTTGCACTACGGGCCAAAGATATTCATTTGTATCATCAGTGGTCATGTTCATCTCAACACCTGTCATCTTTGCACTACGGCCAAAGATATTCATCAGGTAATCATTCACCTTTGCTCTACAGGCCAAAGATATTCAGTTATATCACCACTTAGGACTGAGGATGATGAAAAATAATATAAATAACGAATCCAGTGAAATAAATGATAAGATTAAGGATTTGTATTTTAGTTTATTCAAGTTCAAGAATATTCCATAATAATACTTTGTGGAGCAAAATTAAAGAATGAAGCTCAAAACTTAGATCCAATCAAAGATAGTAACTATAACAGACAATTTGGACAAATAGAAGAAAATTTAATCTTTTCGTGAATAGTGTCGTATACGTGAATAGTGCCGTATACGTGAATAGTAATCCCGACGAAAAAGTAAGAATTTCATAATAAACCATGCCAATATTTTGGTATAATGATATTGAAAACAATAACATCATTTACGGAAGAAAATAACATCCCTTACCTCAAAAGAATAGTACCTCTGACTGGAGTATCGGATATAATACCGAAGGAAACTTGCACTGAATACTAACACTCAAAGTATCTAAATACTCACAAAAATACGCTCGATATTATAGAGAGAGAAAACTTCTGATTCTGGTGTGTTTTTAAATTCTAACCTAAGCAGCATATTTATAGAAAAAGCTTAGGATGCCAAAGTAGACTTTTTGAATAAAATAATATTTTATTTTTTTAAAATTTTTCCGGCCGCCTTCAAAAAAAAGCCATCAGCCTTTTTTCAACACCAACCAAAAGTGGGGCCCACCATTTTATATAAAAAAATATTTATTTTCCAAAACTTCAATAATTCATAATAAATAGCCCATTTGTCAGAAAAATACAAATTCTATGTCCTTTTATAGGAAATTTAATTCTCTACAACTTTGTAGAAGGAAGTTTTTTCAAATTCCAAACATAAATTATCCGAAATCCATAAACGGATGATTTTCAACACCAAAATACTGATAAAAACACATCAGTACTAATTCCTTCTTTTATATCCACAAAATAAATATTTTCTTATCTTATAAATAAATAATTAATTATTCACAAATAATATTACAGAACTACAATATTGACAACCAGGTCGTTCCCAGGAAAGAGGGGGCCTTCCGATAAGGACTTCTCCTTACTAGCGCGCAATTAAATAATCCCTCCTAGACAGAACTTCCTTAGACATTGTTAATATTGCTATCTAATAATATTATTCAAATAATATGAATTATTGAGTTGATAATGTGAAATACTGTGCAATGACAATTATTGAATCAATAATAAAATATCAACGGTAGCAATTATTTAATCAATCATAGCAACGTAACAATTATTGATATAAAACATCAACGTAGCAATTATTGAATCAATAAAATATCATGCAATTATTGAATCAATAATATAAAATATTGAACAGTAATTACTGTAACAATAATTGAGTAAGTGCCTTCTTACGTAAGAATCAATAATTCAAAATACTGTGCAATACCGTGTGCTACTATGCAACACCGCATATTACTGTATTTTAACCACCGGGTATTTCAACAGTACTAACGGTAACAACTACGCCGTTATTTATCAAAAGGTTATTTCTGTCGCTTTCTATATTCGATAGTTATTCCGTTGTGGGGCCCACAAATAGCTGCGTCGTCGTACGAATATTCCCCGACAACAAGAATATTCCACGACCAAACGAATATTCTCCGACAACAATTAATATTTTATAACCACTTGCTCATTTTGAAATATTTGCACATTTTACCCATAACTTTTCACATTTATCCAATCAACACCTTACTATTTCGAAATAATATATAAAGAAAATTAAATCTTTATTCATAAAAGTTAGGGTCTTAAAGCGTTGAGATATTGTGCACAGTATGGTACTAAGGGTTGATCCTCCAAAGTACGAGAAGTAGAGTCTATATAGTTTTATGACTGTTGAAGGTTTAAAGTATAAATACTTGACAACCTAGAACATAGTTCAAGGTCTTATAACCCTCAGATGTTCTTTTTATTCATGTTATTCATTCTTGATTCAAAAGCCGAGTTTTCTTTATTCAGAAGTCTTTGATTCACTCGCATGTTATTATATTGTTATATTGTTATACTTGTGGGCAATCGTGCTCGCCCTTGCATAATAATAACATTGCAGTTAAGAACGAAAGGTCCGATGAGCCTTCCACTAGCAAAAGCAAGGGCAAAGTCAACAAGTGATGAAGACTTGTTGTTTATTTGATAATGTTTATGTTTAAGACTTGTATGTAATGATTAAGACTTATTTGTTTACGTTTTCGCATTTGAGATTTAAGGTTAAGTATGACCTGGGATTATTTATGTATTTTATTTCAGATGTTGTAACCCCATAAGGGGAGATGGTGGAGTTTTTCTATCTATTTCATGGTTTGCATTTATTATGGGTAGATAGATATATGATATTTTTACATTGAACACTAAATCCCGTGGAAATTGAAGTATCCGGATTTGGGGGTGTCATAATAATCACCTATATTTTGACAATTTGAGAGAACTAATGAAAAAATAAGAAGGTCTCCCAAAATAAAAACTTGTGTAATGTACGGATCGTTTTGAAGGCACTAGTGATAGAATTGCTCCTTTTGATGCTAATCAAACTAGAACGAAGTCATAGGACTCAGAATCACCTCTTTTTTGACAATTTGAGAGAACCAATGAAACAATAAGATTGTCTCCCTAAATCAAGACTTGTGTGAGATGTACGCATCGTTTTAACGCAATAGTCATGGGATTGTTCCTTTTGATGTTAATCAAATTAGAACGAAGTAATAGAACTCCTAATCATCTCTTTCTTTGACAATTTTAGAGAACTAATAAAACAATAAGAAGGTCTCCTTAAATGAAGACTTGTGTGAGATGTATAATTTTTGAACGCGATAGTCTTGAAATTGCTTCTTTTGATGCTAATCAAACTAGAACGAAGTTATAGGACTCCTAATCACCTCTTTCTTTGACAATTTTAGAGAATCAATGAAACAATAAGGTCTCCGTAAATAAAGGCTTGTGTGAGATGTACGCATGGTTTTGAACGCGATAGTCATGGGTTTTTGTTTTTGATGCTAATCAAACTGGAATGAAATAATACAACTCTTAATCACCTCTTTATTTGTAAATTTGAAACAATCAATGAAACAATATGAAGGACTCCCTAACTAAAGACTTGTGTGAGATCTACACATCGTTTTGGACATGATAGTGATGTGATTGCTCCTTTTGATACTAATTTCAACTAGAACGAAGTAATAGGACTCATAATAACCTATATTTTGACAATTTAAGAGAACTAAAGAAAAAATAAGGTGGACCTAAATAAAGACTTATGTGAGATGTACGGATAGTTTGGAAGGCACTAGTGATAGGATTGCTCTTTTTAATGCTAATCAAACTAGAACGAAGTCATAAGACTCATAATCACACCTCTTTCTTTGACAATTTGAGAGAACCAATGCAATAAGAAGAAAGTCTCTCTAAATCAAGACTTGTGTTAGATGTACGCATTGTTTTTAACGTGATAGTCATGGGATTGCTCCTTTTGATGGTAATCAAATTAGAACGAAGTAATAGGACTCTTAATGACCTCTTTCTTTGATAATTTTAGAGAACCAATGAAACAATAAGAATGTCTCCTTAAATTCACTTGTGTGAGATGTACGCATCGTTTTTAACGCGATAGTCATGGGATTGCTACTTTTGATGCTAATCAAACTACAACGAAGTTATAGGACACCTAATCACCTCTTTCTTTGACAATTTTAGATAACCCAAACAATAAGGTCTTCTTAAATGAAGACTTGTGTGAGATGTACGCATCGTTTTTAACGCGATAGTTATGGGATTGCTCCTTTTGATGCTAATCAAATTAGAACGAAGTAATAGGACTCTTAATCACTTCTTTCTTTGACAATTCTAGAGAACCAATGAAATAATAAGAAGGCCTCCTTAAATGAAGACTTGTGTGAGATGTACGCATCGTTTTGAACACGATAGTCATGAGACTGCTCCTTTTGATGCTAATAAACTAGAACGACGTTATAGGACTCCTAATCACCTCTTTTCTTGAAAATTTTAGAGAACCCAAACAATAACAAGGTCTCCTAAATGAAGACTTGTGTGAGATGTACGTACGGTTTTGAACGCAATAGTAATTAGTTTCTTCTTTTGACGCTAATCAAATTAGAACAAAATAATACAACTTTAATCACCTCTTTCTCTGTAAATTGGAAACAACCAATGAAATAATATGAGGGTTTTCCTAAATGAAGACTTGTGTGAGATCTACGCATCGTTTTGGATGCGATAGTAATGTGATTGCTCCTTTTGATGCTAATTTCAACTAGAATGAAGTAATAGGACTCATAATTAACTATATTTTGATAATTTGAGAGAACTAATGAAACAATAAGAAGGTGTCGCTAAATGAAGACTTGTGTGAGATGTACGAATCGTTTTGAAGGCAATAGTGATAGTATTTCTCCTTTTGATGCTAATCAAACTAAAACGAAGTAATAGGACTCATAATCACATCTTTCTTTGAAAATTTGAGAGAACCAATGAAACCATAAGAAGATCTCCCTAAATCAAGACTTGTTTGAGATAATTAAACTAGAACGAAATCATAGGACTCATAATCACCTCTTTCTTTTACAATTTGAGTAAACCAATGAAACAATAAGAAGGTCTCCCTAAATCAATACTTGTGTGAGATGTATGCAATGTTTTTAACGCAATAGTAATGGGATTACTTCTTTTGAGGCTAATCAAATTAGAACGAAGTAATAGGACTCCTATTCACCTTTTTCTTTGACAATTTTAAAGAACCAATGAAACAATAAGAATGTCTCCTTAAATGAAGACTTGTGTGAGATGTATGAATCGTTTTTAACGCGATAGTCATGAAATTGCTCCTTTTGATGCTTATCAAATTAGAACGAAGTAATAGGACTCTTAATCACCTCTTTCTTTGACAATTTTAGAGAACCAATGAAACAATAAGAATGTCTCCTTAAATACACTTGTGTGAGATGTACACGTCGTTTTTAATGCGATAGTCACGGGATTGCTACTTTTGATGCTAATCAAACTAGAAAGAAGTTATAGGACTCCTAATCACCTCTTTCTTTGACAATTTTAGAGAACCAATGAAACAGTAAGGTCTCCTTAAATAAAGACTTGTGTGAGATGTACGCATCGTTTTGAACGCGATAGGCATGGGATTTGTTCTTTTGATACTAATCAAACTAGAACGAAGTTATAAGACTCCTAATCACCTCTTTCTTTGACAATTTTAGAGAACCAATGAAACAATAACAAGGTCTCCTAAATGAAGACTTGTGTGAGATGTACGCATGGTTTTGAAAGGGATAGTCATGGGTTTCTCCTTTTGACACTAATCAAACTAGAACGAAATAATACAACTCTTAATCATCTATTTCTTTGTAAATTTGAAACAACTAATGAAACAATATAAAGGTTTCCCTAAATGAAGACTTGTGTGAGATCTACGCATCGTTTTGGGCACGATAGTGATTGGATTGCTCCTTTTGATACTAATTTCCACTAGAATGAAGTTATAGAACTCATAATCTCCTATATTTTGACAATTTAAGAGAACTAATGAAACAATAAGTAGGTGTCCCTATATGAAGACTTGTGTGAGATGTACGGATCGTTTTGAAGGCACTGGTGATAAGATTTCTCCTTTTGATGCTAATTAAACTAGAACAAAGTAATAAGACTCATAATCACCTCTTTCTTTGAAAATTTGAAAGAACCAATGAAACATTAAAAAGGTCTCTCTAAATCAAGACTTGGGTGAGATAATCAAACTAGAAAGAAAACATAGGACTCATAATCACCTCTTTCTTTGACAATTTGAGAAAACCAATGAAACAATAAGGTCTCCCTAAATCAAGACTTGTGTGAGATGTACACATCGTTTTTGACGCGATAGTCATGGGATTGCTCCTTTTGATGCTAATCAAATTAAAACGAAGTAATATGACTCCTAATCACCTCTTTATTTGATAATATTACAGAACCAATGAAACAATAAGAAAGACTCCTTAAATGAAGACTTGTGTGAGATGTACGCATTGTTTTGAACGCGATAGTCATGGGATTGTTCCTTTTGATGCTAATCAAACTAGAATTAAGTTATAGGACTCCTAATCACCTATTTCTTTGACAATTTTAGGGAACCAATGAAACAATAATAGGGTTTCCCTAAATGAAGACTTGTGTGAGTTCTATGCATCGTTTTGGACGCGATAGTGATGGGATTGCTCCTTTTGATGCTAACTTTAACTAGAATGAAGTAATAGGACTCATAATCACTTATATTTTGACAATTTGAGAGAACTAGTGAAACATTAAGGTCTCCCTAAATGAAGATTTGTGTGAGATGTACATATCATTTTGAAGGTACTAGTGATAGGATTACTAGTTTGATGCTAACCAAACTATTACGAAGTCGTAGGACTCATAATCACATCTTTGTTTGACAATTTGAGAGAATCAATGAAACAATAAGAAGGTCTCCCTAAATCAAGACTTGTGTGAGATGCACGCATCATTTTTAATGCGATAGTCATGTGATTGTTCCTTTTGATGCTAATATAATTAGAACGAAGTAATAGGACTCCTAATCATCTCTTTCTTTGACAATTTTAGAGAACCAATGAAACAAGAAGATCTCCTTAAATGAAGACTTGTGTGAGATGTACGCATCATTTTTAACGCGATAGTTATGGGATTGCTACTTTTGATGCTAATCAAACTAGAACGAAGTTATAGGACTCCTAATCATCTCTTTCTTTGATAATTTTAGAGAATCAATGAAACAATAAGAAGGTCTCCCTAAATGAAGACTTGTGTGAGATGTACGCATGGTTTTGAACGCGATAGTCATGGGTTTCTATTTTTCACCCTAATCAAACTAGAACGAAATAATACAACTTTTAATCACCTCTTTATTTGTAAATTAGAAACAACAAATGAAACAATATGAAGGTCTCCCTAAATAAAGGCTTGTGTGAGATCTAAGCATCATTTTGGACACAATAGTGATGGGATTGCCCTTTTGATGCTAATTTCAACTAGAACGAAGTAATAGGACTCATAATCACCTATATTTTGACAATTCAAAAAAATAAGGTGTCCCTAAATGAAGACTTGTGTGAGATGTACGAATCATTTTGAAGGCACTAGTGATAGGATTTCTCCTTTTGATGCTAATCAAACTAGAACGAAGTTATAAGACTCATAATCACCTCTTTCTTTGACAATTTGAGAGAACCAATGAAATAATAAGGTCTCCCTAAATCAAGACTTGTGTGAGATGTACGCATTATTTTTAACGTGATTCCTTTTGATGCTAATCAAATTAGAACGAAGTAATTGGACTCATAATCACTTCTTTCTTTGACAATTCTAGAGAACCAATGAAATAATAAGAAGGCATCCTTAATTGAAAACTTGTGTGAGATGTACGCAACGTTTTGAACGCGATAGTCACGGAATTGCTCTTTTTGATGCTAATAAACTAAAACGACGTTATAGTACTCCTAATCATCTCTTTCTTTGACAATTTTAGAGAACCAATGAAACAATAACAAGGCCTCCTAAATGAAGACTTGTGTGAGATGTACGCATGGTTTTGAACGCGATAGTCATGGGTTTCTCCTTTTGTCGCAAATCAAACTAGAACGAAATAATACAACTTCAATCACCTCTTTCTTTGTAAATTTGAAACAACCAATGAAAAAATATGAAGGTTTTCCTAAATGAAGACTTGTGTGAGATCTACACATCGTTGTGGACGCGTTGGTGATGGGATTGCTCCTTTTGATGCAAACTTCAACTAGAATGAAGTAATAGGACTCATAATCACCTATATTTTGACAATTTGAGAAAACTAATGAAACAATAAGAATGTGTCCCTAAATGAAGACTTTTGTGAGATGTACGGATCGTTTTGAAGACAATGGTGATAGGATTTCTCTTTTTGATGCTAATCAAACTAAAAGAAGTAATAGGACTTATAAGCACCTCTTTCTTTGAAAATTTGAGAGAACCAATGAAACAATAAGAAAGTCTTCCTAAATCAAGACTTGTGTGAGATAATCAAACTATAACGAAATCATAGGACTCATAATCACCACTTTCTTTGATAATTTGAGAAAATAATGAAACAATAAGAAGGTCTCCCTAAATAAAGACTTGTGTGAGATGTACACATCGTTTTTGACGTGATAGTCATTAGATTGCTCCTTTTGATGCTAATCAAATTAGAACGAAGTAATAGGACTCCTAATCACCTCTTTCTTTGAAAATTTTAGAGAACCAATAAAACAATAAGAAGGTCTCCTTAAATGAAAACTTGTGTGAGACGTACGCCTCGTTTTGAACGCGATAGTCATGAGATTGTTCCTTTTGATGCTAATCAAACTAGAACGAAGTTATAGGACTCCTAATCACATTTTTCTTTGACAATTTTAGGGAACCAATGAAACAATAAGGTCTCCCTAAATGCAGACTTGTGTGAGGTCTACGCATCGTTTTTGACTCGATAATGATGGGATTGCTCCTTTTGATGCTAATTTTAACTAGAATGAAGTAATAGGACTCATAATCACCTATATTTTGACAATTTGAGAGAACTAATGAAACAATAAGAAGGTCTCTCTAAATGAAGTCTTATGTGAGATGTACGGATCGTTTTGAAGGTACTAGTGATAGGATTACTCCTTTGATGTTAATCAAACTAGAACGAAGTTATAGGACTCATAATCACATCTTTCTTTGATAATTTGAGAGAACCAATGAAACAATAAGAATGTGGCCCTAAATCAAGACTTGTGTGAGATGTAGGCATCGTTTTTAACGCGATTGTCATGATATTGCTCCTTTTGATACTAATCAAATTAGAACAAAGTAATAAGACTCCTAATCACCTCTTTCTTTGACAATTTAAGAGAACCAATGAAACAATAAGGTCTACTTAAATAAATACTTGTGTGAGATGTACGCATCGTTTTGAATGCGATAGTCATGGGATTGCTCCTTTTGATACTAATCAAACTAGAACAAAGTTATAGGACTCCTAATCACCCATTTCTTTGACAATTTTAGAGAATCAATGAAACAATAAGAAGGTCTCCCTAAATGAACACTTGTGTGAGATGTACGCATGGTTTTGAACGCGATAGTCTTGGGTTTCTCTTTTTGATGCTAATCAAACTAGAACGAAATAATACAACTCTTAATCACCACTTTCTTTGTAAATTTAAAACCACCAATGAAACAATATGAAGGTCTCCCTAAATGAACTTGTGTGAGATCTACGCATCGTTTTGGACACGATATTAATGGGATTGCTCCTTTTAATGATAATTTCAACGAGAACGAAGTAATAGGACTCATAATCACCTATATTTTGATAATTTAAGAGAACTAATGAAATAATAAGACGGTCACCCTAAATGAAGACTTGTGTGAGATGTACGGATCGTTTTGAAGGTACTAGTGATAGGATTGCTCTCTTTGAGGCTAATCAAACTAGAACGAAGTTATAGGACTCATAATCACATCTTTTTTTGACAATTTGAGAGAACCAATGAAACAATAATAAGATCTCCCTAAATCAAAACTTGTGTGAGATGTACACATCGTTTTTAACGTGATTCCTTTTGATGCTAATCAAATTAGAACGAAGTAATAACTCCTAATCACCTCTTTGGACGCGATAGTGATGGGATTGCTCCTTTTGATGTTCATTTTAACTAGAACTAAGTAATAGGACTCATAATTATATTTTGACAATTTGAGAGAAGTAATTAAACAATAAGAAGGTCTCCCTAAATGAAGACTTGTGTGAGATGTACGGATCGTTTTGAAGATACTAGTGATAGGACTCCTAATTAAACAATAAGAATGTCTTCCTAAATCAAGACTTGTGTGAGATGTACACATTGTTTTTAACGTAATAGTTTTGGGATTGCTCCTTTTGATGCTAATCAAATTAGAATGAAGTAATAGGACTCCTAATCACCTATTTCTTTGCTAATTTTAGAGAACCAATGAAACATTAAAAATGTCTCCTTCAATGAAAGACTGGTGTGAGATGTACGTATCATTTTTAACGCGATAGTCATGGGATTGCTACTTTTGATGCTAATCAAACTAGAATGAAGTTATAGGACTCCTAATCACCTCTTTCTTTGACAATTTTAGAGAACCAATGAAACAAGAAAGTCTCCTTAAATGGAGACTTGTATGAGATGTACGCATCGTTTTGAATGCGATAGTCATGGAATTGCTCCTTTTGATACTAATCAAACTAGAACGAAGTTATAGGACTCCTAATCACCTCTTTCTTTGACAATTTCAGAGAATCAATGAAACAATAAGAAGGTTTCCCTAAATGAAGACTTGTGTGAGGTCTACACATCGTTTTGGGCGCGATAGTGATGGGATTGCTCCTTTTGATGCTAATTTTAACTAGAACGAAGTAATAGGACTCATAATTACCTATATTTTGATAATTTGATAGAATTAATAAAATAATAAGAAGGTCTCCCTAAATGAAGGATTATGTGAGATGTACGGATGGTTTAGAAGGTACTAGTGATAGGATTGCTCATTTGATGCTAATCAAACTAGAACGAAGTCATATGACTCATAATCACATCTTTCTTTCACAATTTGAGGGCAACCATTGAAACAATATAAAGGTCTCCCTAAATCAAGACTTGTGTGAGATGTACACATCGTTTTTAACGTGATAGTTATGAGATTGCTCCTTTTGATGCTAATCAAATTAGAACGAAGTAATAGGACTCCTAATCACCTCTTTCTTTGACAATTTTAGAGAACCAATGAAACAATAAGAATGTCTCCTTAAATGAAGACTTGTGTGAGATGTACGCATCGTTTTTAACTCGATAGTCATGGGATTGCTACTTTTGATGCTAATCAAACTATAACAAAGTTATAGGACTCCTAATCACCTCTTTCTTAGACAATTTTAGAGAACCAATGAAACAATAAGGTCTTTTTAAATGAAAACTTGTGTGAGATATACGCATCGTTTTAAATGCGATAGTCATGGGATTGTTCATTTTGATACTAATCAAACTAGAACGAAGTTATAGGACTCCTAATCACCTCTTTCGTTGATAATTTTAGAGAATCAATGAAACAATAAGAAGGTCTACCTAAATGAAGACTTGTGTGAGATGTACGCATGGTTTTGAACGCGATAGTCATGGGTTTCTCTTTTTGAAGTTAATCAAATTAGAATGAAATAATACAACTCTTAATAACCTCTTTCTTTGTAAATTTGAAACAACCAATGATACAATATGAAGGTCTCTATAAATAAAGACTTGTGTGAGATCTACGCATCATTTTGGACACGATAGTGATGTGATTGCTCCTTTTGATGCTAATTTCAACTATAACGAAGTAATGGGACTCATAATCACCTATATTTTGACAATTTGATAGAACTATTGAAAAAATAAGAAGGTATCTCTAAATGAAGACTTGTGTGAGATGTACGGATTGTTTTGAAGGCATTAGTAATAGGATTGCTCCTTTTGATGCTAATCAAACTATAACGAAATCATAAGACTCATAATCACCTCTAACTTTGACAAATTGAGAGAACCAATAAAATAATAAAAAGGTTTACCTAAATTAAGACTTGTGTGAGAGGTACGCTTCGTTTTAAACGCGATAGTCATGGGATTACTCCTTTTGATGTTAATCAAATTAGAACAAAGTAAAAGAACTCCTAATCACCTCTTTCTTTAACAATTCTAGAGATCTAATGAAATAATTAGAAGGCCTCCTTAAATGAAGACTCGTGTGAGATATACGCATCATTTTCAATGCGATAGTCATGGGATTGTTGCTTTTGATGCTAATCAAACTAGAACGAAGTTGTAGGATTCCTAATCACCTCTTTCTTTGACAATTTTAGGGAACCAATGAAATAATAAGAAGATCTCCCTAAATGAAGACTTGTGTGAGGTCTACGCATCATTTTGGATGCGATAGTGATGGGATTGCTACTTTTGATGCTAATTTTAACTAGAACGGAGTAATAGGACTCACAATCACCTTTATTTTGATAATTTAACAGAACTAATGAAATAATAAGAATGTGTCCCTAAATAAAGACTTGTGTGAGATGTACGGATCGTTTTGAAGTCACTAGTGATAGGATTGCTCCTTTTGATGCTAATCAAACTAGAACGAAGTCATAGGACTCATAATCACCTCTTTCTTTAACAATTTGAGAGAACAAATAAAATAATAAGAAGGTGTTCCTAAATAAAGACTTGTGTAAGATGTACGCATCGTTTTTAACGCAATAGTCAGGAGATTGCTCCTTTTGATGCTAACCAAATTAGAACGAAGTAAAAGGACTCCTAATCACCTCTTTCTTTGACAATTTTTGAGAACTAATTAAACAATAAGAATGTCTCCTTAAATGAAGACTTGTGTGAGATGTACGCATCGTTTTTAACGCGAAAGTCATGGGATTGCTATTTTGATGTTAATCAAACTAGAACGAAGTTATAGGAATCCTAATCACCTCTTTCTTTAATAATTTTAGAGAACCAATGAAATAAGAAGATCTCCTTAAATGAACACTTGTGTGAGATGTACGCATCGTTTTGAACGCGTTAGTCATGGGATTGCTCCATTTGATACTAATCAAACTAGAACGAAGTTATAGGACTCCTAATCACCTCTTTTTTTGATAATTTTAAAGAATCAATGAAACAATAAGGTCTCCCTAAATGAAGGCTTGTGTGAGATGTACGCATGGTTTTGAACGCGATACTCATGGGTTTCTCTTTTAGACGCTAATAAAACTAGAACGAAATAATACAACTCTTAATCACCTCTTTCTTTGTAAATTTGAAACAACCAATGAAACAATATGAAGGTCTCCCTAAATAAAGACTTGTGTGAGATCTACGCATTGTTTTGGACACGATAATGATGGGATTGCTCCTTTTGATGCTAATTTCAACTAGAACAAAGTAATAGGACTCATAATCACCTATATTTAGACAATTTGAGAGAACTAATGAAAAAAATACGGTGTCCATAAATGAAGACTTGTGTGAGATGTACGGATCGTTTTGAAGGCGCTAGTGATAGGATTGCTCCTTTTGATGCTAATCAAACTAGAACGAAGTCATAGGACTCATAATCACCTCTTTCGTTGACAATTTGAGAGAACTAATGAAATAATAAGAAGGTCTCCCTAAATCAAGACTTGTGTGAGATGTACGCATCATTTTTAACGTGATAGCCATGGGATTACTCCTTTTGATGCTAATCAAATTAGAACGAAGTAATAGGACTCCTAATCACCTCTTTCTTTGATAATTCTAGAGAACCTGTAACACCCCCAAATCCGATATCTTAATTTCCACAGGATTTGGTGTTCACTATTCAAATATCATATGACTATCTACCCATAATAATAGAAATTCATTAAATAGATAAATAATCCATCATCTCCTTATAATAGTGTTACAATATCTAAAATAGTAAATACATAATCAATCCCAGGTTATACTTAACCTTAAATCTCTATTGCGGAAACGTAAACAAATAAGTCTTTAATCATTACACATAAGTCTTGAACTTAAACATATTCAATAACACCACAAGTCTTCAACACTTGTTAGCTTTTCTTTTGCCCTTGCTACTAGAAGGTTCATCACATCGTTCATTTTTAGCTGCAATATTATTATGCAAGAGTGAGCACGAATGCCCGCAAGTATAAAAATATGACAATAATAACATGCGAGTGAATCAACGAAATCTGAATAACAGAAAACTCAATTTTTGAATCAAGAATAATAATCGAGAATCAAAATTACTTCTGAGGGTCATTAAGACCTTGAACTATGTCTTAGGTTGTCAAGTATATTAACCTTTAAACCTTTAACAGTCATAAGACTATGGACTTCACTTCTCGTACTTAGGGGGATCAGTCCTTCGTACTAATACTGTGCACAATACCTCAACACTTAAAGCATCATCAATGCCCATTTAACAGGGTTGTTCATCTTAGTTTAACATTAGAGTCCGCACCAAATAAAGTTTGGTTTGGATAACTCAATAGTAGTTCTGGAATTTAGAAGGTTCATCAACTATGGACTAGTCGAATCAATAAGAGTTCGCTAGTCTTAAAGGATTCAACAATAAATGATATTCAATTTGAATAATAACTACTCAAGGGTATACAATCGAATAAATATCGTATAACTGAAATGATACTTTTAAAAGCATCATGATATCTCATATGAAATTCTGAACTTGAATAATCAAGAATAAGAACTTTGCTCGATATAGAATTTAGATCTATAACTTACTCAATGTAAAAGTAAGGTTTAGAAACTTGCCTCGTGCGCAAGCTACAATTATAACTCACGTTCTTTAATTACTCTTACCTATCAATACATTCACAATATCAATTTAATTATTAGTTCGACATACTTGATCGAATCTCTACATCAATCTTTGAACATGTTATTTAGACTTTACAAATAACGGTTTAAGTCATGTAATTAACTTGTTAATTAATTACATAATAAAATCATCAAATCATTTTTAATATTTCCTTACACATTAATAATCTACTTTAATCGCTTGAAATATTCTTATCACATTATCATGTTAATTAATTTAAGTTAAATTAATATATCATGATTTAAAACTTCAAATAAACAAAGTTGTATATTCTCTGCCATATGCGCCGGGGCGCGTTTCCCATATAGAAAATCCGTCGGGGCGAAGTTCGCTGGGGCGCGCTTTGCATGAAGAAATAATTTGCCGGGACGAAAACCCCCTGGTTCGAATTCTGCAGTTCGCGAAGAACACATAATCAAGCCTAATTTTCTCCAATTTACACCAATACACTGATTTATAATGTTACCCATGAAGTATAAACTTCACAGGAACATCATAAATCACTTCTAGCATGTTTTTAACATTTAAATTATGTGATTACACAAATTAAGACATTTAATTTCACTGTTCTTCATAATTTTGTAAAGTTTGATGAAAAAAATATGAAATCTCTCATTACGGATTCGTTATAACACTGAATCCGTTCATTCCAAATCTGTTTTCTTTGTTTTAACATGTATAATCATACCCAAGTGTCAATTTTAATACAAACATATGATTAAAGCATTTGTTTTACCTATATGGGTTATTCATACAACATTTATACTCTGTCATTCTTGAAAGCTAATTTAATACAAAATTTCATGGTGTGATCACTGTAAATCACGTATACATGGTACAACACTTGATATTAACATATACGGATACATATATGATTATATCTTGATTTAATTACGAAAATAATTTTTAACAGAGAATTTTAAAAACATGTAAAAGAAACTCTGTAACTTTTCAAAAACCCAATTAAGGCTTAATTTGCATGAATTTGATCATTTTAAATCATTCATACTAAATATAAAACTCGATATAATCACACACAAATATATATATATATATAACCATATCATGACTTAATTTCAAAACTAGTTTTTACAAAAAACTTTAAAGTACTTATTGAAGAACTTTGAGAAATCTAAATTTTGAAAACTTAAAAGAAAGATTACCCTTTAGTAATGAAGATGATACAATCAAAGATCACACAGTGTTTTCTCAAATTCTTCTCACCCTATCTCTCTTAATTTCTCTATATTTTATCTCTGAACTTGGGATATGAAAAACAAACACTGACACAACAAGTATACGTATATATTATATCCGTTGTATTGATAACTGCTAAACTCCCACAAGGGCCTTGTTTGGCTAACACACTAATCCTTTTTCCATTTATTTTAATAGCTTCCTTATTATATAGTTAATAGTCACACTACTAATTAACCAATTAATTTTATTTAACCCAATTAAATAAAATAAGATAACTCACATTAAATCACATTGTCACATACTTAATATTCTTATTTATTAATTATGTCAATTCCTCAATTCTCTAATTAATTATTAAATTAATTAAAATAACATTATGCTTATTTAATTAATTTATTTAATCAAATAAACTCAATTAAGTATATACTTTGAACTATAAAATTACTACACATTAATTTAATTAATGTAACACATATAATTAAATTAATCTACCACAATCTCATGAATTAATTATTTAACTCAATAATTAAATCATCAAAAATTTTATTTATTTTAATAAATATTCAAATAACTTTACAAAATTCTTGTTCGTCACAGAACCAATGAAATAATTAGAAGGCCTCCTTAAATGAAGACTTGTGTGAGATGTACGCATCGTTTTGAACGCGATAGTCATGGGATTGTTCCTATTGATGCTAATCAAACTAGAACGAAGTTGTAGGACTCATAATCACCTCTTTCTTTGACAATTTTAGGAAAATAATGAAACAATAAGAAAGTCTCCCTAAATGAAGACTTGTGTGAGGTCTACGCATCATTTTAGACGCGATAGTGATGGAATTGCTCTTTTTGATGCTAATTTTAACTAGAACGAAGTAATAGGACTCATAATCACCTATATTTTGACAATTTGAGAGAACATATAAAATAATAAAAAGGTCTCCTTAAATGAAGACTTGTGTGAGATGTACTGATCGTTTTTAAGATGCTAGTGATAGGATTGCTCCTTTTTTGCTAATCAAACTATAACGAAGTCATAGGACTCATAATCACATCTTTCTTTGACAATTTAAGAACCAATAAAACAATAAGAATGTCTGTGATAACCCGAAAATTTATAAAATCTTGAATGATTAGAATAAAGGTTAAAGAATAAAACCTAGATGAGAATTTGAGAATTTATTTAAAATTTTCAGATAAAACCTATATGGTTTACTATTTGAATGAGAATAGAGAAAATATGGGTTACAAAATTCCAAACCCTAGAAATGAGTTATATGTATTTGAAGGAATGTCAAGAATAAGGTATTGGGATACCAATAAATTCAATGAGAATTGAATAGTGTTAGAAATGTGATAATGATATACGTGAACATTTATTAAAGGAATAAAAATTTTCATGAAGATATACTATGAGGTTAAACGAAGATGAATATATGTATAGAAAGATATACACATATACTTAAAGGTGCTATATATTTTAGCAAGAGAAATGATAAATTAAGTTAAGGATATGAGAATTCAGATAAAACTATGTTAGTAATTGGCATAGCTTGAATGTTGGCCTTGACTGCCAAATAAGAAGATGAATAAGCATGGAGCTATTAGCTAATAAGATTAACAATAAAAATGGAGTAAGTTAAAACTCAAAATTTAAGTTAGAGATAGAATTTTGAAGCACGGACTGCTCGGTTGCGTCCGGAACGTCAAGTTTAGTCAGAAAGGACAATAAACACAAAATGTGTAAGGGTTTGACTTTTTGGTCAAAGTCAAACAGTTGACTTCTATGGAGAAAAATCTAATTGGGTTGTGAAAGTAAAGTGGTATTATTGATTTATGGAAATGTGTAATAGTCCAAGTAGTAAGTGATACTAGTGGGCTAGCCCAATTGGATGAATAATCAAGCCCACTAATTTTATTGGAGGTAGACTTGAATGGTATTAGTTAAATTAATTAACTTAGCCCAACATGTGAAATTAATAAGTAGTAGCCCAAGTATTTAATAAATGAACTTGACTACTAGTGGCCCAAATTAATTAATTGTGAGCCCAAACATTAATTAAAGAGGCCCAATCCTTGGTCCATAAAAGAAAGGACTTTAAATCATTAAAGTAAGTATATAACATAATAAAAATAAATTTGTAATGGGAGAAAAAGGGAGCATGGCTGGCCACTTGAGGGAAAAATGGGGAGAAAATACAACTTTTGTCAAGCTTGCCCAAAATCTTGGTTATAATCTTTTGAAACCATTACCCAAGACATGTGTCACTCTCCTAGCATATCCAACACTTATGTTTAGTGAGTAAGCAACCAAGTAATGATTAAGAAAGAGAGTTAGTAGAATAATACTTACACTTTGAATTATACCCACTCCATTAACTTCATTTCATTTCATTATACTTCCAAGCTCCTTAGTTAGAGAAAAAGAAATATAGAGAGAAGGAGAGAGAGGTTCGGCCACTTCAAGATGAAGAAGAGGGTCTTGATTGTTGTCTGATTTATGTAACGACAATTAACGCGCAAGTATACGCGGTCAACAAGTAATATAAGAAGTAGGGTGTCGTACCCACGAGGACGAAGTCTTAAATGCAAATCAAATACTCAAGTAAGTACTATACTGTCTTATCTAAACAAATGATTGGTGGTGGAATTATAAACTATGCGATTATAACTAAAGGAAACGGGAGAAATAAAAGATGTAATAGGGAGACAAGCTAGGATTACAATTCCCCTAATGTGTCGCCTAAAATCCTAACTCTCCACATTACAAACAAATCAAGGAATGGCTAGCCGAGAAATGAACTACGCATATGCTTCTGTCGAAGGCCAAATGCACACCCCTAGCTAGATGAATCACAATATGTCTATCGATGAAAATAACTAGACTAGGGTCAATAAGATTAGTCTCAAGACTACACAAGGCAAATAGAGATATGTCTATCCTATTTAGCAGTTTATGCATACATTCCTTTAGACAAGGGCATAACAAGTGTTATTGTATTTTAAAAGCCAGATATTAATGTCCAATCTTCAATATCCATTAATATCACTACCAAAAACTCTGTCAAGCATTTAGTCAATAAGCAAGAAATACAACAACCCATTCCCAAAATGATTCATTAATATAAATAGGAGAGAAAGTTAATTAGGCTAAACACTAGGTTACATTGCAATCCTAAAAAGGTATTAGTTCATAACCATGGTGCTAATACACATTTCTATCACATTCAACATTGCTCAGTAATACACAAATAACTTAGAGATTTGGAATAAGAAAACTCCTGTTGTGGGTTTTCTGTCTCCAAGTCTTCTCTTCTTCGTGGAACTCCTGAGCTGTCTATGATGCAATGACTATTCTCCCAAAAAATAATACTTGTTTCTGCTCTAGAATCTCCAGATATCTACTCTGTCTTTTTTTCTCTTTTTTTTTAGCCCCCGTGTGTCTACCTTTTTTCCTCCCTTTTAGGTCATTAAAAACGAACCAGTCTAGACACCGGAGGCGACGCTGCGGCGCGGAGCGCACAACTACTTGGTGGCGCTGCGGCGCCACTCACGCTGCAGCGCGGGCTAAAGGCTAGGCACTGGCGCTGCGGCGCCAGAGTTTAGAAAATAACACATTTGCCCCTTGCAAGCTGGAGATGACTCAAAAAGCCCTGCATCAAACAGGGAGAGCATAATAACAACAAAATATATGCAAAAGCACAATAAATAACAAAAAACAAGCAACGTCTGAAGCTTGAGCGAATCTGATATGTGATATAAATACCACATATCAGATACCCCCAAACTTAAGCTATTGCTTTCCCTCAAGCAAACTATCTATCATCCACACCCACACTACCGGAAGACGCGAATGGAAACTACAACTATAGAGTAAAACCACGGCTTCAAAGCGTACTTATAGAGCCTCTCTCAGAATAGGACAATCAATGACATGAAAGGGGCTTTAAATCGAATTTGCAAGCATGAGACTGTACTCGATCCACTCTATGCGTGTGAAGATCAACCATCCTAACTAAACATAGCTCAAAAAAAACTCGCACAGTCGATTGCTAAAAACAATATGCACACTACGCAACTTAAACAATCAACAAGCATTAAGACTAGGATGCAAGCACAGGAAAAGATCAAAAGGCTCTAGCATGAAGACAACAAAAATCTGACTCGGACAGTCCTTAATTACCTTAGGCTAGACAGAGCTACCCATAAATGAGCTTTTGATCAGTGACTCCCAAGCCAGACGGCTTTAGGGCACTAGGCGTAGAACACCCCTCTGAATCTAATCACTCGAGCAGCAAAGGCCACGTAATCAACATAAGCCAAATTAGACTTTAAGAAATCTGAAGATTATTTGACGAGTGCATTTTATGCTCCATCTCAACATCGGTCCTGCGTTTATGGGCGAGTGCGTTTTACGCTCCAACTCGACCCACCGCAAGACTTTCGATATTCAATCTCCTTTCAATAAATTTTATTATATTTTATTATACAACATGCCAGAGCCCAAGATCCAAAACTGAAAAGAATACACCCAAGCCCTTTATTACCTTGCAGAAATGAAAGTTTATAAGAATGAATATACTCCCAAAGCAATAAACGCGCGACGTAAAATCTAAAAATAATTGGTTAAAACAGTTGATCGGCTCTTGTTAAGAAGGACGGATCAAAAACAGTCTCGACTTATCGATTCACAACCCCTAACTCATACATGCTTGACACAACTCTAAGAGACAGCCATAACTACATGGCGCTTGTCATTAGCCACGATCAAAAAAATTGACAGCTAAATCACCCTCACCCAGCATAATCACAGTTACAGAACGGGGTTAAAAAGGGGGGAAAACCAACTACAATAGGCATGACCCTGCCCAAATAAGGAGAAACCATAACACATGGCATCAAGTAAACCAAAAATCTGCACACTACCCAAAATATGCACATGGCATATGGCTATAAACAATACAACCAAAAATTTACAAGAAAGCTAAAGCGAAAGCAAAATACTATATACAAAAATAAAACACAAGCAATTAAATATTATAAACCAAACATTCATTAATATACCTAATAAAACCAACGCACCACTGCATCATAACATGCATCCCAAAATAAACCGAAAACATCCACAAACATAGCATAAAAGAAAAATAGATAGTCAGGGGCTAAACCGCCCAAAAGAAACATGACAGCAATTCATATATAATAAAACTAAAAACAGGAAATCTCCCCCAAACTTGAAATTTGCCAATGACCTCACTGGCCTTCACCCTCTGGAGCACCATCACCTCCGCCATCATCATCGGCTTCAACATTGGCATCCGCTGGCTCCTCCTCGCGATCCTCTCCTGTGGCTGGAAATGGTGGAGGATAAGGCGCAAAGACTGGAGGCTCTGGAAATTGAAAGGGCATGGACTCTGCGTCGTCTCCTCCTTGAGCATAATAGATACTGGACACTGTATTTGCGAACTCCGCATGATAGTGATTGAATTGGCTCTGCCATTGAGCCACTGTATCAACCTTGCTGTGGAGAAAATTAAGACTGCTTAAGATCTCTACCAAGGCCCCGGGTGGCATAGCCTCAGAAGATGGGGGCTCAGGCACTTGAGCGGAGGTACCAGCTTCCGATGAGGGAGGCGGCAGAGGCCCCGATAAATATCCTTGACCCTTTGGGTGTGACGGAGGTCCCCCATCCCATACTCCATAACGGGCTATAACGTGATGATCAATGACAGCCATAGGCGGCTGAGTGATGTCGTCTTTCTCCCATACCACTCCCGTCCTTTTGCATAGGCTTGTGATCAGAGAAGGATGAGGGAGGCCGGAATTGACGTTGCTCCTAATGGCCTTTTTAATTGAATCCTGGATAAGAACCCCCACATCAACTTTCAGCCCCATGACAATTGCATAAAGCAGTACTGCCCTCTCCCTTGTTACATCGCTCAGGTGGCGTGTTGGCATGATATTGGCACAAATAAAAGAGTACCACGCCTTACCATAACGGCTCAAGGCTTGATGGGGGAAAGAGGTCTTTTCACCGTGGAATTCATTGGTTTTCCACACGGTACCAGGCTTGCAGAGCTTTGCTATAATCTCATCAGTATTGTAACTCCGCATCCCAGACTCCAGATAATCCTTACCCTCGTAGTTTGGAGTCCCATACACAGCATTGATTGTTCGACTGTCATATTTGATCAACTTACCCCGAACTGGCACCGAAGCAGGACCATCGGCATTAGCATTTGCATAGAATTCCTTTACTATTGAAATAACTGCAGATTCGGGCGGCTTGGTGAAGTGAACCCATTTCATAGTTATAATCATTGAATTCATATGGCCGTCCATCTTGTCATCTGGCCTTAGTCCTCTCTCTGGCACCAAACTCCTCTTTGAGAAATTTTGGGCATATCGCTTCCATGCTTCCTCACTCGGGAATTTTACAGCATCCCAAAGAGGAGGAGGAGCTCTGGAAGACGGAGGAGGACCTATACTAGTGCGAGGACGCTTGGAACCCATAGCCAACAAAACCAAAGGACAATAGAAAGATAAATCACAAACGAACAAAACAAACTCTGTGAAATCCTTTACCTTGGCTTGCTTATTAATAGAATGAAGGAGAATAACTGCACGACGGTTGAAGGCCCCAAACGCTCAGAAACCGAATTGGGAGTGACGGTTGATTTGCCGCACTCGTTGGGAGAAAGGGAGATGTGTGCAAACTGAACCCAAAAGCCTCAATTAAACGTAAAAATATGGTGATGGCGCTGCGGCGTGGTGCATGGCGCTGCGGCGCGGGATAGGGTCTTCTTGGCAGCTGCGGCGTCATTTTCTGCGCTGCTGCGTTACAGTGAGGCTTCTTGGCGCTGCGGCGTCATTTTCGGCGCTGCGGCGTGAAATATTGACGCTGCGGCGGGACATTCGGACGCTGCGGCGCAACTCTCCAGTAGCTTCCAGCATATGCCGGCGCCGCGGCGCAAAATTTATAAAGGATCTGGCGCTGCGGCGTGGTTATTGGAGCTGCGGCGCGAAACTCAGACTAGCTCCTGGCGCTGCGGCGCGAGCACTGAGTTTTCTTTTCCTGCACTACCCAAAACCTGAATCAATACCCAGATAAACTACTAGACAAAGCAATCATACTAACAATTATACAAACTATTAAACTACATACTAACACACTAAATTAACATCTACAAAAATTCTAAGGAAAAGAAAAACAATTGCATTAATGATAACTAAAGAAAACAACACTAAATAAAACCAAAAGGATAATTTTGATACTGAGATGGGGTTGCCTCCCCATCAAGCGCTTGATTTAGAGTCGTCGGCTTGACTTTCGCCCCGCCTTACACCGGGTCTCCCAAGGTGATGGAGGTGTTTTGTCGATCGACCTCGCCGCCCCAATAGTGTTTCAAACGTTGTCCATTGACTTTGAAGGTTTTGTCTGAATGAGGGTCTTCGACCTCAATAGCCCCATGAGGATACACTTTAGCAATGGTGAACGGCCCCGACCATCGGGACTTCAACTTCCCTGGGAATAATTTCAGCCGCGAGTTAAAAAGAAGCACCTTCTGGCCTTGTTCGAAGTTCCTTTCGACAATTTTCTTGTCATGCCACCGCTTTGTCTTTTCCTTATACAACTTAGCGTTTTCATACGCGTGCAGACGAAACTCGTCTGATTCATTGAGTTGTAATAATCTTCGTTCACCTGCTGCATCCATATCGAAATTGAGCTTTTGGATAGCCCAATATGCGTTGTGCTCTAGCTCCACAGGAAGATGACAAGCCTTGCCATAAACAAGCCTATACGGAGACATTCCGATAGGCGTTTTGTAAGCGGTGCGGTATGCCCACAAGGCATCATCAAGCTTCTTTGACCAGTCCTTCCGATTAGGATTAACGATCTTCTCCAAGATACGCTTAACCTCTCGATTAGAGATCTCTGCTTGGCCACTTGTCTGCGGATGATAACCTGTGGCTATTTTATGGGTCACCCCATACTTAGCAAGAAGGGCTTCGAAATATTTGTTGCAAAAATGTGACCCTTCATCACTGATTATTGCCCGAGGAGTGCCGAAGCGAGTGAAAATATTTTTCCTTAAGAAATTAAGCACCACCTTAGCATCATTAGAAGGCAAGGCGACTACCTCTACCCATTTGGAGACATAATCAACCGCTACAAGAATATAAAGATTGTTGTAGGACGACGGGAATGGTCCCATGAAGTCAATACCCCATACATCAAACAACTCTACTTCAAGGATATTCTGCAGCGGTAATTCATGCCTTTTTGAGATGGTTCCTACCCTTTGGCATCTATCGCAGTGCAACACATATAGGTGTGCATCTTTGAACAGGGTAGGCCAGTAAAACCCAGATTAGAGTACTTTAGCAGCAGTTCTTTGGCCCCCAAAATGTCCTCCATAATTAGAGGAATGACAATGATGGAGCACACCTTCGATTTCCTCCTCTGGCAAACATCTCCGCAGAATCTGATCTGAACACTGTTTGAATAAAAAGGGCTCGTCCCAAAAGTATTGTTTTGCATCATGTAGGAATTTCTTCCTTTGTTGATAGCTCAAGATGGGAGGAAGCACTTGACAAGCGACAAAATTTGCAAAGTCCGCATACCACGGGGTTTTACTTTGGACGCCAAACAGTTGTTCATCCGGGAAGAAATCATTGATGTCTTTGATTGCGTCTCCCGAATGAGGAGGGTTTTCCAACCTTGACAAGTGATCTGCTACCTGGTTTTCTGTCCCCTTCTTGTCGCGAATCTCCAGATCAAACTCCTGTAGAAGAAGGACCCACCTTATCAGCCTAGGCTTTGCATCTTTTTTTTCTATCAGATATTTAATGGCCGAATGGTCTGTGTACACGGTCACTTTTGTTCCAATTAGGTAGGAACGGAATTTGTCGAAAGCATAAACCACTGCCAGCAATTCTTTCTCGGTTGTGGTATAATTTAACTGAGCATCAGTTAATGTTTTGCTGGCATAGTAGATCGTGTGGAACACTTTGTCCCTTCTCTGCCCCAACACTACCCCAATTGCAAAATCGCTGGCGTCACACATGAGCTCAAAAGGGAAAGTCCAATCAGGAGCTACCACAATAGGAGTTGAAATGAGTTTTTCCTTCAATAGTTCAAATGCTCTGAGGCAGGCTTCACCAAACTGAAAAGGCACATCCTTTTCCAATAGTGAACATAGCGGTTTTGTTATCCTTGAGAAGTCCTTGATAAACCGCCTATAGAAACCTGCATGCCCAAGAAAACTCCTAACCCCTTTCACTGATGTAGGCGGTGGTAGACTATTGATGACATCAATTTTAGCCTTGTCTACCTCAATACCACCATCAGATACTCTGTGGCCCTAGAATAATGCCCTCTTTTACCATGAAGTGGCACTTCTCCCAATTCAATACAAGATTAGTCTCAACACATCTTTGGAGAACGGCAGTCAAATTCACCAGACAGTTATCAAATGAACTCCCGAATACAGAAAAATCGTCCATGAAAACCTCGAGGGTCTTTTCGACCATGTCAGAGAAGATGGACATCATGCAACGTTGGAATGTTGCAGGAGCGTTACACAACCCAAAGGACATTTTCTGAAAGGCAAAGGTCCCATACGGACATGTGAACGTTGTTTTCTCCTGATCTTCGGGAGCAATAGAAATTTGATTATAGCCTGAATAAGCATCTAGCAGACAGTAGAAGGCATGCCCAGCAAGTCTATCGAGCATCTGATCAATAAATGGCAAAGGGAAGTGATCCTTACAGGTTGACTTGTTTAACTTTCTGTAGTCCATACATACCCTCCATCCAGTCACCGTTCTGGTTGGAATCAACTCGTTATTCTCATTGGCTACTACTGTCATACCGCCCTTTTTTGGCACGCATTGAATGGGACTGACCCAAGGACTGTCCGAGATAGGGTATATAATGCCCGCATCTAGCAGCTTAATGATTTCCTTCCGGACCACCTCCTTCATTATTGGGTTCAACCGCCTCTGATGTTCAATGGTCGGCTTGGATCCTTCCTCCAGTAGGATTTTGTGCATACAAAGGGATGGACTGATCCCTTTAATGTCTGAAATCGACCACCCCAGTGCCGTTTTATACTGTTTAAGCACTAGCAGTAGCTTCTCTTCCTGGCCTTCATCTAAAGATGCAGATATTATAACAGGTAAAGTGGAAGAATTCCCCAAGTATGCATACCTCAGATGATTGGGCAGGGGCTTTAACTCGAGGACAGGAGGTTCTACAACAGATGGTTGGGATTTGGAAGTAGATGCTTTTGGATCATTCAGCGACTCAAACTGTCTTTGGAACTGTGTAGATCTCTGGGGTGCATCCAGCCAGTTAGCAAATTCAACATGGGTGCCCTCTTCATTAGCTCTGGTACCTCTTAGTGTAGCTTCTAAAGGGTCTGTCATGCATGTTTCTGAGAATACTTCCCTGACTGCATCATCAAGTACTTTAATCTGAAAGCAGTCTTCAGGGGTGTTCTGATATTTCATTGCCCTAAACACATTGAAAGTCACTTCCTGATCCTGTACTCTCATAGTCAGTTCCCCTTTCTGCACATCTATAAGGGTTCTCCCCGTTGCTAAGAATGGTCTACCCAGTATTATCGGGACCTCCCTGTCTTCTTCAAAATCCAAGACAATAAAGTCCGCTGGGAAGATTAACTTGTCCACCTTAACAAGCACATCCTCTACTATCCCCTTCGGGTACGTGAGAGATCTATCTGCCAATTGCAACGTAACACTTGTGGGTTTGGCTTCATTCAGTCCAAGTTTCTTATATATTGACAGAGGCATCAAATTTATACTCGCCCCCAAATCACATAAGGCCTTGCCAATGAATTGGTCCCCGATAGTGCATGGGATCGTGAAACTTCCAGGATCTTTCAGTTTTGGCGGGAGCTTGTTCTGTAAAATAGCACTGCATTCCTCAGTCAGAGCCACTGTTTCATAATCTCCCATTTTCCTCTTCTTCGACAATATGTCTTTCATGAATTTAACATAGCTCGGCATTTGCTCCAACGCCTCTGCAAATGGGATGTTTATGTGAAGCTTCTTAAAAACTTCTAAAAACTTAGAAAATTGCTTATCAAGCTTTTGTTTCTGCATGCGCTGGGGGAATGGAAACAGCGGGATAGGAGGACTAGCTGTGTTCACTGTAGGGGTTGGTGATGTAGGGCTTTCTTGAGCATTTACCTCACCCCCAGGCTTATCATCACTTTGCTCCACAATAGATTCCTCTAAAGTCACTTCTTCTTGCACTACAGGACTCTCTCCACCCTTTTCATTTATAGTTTTCCCACTTCGGAGTGTAACTACTTTACAGTGTTCCTTCCCATCCCGTTTTGGGTTGACATCAGTGTCACTCGGCAATGTGCCTTGCGGTCGACTATTCAAAGCAGAGGCCAACTGTCCCATTTGGACTTCAAGGTTCCGGATGGAAGCCTCTTGATTACTGCTCCTTGTCTCATTTTGGGCAATATATCGAGACAGGAGATCTTCCAAACTAGGTTTTCTTTCCTGATGAGGTGGTGGATGGTGGAACTGATTATGAGAACTCTGTGGTTGTTGGTTGAACTGATTTTGAGCTTGAAAACCGGGAGGGTTTGAGAAATTAGGCCTGCTGGTCGGTGGTTGTGCTTGATTGCTCTGTGTGTTGCCCCAAGACAAGTTTGGATGATTCCTCAAGCCCGGATGATAATGAGTAGGGAGACTTGCGTTTTGCTGCCTCCCGTAGTTGGAAACAAATTGAACAGACTCGGGGCTTATGGCACACTGATCAGTTGTGTGGCTCCCTTGACACAATTCACACAACAATGCGACACTCTGAACATTATGCACAGCTTGCACTCCCATGGTGTCAAGTCTTTTAGTTAGCGCTGCAACCTGAGCCGCTAATTACGTGACTGGATCTACCTCATATATTCCTGCTGCTCTTCTAGGGGCTTGCCTATCATTTGGCCATTGATAATTATTGGCCGCCATTGTTTCCACCAATTCATACCCCGCTGTGTGATGCTTAGACATGAACGCTCCTCCAGAAGCGGCATCAATACTCGATCGAGTAGCTCCAGATAACCCATTATAGAATGTCTGGATGGGAAGCCATTCTGGCAGTCCATGGTGGGGGCATTTTCTTAGAAGATCCTTAAATCGCTCCCATGAGTCGTACAAAGACTCTGACTCAAATTGAATAAAAGAGGTAATTTCGTGCCTGAGCCTGGCGGTTTTAGCGGGTGGGAAGAACTTTTCCACGAACTTTTGAGCCAGGTCATCCCATGTGGTTATGGAGCCTGACGGAAGTGAATGTAGCCAGCTCTTGGCCTTATCCTTCAAAGTGAAGGGAAACAATCGCAATCTGATGGCATTGTCAGTCACTCCGTTGCATTTAAACGTATCGCAGATCTCCAAGAAGTTCATCAAGTGATCATTGGGGTCATCATTTGGTAATCCCCCAAACTGAATATTGGAGCACATTTGGATGGTGCCCGGTTTGATCTCAAAATTGTTTGCTTGGATTGCGGGCCTAAGAATGCTCGCTTGCAAATCTGCGATGTGAGGCATAGCATGCTCCCTTAAAGATTTCTGAAGTTCCTCAGCCATTGTAACAGGAGTATTTATGCCCCGAGCTTTTTCTCTCTGCAGGCGTCTGTACGTTCTATCAACCTCGGGATCGAGAGGTATTATATTCCGACCCCTTCGAGGTGGCATACGCCGTTGAGATCACCTGAAAAGAAAATTAAACAGATAAAATTAGTCTAAATTAAGATCGTAATGACTTAGCTTTAATATTGATAACAAATATTACTAAGTCCCCGGCAACGGCGCCAAAAACTTGTTGTCTGATTTATGTAACGACAATTAACGCGCAAGTATACGCGGTCAACAAGTAATATAAGAAGTAGGGTGTCGTACCCACGAGGACGAAGTCTTAAATGCAAATCAAATACTCAAGTAAGTACTATACTGTCTTATCTAAACAAATGATTGGTGGTGGAATTATAAACTATGCGATTATAACTAAAGGAAACGGGAGAAATAAAAGATGTAATAGGGAGACAAGCTAGGATTACAATTCCCCTAATGTGTCGCCTAAAATCCTAACTCTCCACATTACAAACAAATTAAGGAATGGCTAGCCGAGAAATGAACTACGCATATGCTTCTGTCGAAGGCCAAATGCACACCCCTAGCTAGATGAATCACAATATGTCTATCGATGAATATAACTAGACTAGGGTCAATAAGATTAGTCTCAAGACTACACAAGGCAAATAGAGATATGTCTATCCTATTTAGCAGTTTATGCATACATTCCTTTAGACAAGGGCATAACAAGTGTTATTGTATTTTAAAAGCCAGATATTAATGTCCAATCTTCAATATCCATTAATATCACTACCAAAAACTCTGTCAAGCATTTAGTCAATAAGCAAGAAATACAATCAACCCATTCCCAAAATGATTCATTAATATAAATAGGAGAGAAAGTTAATTAGGCTAAACACTAGGTTACATTGCAATCCTAAAAAGGTATTAGTTCATAACCATGGTGCTAATACACATTTCTATCACATTCAACATTGCTCAGTAATACACAAATAACTTAGAGATTTGGAATAAGAAAACTCCTGTTGTGGGTTTTCTGTCTCCAAGTCTTCTCTTCTTCGTGGAACTCCTGAGCTGTCTATGATGCAATGACTATTCTCCCAAAAAATAATACTTGTTTCTGCTCTAGAATCTCCAGATATCTACTCTGTCTTTTTTTCTCTTTTTTTTTAGCCCCCGTGTGTCTACCTTTTTTCCTCCCTTTTAGGTCATTAAAAACGAACCAGTCTAGACACCGGAGGCGACGCTGCGGCGCGGAGCGCACAACTACTTGGTGGCGCTGCGGCGCCACTCACGCTGCAGCGCGGGCTAAAGGCTAGGCACTGGCGCTGCGGCGCCAGAGTGTAGAAAATGACACATTTGCCCCTTGCAAGCTGGAGATGACTCAAAAAGCCCTGCATCAAACAGGGAGAGCATAATAACAACAAAATATATGCAAAAGCACAATAAATAACAAAAAACAAGCAACGTCTGAAGCTTGAGCGAATCTGATATGTGATATAAATACCACATATCATTGATCTTCATGCATGCTAAGTATCTAAGCTACTTTGGAAGAAAAAGAAGGATAACAATAAGAACTAGGTATTGATTCTCACCATTTTCAAGTTTTAATTTCTTATTTGTTGGATTTTGATGAAACAAAGAGTCTTAAGTTTAATCTAAAAAAAACTCTTCATCCATATGTGTATAAATGTTTTATATGATGATCAAAATATTTTTGAAGTTGAAAGTTAGATCAAAAGAGATATTTGAACCAAATGGGTAGAGAAGAGCTCATGCATGCATGCACTAGATAACTTTATATTAGATTCTTATGATGCATGTTGAATATGGTTAATATCATGATTAGAGTGTTAGATCTTGAGTTTAACAAATGAGACTTGTGGATTTATATAAGTTCATGTGATGAGATTTGGAAAAAGGAAGTTAGATAGATTTTTGAAGAAATTTTTATTTAACTAGTGTGCTATAACATGTGCATGTTGAAATCTACAAGTGATATTTGAGGTTTTCTTTCTTGGTATGATATATACATGAGTTAAGGGAAAAATCCCCTTTGGAATCACTCAAATATGTTTAAAAATGAGCAAGTTATGAATTAAATTCCAAACTACCCAACTATTGTAAACATACTACCGATCAGTCACTTTTGGACTATTTTCTGTAACCAAAACAAACTCAAATTTGGTGTTTGATATATGAAAAATGTAATTCGGGAAAATACGAATCCAACGATACCAAATGGACCTCAATCCGAGATGTAAATCTTGAGATATGAGCGTTTCCGTAAAGGACCCTAAATCTGGAAAACGAACCAACTATTGTAAAAGTCCTTGATGTTTAATTAATTATTATTTAATATTAAATAATGATTAAAGAGTATTTACGTAAGATTAAGTAATAATGATGTAATTATTTACTTACTTTGACATGAAAATTTATAGAATTAATTATTTATTATTTAAATAATAAATAAAGATGAATGTTAATTAATTATTCTCTTAATTATAATAAGGAATGATTAAATAAGAATGAAGTGAATAAATCAATTATTATTTTTTCAAGGATGAGAGAGTTATTAATTATTATTTAAAGACAAATAATAATTTAATTATCCATTATTTAATTGACATATTAAATAATGAGGAGTTATAATTAGTTATTAGTAAGTAATAATTAAAGGTAAATAGTTAATTACTATTTAACAAATATTAAATAGTAATCGAAGGTAGAGGGAGTTAACAATTGAAGGAAATAAATAACTCCTTAATTAAACAATTATGATAAATTGTTTAAAGAACTAATAAGCGTTTATCACTTAAGAAAAACCTTATTAATTATTAAGTCATTAACCTAAGATCAATTAAGTGTGTTATAGGATTAATGATAATACATTAGATGTATGTACCTTATGATTGTATTATTGGTTAGATAATAATACGAGTAAGCGTATTAATGAACAAATATACGCAGTACTAATTGGTAGATCTATATTATTATCATTTATTAAATTTAGCAAAAAAAAAGTAAAAAGATCTACATTATCAATGACAGGTCATTCAAAGAGTGTTAATTAAAGCTAGAAAGTTGTAGCTCGTCAAACAGGCAAGTTTCCTAACTCAAACTCGAGTTATTATTTTTCAAGCATGTTGGTAGATAAATATTGTTGAATTTTTCCACATCCCGATGAATTATTGTGAATCGCACTTGTGCAAATTGAATTCCTATTCTACTATTTATTGAACTGTGAATGGACTAAAGTTTTTTTATTCATGAACTGATTATGAGATGGATCTATGCTAGTTGTGTCAGCTAGATCAAAAATGTTTAAAATTGCTTATGAGATGGATCTATGCTGTAGCGCCCCCAAATCGGGGTCCCTTGAACCTCGGACCTGGTATGTTACGATACATCATTTCTATAACTATTGCGGAAGATATAAATATAAATTATTTATACAATAAACTTTTACACATAATCCCCCAAGGTCGATAACCTTAACGTATTACCTGAATTCAATATTCTACTCGACATACAATGTCACTAGCATACAATACTATTACAAGTTTTATCTGTACGATAAACCAATGCTGGAACTGTCTTTGACTTTTCCTGTTTCCGACGTATTCATCCTAATCTGCAATGTTTATCATGATATAGCAAGGGTGAGTAACAAGTTTGCCCAGCAAGTTTAAATATAAATGGATATATCATAATTGAAAAGAATAATAAGCTGACAAACTTTCAACAATATAATATTGGTGAAAGAACATGAATCAATTTGCATAACTGAATGACCGAGACAATAATAATGAATGGCCAACAATGAACATTAACCAATTTAACTGAACCTTAGGGTAATGAAGGTGATCAGCCTTTCATACCTGATAAACATATGCAACATGCACAACGTGCGAATCAATAATCAATGGACGTGATATAATCAGCAATGATTAACCACAAGTATAATTTACAAAAATACAACTCGAGTTCAAGTTAGTGAACTTGCTCAATAAAAGAGTTATAGGAACTTCCCTGCACCGTTGATTACTGCTATCTAACTTTAGTTAGAACTCTTTGAACGACCTACCAATGACAATGTTGGTCTATTAATTAGTATTGCGTATAATTGTATGCTTATACTCTTACTTATGCTATTATCTAACAAATAATTCAATCACAAAGTATACATAATATATTATACTATCATTAATCCTATAAGAGATTTAATTGATCTTAGGTTAATGATTTAATTCATTTATAATATTTTTCTTAAGTGATAAACACTCATTAGATGCTTTAAACAATTTATTATAATTGTTTAATTAATGAGTTACTTAAATTCTCTTTATTTATTAACTCTATCTTCATTTAATTACTATTTAATATTAGTTAAATAGTAATTAATTAATTACCTTTAGTTATTATTTAATAATAAATAAAAACTAATAAAATCTATTTATTATTTAATGTTAATTAAATAATAAATAATTAAATTATTTATCTTAGTTGCCTTCAATTATTATTTAATATTAATTATTTATTTATTATCCTTGAATAATAAATAATTAATTCACTTCATAAATCTTTAATTATTCTTTCTTACTTTAAGAATAATTAATTATTATTTATTTTTATTTATTATTTAATATTAATTAAATAATAAATAATTATTTTATAAGTTTTTATGTCAATGTAAGTAAGTAATTATATTATTATTACTTAATCTTACTTAAACATTATCTAACCATTATTTAATATTAATTAAACAATAATTATATAAAAATTTAACTCTATTTATTATTTAATCTTAATTAAATAACCAATAGTTAGCTTATTAATACTAACTTTTCTTAATTATCACTTAATGTTAATTAAATAATAATTAAATAATTAATCATACTTACATAGTATTTAATTAGTTTAATAATCATTTAATGGTATCAATAATTATTAATTAGTAAATTTTAAATGATTTAAATGAGTTTAAATCATTAATTACCTAATAGTTACATAACTGTCCCGAATAATTCTGAATAAAATATCTTAATGTTCTTCACAATTTTAGAAAACTTTTTGTCCAAGAACCACCCCAAGAATCGGCCGGAAAAGTGGTGAACCGGCTGCTGGAAAGTTCCGTCGGTTCGCCGAAAAACTGAACCGGTCAATAATCTTTAATTTTTCTAACTTTTTGGTTTTATTTTCAGTTTTGGGGTCCTTTACTAAAACCTTCATAGAACAAAATCTACAACTTCGATTGAGGCCCAATTAGACTCGTTGGATTCGTATCTTCCCGAACTACAATTTTCAGTTATCAAACATTAAATTTGGACCCATTGTGCTCACTGAAAAGTGACCGGAAGTGGACTAATTTTTCAAGAGTTTCAACCTTTAGAGTGTTTTGGCACAAAATTCATACCTCTCTCATTTTAAAATATTTTTGAGTGATTCCAAAGGGAGTTTGTCCTTAACTTATATATCTATCATACCAAGAAAGAAAACCACAAAAACTCTTTGTAGGTTTCAAAATGAAAAACATATATGATACCTTAAAAATCAATACTTATGGAAAAACTCATTTTCATGTGTTTTACCAAACTTTTTAACATAAACTCATATCAACTAATAAGTTAAACTTATTAAACTCTCTATATATCATTCTAGCATGCTTCTAACCAATTATATCTTGAACCCCATAGATCTTACATAAAAATATATCAAACACACTAGATTAAGGTTTTTTTTTCTTAACTTTTTGAACATAGATTCTTTTGCTTCATTTTAATCATCTCTCTAACACTTAAATAGGTTAGATTTAAACATGAAATCATACAAAACATATACATCTAAGGTTATGAACTTTTAGAGCATTAACCCTTTATTTCTTTAGAAACAAATCATAACAAAAGGAATATGTTAGTTTAGATGTTTCACCTTGTTCTTATGGCTACTCTTCTTGCTTTACCAAAGAAGTTAATGAACTTTGGATGCATAAGCTTCAAGTTCTTCTCCCCCTTTTCTCCTTCCTTAACCGAGCCTCTCTCTCTATACTCTATCTCTCCTTTTGTTTTGTTAGATAATCTTGGAAGTAAGAAATAAACTTTGTAAAAGTGTTTTACTAATTATGAAAATTGTTTAAGTATTTAGTAAATATGAAAAGATATACATTGTATATCTATCAACAATATCCCACACAATCTTGCTTCCTCTCTCTTGCTTATTAGCTTAGGTTATTTGCAAGAATAGATTAAAGTAGTGGACGAATGAGAGGATGACACCTAGCATAGTAGGTTACCAACTAAAGTGGTGTATTAATTACATTCACCCCCCTTCTTCCTTTCTCTTCAAAATCGGCCAAGTGGCCTTATTATCCTTTCCATTTTTGTTTTGTTTCTATTTCTTTATTTGCTTTATGAAATGACCAAAATACCCCTCCATTAGTGGGCCAAGATTCTACCCCTTCTTCCCATAAATTTTTGTTTTGTTTAGTTAGAATAAAAAAATTAAGACCAAGGGCAAAGTAGTCTTTAACCATTACTAGGATTGGGCAAAATAGTCTTTAAGTCCTCTCAAAAAAATTTCTTGGAAATTTCCTTATAGGGCATATTGGTCATAAACAATTTTCTTTAAGGACAAAATTGTCATCATACTATAATTAGGAAGAAATTTCCTTCAAGGATTCCATGGTCATTAACAAATTTCTCTTAGGGCAAAATTGTCATTTCCCTATTACTAGGAAATTCCTAGCAATTTCTTTCTTAGGACACAAAAGTCATTAATAATTTTCTGTTAGGGCAAAATAGTCTTTTGCCACTTCAAGGAAATTTCCTAGGAAATTTCTTAACAATCATCACCCATCATTACTAGTGCGGTCCACCTTATATACCAACACTTTTCTACACTTAACTCAAGTATGGTTAGTTCCTAACCATAGTTATTCTGCTAGCACATATCTCATTATTTTGGGTTACTAAATAAATCCTCATTAGGCTACCTAATAATTCTTTTAGGCTTGATAATAAAATAAATGGGCTATGTAAATTAACATAGTCCACTAATTTTTATTATATCCTACCCTAATTATTTAATTAGAATTTCTATTCACTCAATTTGTACATCAAAATTCTTACTCATATACATTTAATTACTTAACCCAATTAGACTTGCTTTCGTTAGAATATTTAATTATCATTCCTAATATATATATTAGGTTACATAACTTATATGCTTAATTCTCTTTTGTATACAAAAAAAATGTATACACATTATATAATGTATATTTATTTAATCTATTTCATTATTCACATAAGTCATCACATATACCACTTTTAACTCTAATTTTGACTTTTCTCCATAAAAGTCCACTGTTGACTTTGACCAAAAAGTCAACCTTTACGCATTTTGTGTTTATTGTCTTTTCTGACTAAACTTGACGTTTCGAACGCAACCGAGCAGTCCGTGCTTCAAAATTCTATCTCTAACTTGAATTTTGAGTTTTAACGTACTCCATTTTTATTACTAATCATATTAGCTATTAGCTTTATACTTATTCTTCTTCTTATTTGCCAATTAAGGCCAACATTCCAGCTATGCTGATTACTAACATAGTTTTATCTTGATTTTCATATCCCTAATGTAATTCATCATTCCTCTTGCTAAAATATATAGCACCTTACTAAGTATATATATATTTTTATACATATACTCATCTTCGTTTAACCTCATAGCTTTTCTTCGTGTTAAATTTTATTTCCTTAATAAAATTTCCACATGTATCATTATAACATTTCTTACACCATTTAGTTCACAATAATTTTTATAAGTATCGTAATACCTTATTCTTAACATTCCTTCACATCCTTTCTAGGGTTTTAAAATTTTGTAACCCATATTTTCGTTATTCTCATTCAAATAGCAAACCGTATAGGTTTTACTTAATTTTTTTTAAAAATAAATTCTCATCTAGGTTTTATTCTTTAACCTTTATTTTAATCATTTAAGATTTTATAAATTCTCGGGTTGTCACATATGCTAGTTGTGTCAGCTAGATCAAGCATGCTAAAATTTGTTAATTCAAATTCGTTTTGAAGACTTAGTGCATGTTGCGTATGTTTATCAGGTATGAAAGGCTGATCACCTTCATTACCATAGGGTTCAGTTGAATTTGTTCATATTCATTGTTGGCCATTCATCATTATTGACTCGGTCATTCAGTTATGAAAAAATTATGTATATTCTTTCACAACTATCATATTGTTGAAAGTTTGTCATCTTACTATTCTTTTCAATCACGATATATCTTCATTTGAACTTAAACTTTCTGGGCAAACTTGTTGCTCACACTTGCTATATCATGATAACCAATTTCAGATTAAGACGAAGGCTTGAAGAACAACACAGTCAAGAGCAAAGTACAATAGTAGAATATTGTTATGCAAGAATAACTATTTAGTTATCTTATATAAACCTTTTTGAGTGTTAAAGGTATGTATTCAGTTAAGGTTAAGAAAAACTTGTGGAATTGTTGTAGAATCATCTAAAATAAACAACATATGTTTATATGTTCAGCATTAGATGATAGAATGTGTATGAAGAATGAAGTACCGTAAAGCACCGAATCCGAGGTTAGAGGACCCAAATTTGAGGGCGTCACAATGTCTTCCTAAATTAAGACTTGTGTGAGATGTACGCATCGTTTTTAATGCGATAGTTATGGGAATGCTACTTTTGATGCTAATCAAATTAGAACGAAGTAATAGGACTCCTAATCGCCTCTTTCTTTGACAATTTTAGAGAACCAATGAAACAATAAGAATGTCTCCTTAAATGAAGACTTGTGTGAGATGTACGCATCGTTTTTAACGCGATAGTCATGGGATTGCTACTTTTGATGCTAATCAAACTAGAACGAAATTATAGGACTCCTAATCACCTATTTCTTTGATAATTCTAGAGAACCAATGAAACAAGAAGGTCTCCTTAACTGAATACTTGTGTGAGATATACACAACGTTTTGAATGCGATAGTCATGGGACTGCTCATTTTGATACTAATCAAACTAGAACGAAGTTATAGGACTCCTAATCACCTCTTTCGTTGACAATTTTAGAGAATCAATGAAACAATAAGAAGGTCTCCCTAATTGAAGAGTTGTGTTAGATGTACTCATGGTTTTGAACGCGATAGTCATGGGTTTCTCTTTTTGATGCTAATCAAATTAGAACAAAATAATACAACTCTTAATCACCCCTTTTTTTGTAAATTTGAAACAACCAATGATACAATATGAAGGTCCCTATAAATAAATACTTGTGTGAGATCTACGCATCGTTTTGGACGCGATTTGTGATGGGATTGCTCCTTTTGATGCTAATTTTAACTAGAACAAAGTAATAAGACTCATAATCACCTATATTTTGACAATTTGAGAGAACTAATGAAAAAATAAGGTGTCTCTAAATGAAGATTTAAGTGAGATGTACGGATCATTTTGAAGGCATTAGTAATAAGATTGCTCCTTTTGATGCTAATCAAACTATAACGAAATCATAAGACTCATAATCACCTCTTTCTTTGATAATTTGAGAGAACCAATGAAATAATAAGAAGGTCTCCCTAAATCAAGACTTGTGTGAGATGTACGCATCATTTTTAACGCGATAGTCATGAAATTGCTTCTTTTGATGCTAATCAAATTAGAACGAAGTAAAAAGACTCCTAATCACCTCTTTTTTTGACAATTCTAGAGAACCAATGAAATAATAAAAAGGCCTCCTTAAATGACGACTTGTGTGAGATGTACGCATCGTTTAGAACGCCATAGTCATGGGATTGTTCCTTTTTATGCTAATCAAACTAGAACGAAGTTAAAGGATTCTTAATCACCTCTTTCTTTGATAATTTTAGGCAACCAATGAAACAATAAGAATATCTCCCTAAATGAAGACTTGTGTGAGGTCTACGCATCGTTTTGGATGCGATAGTGTTGGGATTGCTCATTTTGATGCTAATTTTAACTAGAACGAAGTAATAGGACTCATACTCACCTATATTTTGATAATTTGAGAGAACGCATGAAACAATAAGAAGGTCTCCCTAAATGAAGACTTGTGTGAGATGTACGGATCGTTTTGAAGATACTAGTGATAGGATTGCTCCTTTGATGCAAATCAAACTATAACGAAGTCATAGGACTCATAATCACATATTTTTTTGACAATTTGAGAGAACCAATGAAACAATAAGAAGGTTTCCCTAAATCAAGACTTATGTGAGATGTACGCATCGTTTTTAACGTGATAGTCATGGGATTGCTTCTTTTGATGCTAATCAAATTAGAACGAAGTAATAGGACTCGTAATCACCTATTTCTTTGACAATTCTAGAGAACCAATGAAACAATAATGATGTCTCCTTAAATGAAGACTTGTGTGAATGTACTCATCGTTTTTAACGCGATAGTCATGGGATTGCTACTTTTGATGCTAATCAAACTAGAACAATGTTATAGGACTCCTAATCACCTTTTTCTTTGACTATTTTAGAAAACCAATGAAACAATAAAGTCTCCTTAAATGAAGACTTGTGTGAGATGTACGCATTATTTTGAAAGCGATAGTGATGGGATTGCTCCTTTTGATACTAATCAAACCAGAACGAAGTTATAGGACTCTTAATCACCTCTTTCTTTGACAATTTTAGTGAATCAATGAAACAATAAAAAGGTTTTTCTAAATAAAGACTTGTGTGAGATGTACGCATGGTTTTGAACGTGGTAGTCATGTGTTTCTATTTTTGACGCTAATCAAACTAGAACAAAACAATACAACTCTTAATCACCTCTTTCTTTGTAAATTTAAAATAACCAATGAAACAATATGAAGGTCTCCCTAAATAAAGACTTGTGTGAGATTTACGCATCATTTTGGAAACAATAGTGATGAGATTGCTCCTTTTGTTGCTAATTTTAACTAGAACAAAGTAATATGACTCATAATCACCTATATTTTGACAATTTGAGAGAACTAATGAAAAAATTAGAAGGTGTCCCTAAATGAAGAATTGTGT
The DNA here is from genome assembly GCA_020205555.1 of Panax stipuleanatus. Taxonomy (NCBI): domain Eukaryota; kingdom Viridiplantae; phylum Streptophyta; class Magnoliopsida; order Apiales; family Araliaceae; genus Panax; species Panax stipuleanatus. The sequence continues at coordinate 52,655,551 of CM035122.1, forward strand.
GATATGTACGGATCGTTTTGAAGGAACTAGTGATAGGATTGCTTCTAATCAAATAAGAACGAAGTCATAGAACTCATAATCACCTCTTTCTTTGACAATTTGAGAGAACCAATGAAATAATAAGGTGTCCCTAAATAAAGAATTGTGTGAGATGAACGCATCGTTTTTAACGCGATAGTCATGGGATTTCTCCTTTTGATGCTAATCAAACTAGAACGAAGTTATAGGACTCTTAATCACCTCTTTCTTTGACAATTTTAGAGAACCAATGAAACAAGAAGGTCTCCCTAAATGAAGACTTGTATGAGATGTATGCATCGTTTTGAACGCGATAGTCATGAGATTATTCTTTTTATTGCTAATCAAACTAGAACGAAGTTATAGGACTCCTAATCACCTCTTTCTTTGACAATTTTAGGGAACCAATGAAACAATGAGAAGGTCTCCCTAAAAGATGACTTGTGTGAGGTCTACGCATCGTTTTGGACGCAATAGTGATGGGATTGCTCCTTTTGATACTAATTTTAACTAGAACGAAATAATTGGTCTCATAATGACCTATATTTTGATAATTTGAGAGAACTAATGAAACAATAAGAAGGTCTCCCTAAATGAAGACTTGTGTGAGATGTACGAATCGTTTTGGAAATACTAGTGATAGGATTGCTCCTTTGATGCTAATCAAACTATAACGAAGTCATATGACTCATAATCACAGCTTTCTTTGACAATTTGAGAGAACCAATGAAACAATGAGAAGGCCTCCCTAAATCAAGACTTGTTTTAAATGTACGAATCATTTTTAACGCGATAGTCATGGGATTGCTCCTTTTGATGCCAATCAAATTAGAACGAAGTTATAGGACTCCTAATCACCTCTTCTTTGAAAATTTTAGAGAATAAATGAAACAATAAGAAGGTCTCCCTAAATGAAGACTTGTGTGAGATGTACGCATGGATTTGAACGCGATAGTCATGGGTTTCTCTTTTTGACGCTAATCAAACTAGAACAAAATAATACAACTCTTAATCACATCTTCCTTTGTAAATTTAAAACAACCAATGAAACAATATGAAGGCCTACCTAAAGAAAGACTTGTGTGAGATATACGCATCGTTTTAAATGCGATAGTCATGGGATTGTTCATTTTGATACTAATCAAACTAGAACGAAGTTATAGGACTCCTAATCACCTCTTTCATTGATAATTTTAGAGAATCAATGAAACAATAAGAAGGTCTACCTAAATGAAGACTTGTGTGAGATGTACGCATGGTTTTGAACGCGATAGTCATGGGTTTCTCTTTTTGAAGTTAATCAAATTAGAATGAAATAATACAACTCTTAATAACCTCTTTCTTTGTAAATTTGAAACAACCAATGATACAATATGAAGGTCTCTATAAATAAAGACTTGTGTGAGATCTACGCATCATTTTGGACACGATAGTGATGTGATTGCTCCTTTTGATGCTAATTTCAACTAAAACGAAGTAATAGGACTCATAATCACCTATATTTTGACAATTTGATAGAACTAATGAAAAATGAGAAGGTGTCTCTAAATAAAGACTTGTGTGAGATGTACGGATCGTTTTAAAGGCACTAGTGATAGGATTGCTACTTTTGATGCTAATCAAACTAGAACTACGTTATCGGACTCATAATCATCTATATTTTGACAATTTAAGAGAACCAATGAAATAATTGAAGGTCTCCCTAAATCAAGACTTGTGTGAGATGTACGCATCGTTTTTAATGCGATAGTCATGGCATTGCTCCTTTTAATGCTAATCAAATTACAACGAAGCAATATGACTCCTAATCACCTCTTTCTTTGACAATTCTTATAGAACCAATGAAATAATAAGAAGGCCTCCTTAAATGAAGACTTGTGTGAGATGTACGCATCGTTTTGAACGCGATAGTCATGGAATTGTAACTTTTGATGCTAGTCAAACTAGAACGAAGTTATCAGACTCCTAATCACCTCTTTCTTTGACAATTTTAGGGAACCAATGAAACAATAAGAAGGACTCCCTAAATGAAGAATTGTGTGAGGTCTACGCATCGTTTTGGACGCGATAGTGATGGGATTGCTACTTTTGATGCTAATTTTAACTAGAATGAAGTAATAGAACTCTTAATCACCTATATTTTGACAATTTGAGAGAACTAACGAAATAATAAGAAGGTCTCCATAAATAAAGACTTGTGTGAGATGTACGGATCGTTTTGAAGATACTATTGACAGGATTGCTCCTTTGATGCTAATCAAACTGTAACGAAGTCATAGGACTCGTAATCACATCTTTCTTTGACAAATTGAGAGAACCAATGAAACAATAAGAAGGTCTCCCTAAATCAAGACTTGTGTGAGATGCACGCATCATTTTTATCACGATAGTCAGGGGATTGCTCCTTTTGATGCTAATCAAATTAGAACGAAGTAATAGGACTCCTAATCACCTCTTTCTTTGACAATTTTAGAGAACCAATGAAACAATAATGATGTCTCCTTAAATGAAGACTTGTGTGAGATGTACGCATCTTTTTTAACGCGATAGTCATGAGATTGCTGCATTTGATTATAATCAAACGCAGAACGAAGTTATAGGACTCCTAATCACCTTTTTCTTTGACTATTTTGGAGAACCAATAAAACAATAAGGTCTCCTTAAATAAAGACTTGTGTGAGATGTACGCATCGTTTTGAACGCTATAGTCATGGGATTGCTCCTTTTGATACTAATCAAAGTAGAACGAAGTTATAGGACTCCTAATTACCTATTTCTTTGACAATTTTAGAGAATCAATGAAACTATAAGAAGGTCTCCCTAAATGAAGACTTGTGTTAGATGTACGCATGGTTTTGAATGCGATAGTCATGTGTTTCTCTTTTTGAATCTAATCAAGCTAGAGCAAAATAATACAGCTCTTAATCACCTCTTTCATTGTAAATTTGAAACAACCAATGAAATAATATGAAGGCCTCCTTAAATAAAGACATGTGTGAGATCTACGCATCGTTTTGGACACAATAGTGATGGGATTGCTCCTTTTGATGCTAATTTTGACTAGAACGAAGTAATAGTACTCATAATCACCTATATTTTAATAATTTGAGAAAACTAATGAAAAAAATAAGAAGGTGTCTCTAAATGAAGACTTGTGTGAGATGTACGGATCGTTTTGAAGGCACTGGTGATAGGATTGCTCCTTTTGATGCAAATCAAACTAGAACGAAGTCATAGGACTCATAATCACCTCTTTCTTTGACAATTTGAGAGAACCAATGAAATAAAAAGGTCACCCTAAATCAAGACTTGTGTGTGATGTACGTATCATTTTTAACGCGATAGTCATGGGATTGCTCCTTTTGATGCTAATCAAATTATAACAAAGTAATAGGACTCGTAATCACCTCTTTCTTAGACAATTCTAGAGAACTAATGAAATAATAATAAGGACTCCTTAAATGAAGACTTGTGTGAGATGTACGCATCATTTTAACGCGATGGTTATGGGATTGTTCCTTTTGATGCTAATCAAACTAGAACGAAGTTATAGGACTCCTAATCACCTCTTTCTTTGATAATTTTAGGGAACCAATGAAACAATAAGGTCTCCCTAAATGACGCATCGTTTTGGATGCGATAGTGATGGGATTGCCTCTTTTGATTCTAATTTTAACTAGAACAAAGTAATAGGACTCATAATCACCTATATTTTGACAATTTGAGAGAACTAATGAAACAATAAGAAGGTCTCCCTAAATGAAGACTTGTGTGAGATGTATGAATCGTTTTAAAGATAGTAGTGATAGGATTGCTCCTTTGATGTTAATCAAACTATAACGAAGTCATAGGACTCATAATCACATTTTCTTTGACAATTTAAGAGAACCATTGAAACAATAAGAAGGTCTCCCTAAATCAAGACTTGTGTAAGATATACGCATCATTTTTAATGCAATAGTCATGGGATTGCTCATTTTGATGCTAATCAAATTAGAACGAAGTAATAGGACTCATAATCACCTCTTTCTTTTTGTAATTTTAGAGTACCAATGAAACAATAAGAATGTCTCCTTAAATGAAGACTTGTGTGAGATGTACGCATCATTTTTAACGCGATAGTCATGGGATTGCTACTTTTGATTCTAATCAAACTAGAACAAAGTTATAGGACTTCTAATCACCTCTTTATTTGACAATTTTAGAGAACCAATGAAACAAGAATGTCTCCTTAAATGAAGATTTATATGAGATGTCCCCATTATTTTGAACGCGATAGTCATGGAATTTCTTCTTTTGATATTAATCAAACTATAACAAAGTTATAGGACTCCTAATCACCTCTTTTTTTGATAATTTTAGAGAATCAATGAAACAATAAAAAGGTCTCTCTAAATGAAGACTTGTGTGGGATGTACGCGTGGTTTTGAACGCGATAGTCATGGGTTTCTTTTTTTGACGCTAGTCAAACTAGAACTAAGTTATAGGACTCCTAATCACCTTTTTTTTTTAACTATTTTAGAGAACTAATCAAACAATAAGATCTCATTAAATGAAGACTTTTGTGAGATATACATATCGTTTTGAACGCGATAGTCATGGGATTGCTCCTTTTGATACTAATCAAACTAGAACGAAGTTATAGGACTCCTAATCAACTCTTTTTTTTTGACAATTTTAGAGAATCAATGAAACAATAAGAAGGTCTCCCTAAATGAAGACTTGTGTGAGATATACGCATAGTTTTGAACGCGATAGTTATGGGTTTCTCTTTTTGACGTCAATAAACTAGAACGAAATAATACAACTCTTAATCACCTTTTTCTTTGTAAATTTGAAACAACCAATGAAACAATATGAAGGTCTTCCTAAATAAAGACTTGTGTGAGATCTACGCATCGTTTTGGACACGATAGTGATGGGATTGGTCCTTTTGATTCTAATTTTAACTAGAACGAAGTAATAGGACTCACAATCACCTATATTTTGACAATTTGAGAGAACTAATGAAAAAAATAAGGTGTCCCTAAATGAAGACTTGTGTCAGATGTACGGATCGTTTTGAAGGCAGTAGTGATAGGATTGCTCCTTTTGATCCTAATCAAATTAGAACGAAGAACACACTAGCCCTTGCAATGTTTATCTCTCTAGAAATTTTTCTCTGCCTTCTCTCTAATTTTTTCATCGTTTGTCCTCCTTTTGCCCCCACCTAACTTTCTCTGACCTCACCTAACTCTCCCGTTTCTCTCTCCGATCGTCTTTCTTGGTGTTCTCTTTTTTGATTTCGCGTGTCTGTTCTTCCTTCTCTTGCTTCCCCCTTCACCCTCTTCCTTCGTTCTCTAGGTCCTCTTGTGATCTCCCGTTTTCAATTTCTTTAGTATTTTTCTTTGCTTACTAGGGCTTGCCGTCCCTTGATCTAGTTTCATAGTTGACCATCAACATCTTTCAGCCGACAATTCAGAGAGCACCCATTCTCGTGACTTATTTGCTAAATATGGGGTTTCTAACCCAGACCCCCCCCCTTAATTCAGTCAAAATGGTGGAATCGGAGGCTATTCCCCATATTGTGTCCTGTAGTTCAGATGAATCCACTTCTTTTGAGGTCCCCTTAGGGGAAAATTTTTGTTCGATTTCTCCTACGGCTGCTCAAGAGATTTTTAGGGTAGCCCAATACTTTTCTAGAAACGATCGAGAAGAAGCTCTTGCCGAAAGGAAAAAGAATGCTAAGCTTACGGCTTATATCTCTGCTTTGGGTCTTCTCTGGGCAGATGTAAACAACTTACCAACCATTGGGACTTTTGCTGCCACAGCAAATGCACGCAAAGTGTTTGATGATCCTGTGTTTGGCAATGGCTCCTCTAAGGCTGCCTCCCCTGCTCCGGCGTCTGGAAGCCTTCTTATTCCCATTTATTATGTTGGTGAGTCTTCAAAACTGCCTTCTTTGCTTGACCCTAAAGGTCAGTTGCCGCTTGTTTCCCCCCAGTTCGGACTAGCCCCTCGTCTGGCCCTTGTCCTGGTTCTGGTCCTGGTCTTGGCAGGCCTAACTTTGCACCCACCTTGGAAGAGGGAGAGATTCCATGCCCTGCTGCTGGCATCTAAAAGTCTTGGTGTGACATTGTCTCTGCAAATACTACAAAATCTTCTCTGGATTTATCTTACTTCAACCCTTCCCCTGTCTCGGAAGATGGCAGTATCCTTGTCAAGCCTCCGGTGGAAGCTCTTTTAAGAGGGAACTAGTCTTGTTAGATACTTTCTCCATTCTAAGTTACCATATAAGGTTGTGGAGCCTATAGCAAACCGTATTTGGGGCAAACTTGGGCTTCAAAAAGTCTTTCTCCATGATAAGGGCTACTACATTTTTAAGTTCAAATCTGTCTCGGATAGGGACAATGTTCTGGCTTCATGCCCATGGCACTTTGCTTCTAAAGTCCTTATTCTTCAGCCTTGGAATGCAGGGTTGAAATATCTAAGTCTGAGTGCTCGAAATACCCATCTGGGTAAAGTTAAGTCAGGTTCCTTTTCCTTACTGGTCTGCCGAAGGTATAAGCTACATTGCTAGTAATATTGGTAAACCTCTTTGTGCTTATAAAATGATTGCCAAATTGGGCCCTATAAGTTTTGCTAGAGTTTGTATTAAGGTTGATGCTATCTTTTCTTTCCCGAGCTCCATCAAAGTTGTTGTCTTTAATGAGGATTTACTTGAGGAAGTGGTGCTCCCTATTGCTGTTGATTATCAGAGCAAACCTCCATCTTGCCAGGCTTGTAATATTTTTGGGCACTCTTCTTTGAAATGTCCAAAGTCCAATTTCCAGTGGATTCCCAAGGTTATTCAACCTGATGCAGCTGCAGCTACAGCCACCCCAGTCTCGGACCCTTTGCCGATTTTGTCTGCTGGTGTTGCTGTCCTTAGTCCTTCTGGTACTCTGGATCCTGGTGGTTCGGAGTGGGTTACTGTCTCTAAGGGGGCAAAACCATCAGCTAGGGCTGACTCAATATCCTCTCCGGGGAAGAAAATTTCAAACACCTTCTCCCCCTTAGTAGGTTCTGCGTCTGGGTTTTTGGCTCTTTCTGATTTTGAATCCCCTATTGCCCACAACCCTATCGTGGACAAGATCAAACTGGTTGATGAGAAAGACGACAAGGATTTTTGCCAATAGGCTAGAGCTGGGAAAGAACTCTCCAAGGAGGCCAAAAAGAGACTTAAAGGCCAGGGAGTCTTTTTTGCTCAAACTTAGTTTATGTTAGCTACATATAATGTCATAGGTCTTAATAAGAAGCCGAAGCAGGCTTATGTTCGTTAAATGATTTCTGACAATAATATTTCTTTTGTTGGGCTGCTTGAAACCAGAGTCCAGAAACAGAACTATTCCAGAATTTCAAACTCTGTTTGTAGGAATTGGAACTAGGTTTGTAACTATGACCACCATGCAAATGGTCGCATTTGGGTTGGATGGAATCCCATCATCTGGAATGTGGATTTCCTTTTTGTTTCCTCCCAACTAATTCATTGTAAAGTCAAGCAACTCAATAGTAATTCCAGTAGCTTTTTTTGTCTCTATTGTCTATGGGCTTAACTCAATTATGGAGCGGAGGGACCTATGTAACTCTTTAATTTCTCTTAATTCTAATCAATGTTGGTGTCTCTTGGGAGACTTTAATGCCATCAGAGACCTGGCCGAATCTGACAGGACAAATGATTCTTGGAACTGTGGTATGGAGGACCTGCATGATTGTTTGGAGCACATTGGGGCTGAGGACATCTGAGGTGTTGGCCCCCCTTTTCACTTGGTGGAATAATCAAATTGAGCATCCCATTCATAGAAAGTTGGACAGGGCTATTGGTAATGAGGTCTGGTTCTCCTCTTTTCCAAATGCTCAGGTTACTTTTTGGCCAAGAGGCATCTCTGACCATTCTCCAGTTATTCTCACCACTGGATCCCCTCTTGTCTTCACAAGAAAACCATTTCAATTTTTTAATCATTTGACTAAACTTGATGGGTTCCTTGACTGTGTTGCTGCTATTTGGAGTCGTCCTGTGTATGGCAACCCCTTCCTTATTTTCTCTGAAAAGCTGAAGATGACAAAGAGGGCCCTGATTTCTCTAAATAAAATTTCTGGCAATGCTACTTCTTCAGTTAAATTGGCCACGGATGCTCTTCACATAACTCAAACCCTTCTTCAGGGAAGCCCTAGGGATGCGTCTCTCATTGATTCTAAAAAACTATGTCTTCAAACGCTTTGGCAGGCCCTCGAAGTGGAAGAAATTTTGTTGCAACAAAAGTCTAGGGTAAATTGGTTGGCCACTGGGGATAGCAATACTAAGTTTTTCTTCAACATGGTTAAGAGTAGATGGAATTCTAATAAGATCCTGTCTATATTTAATGATGATGGAGTTCTTGTTCATGGACAGCAGGCTGTGGAATCAGTTGCAACTAAGTACTTCCAGGATCTTTTCAATCTAGTTTCAGACACTATCTTGCAACAGGATTTGGATGTTTCTCCAGCTAAGGTTGTTAGTCCGAGCCAAGCAGCTCTTCTCATTGCTCCTATCACGGATGAGGAAATCTACTCCACCTTAAAATCTATGAAGAAAAATAAAAACCCGGGTCCTGATGGTTTTAATGTGAATTTCTTCATTCATTGTTGGGCCATTGTGGGTATAGATTTCTCTAATCTTGTCAGACATTTTTTTGCAACAAATTATATGCCTAAGGGTATTAACTCTATGGCCAATGCCCTCATTCCCAAATGTGCAACTCCGTCTGCAATGTCTGACTTTTGACCCATTTCTTGCTGCAACACTATTTATAAGTGCATCTCTAAGATTCTTGCGTCCAGGCTTAAGGCTGTCCTGCCCACTGTTATTGGCAAGTCCCAATCAGCCTTCATTAAGGGGAGGAAAATTAGTGACAATATTCTTCTTGCTCAAGACCTCCTAAGGAACTATCTTCGTTCCTTTGGCCCTCCTCGTTGTGCCCTTAAAATTGAACTTAGAAAGGCTTTTGATACTGTTAATTGGGATTTTCTCCTCTCTTCTCTGCATCTTTTTCACTTTCCTCACATCTTCATTAGATGGATTCGAGCCTGTATCTCCACAGCTATGTTCTCTATTAAGGTCAACGGTTCCCTTGCTGGTTATTTTGGAAGTACGAGAGGTTTAAGGCAAGGTGACCCACTATCCCTTACTTGTTTGTACTTGTCATGAAAATGCTCTCCTCTAAGATTTCAAAAGATGTCTTGATCCCTGATTTCAAATTTCACTGGAGAACTAAAGATTGCAATCTAACCCATCTTTTCTTTGCAGATGATATCGTGGTTTTTTGCCACGCAAGTGTCAAATCTGTTAGCATCATAATGTCATGCATCCAATCCTTCTCTCTTTTTTCTGGCCTCATTCCTAATGTCCACAAAAGTCAATGCTTTCTAGCCAATACTGACCAAAGAACCTCCACAAATAGATTATCTCTGCTTGGGTTTCAAGTGGGTACCCTTTCTGTCAAATTCCTGGGGGTTCCTCTTATTTCCTCTAAGCTTTCCTTCCTGGAATGCATACCTCTTATTCACCGAATCACCTCCAGAGTAACATCTTGGACTTCTATATCCTTAGCATACTCTGGTCGTCTTCAGTTAATCAAATATATCCTATTTTCCATCCAATCATTCTGGAGCAATCATTTCATTTTTCCCAAAGCTGTGTCAAGGGCTATTCAATCCATCCTATGCAGGAACCTATGGAAAGGTCCTTCCTTGGGTAAATATGGTGCTCGTGTTGCTTGGAAAAAGCTTTGCCTCCCAGTCTCGGAAGGGGGATTAGGAATCAAAAGTATCGTAGAGTGGAATAAATCTCTGATTATGATGCACTTGCTTAATATCATCCGGGCTGATTTGTCCTCCGTATGGGTTTCTTGGGTCAATACCACTGTCTTGAAAGGGAGAAACTTTTGGAATTATCAGGCCTCTTCTGATTGTTCTTGGATCTGGAAATAGGTCCTCAAGCTTAGACCTCTTGCTAGGGATTTTGTTTCTTACCATGTGGGTAATGGCTCCAACAATAGTTTATGGTATGACCCCAGGAAAAATGGTAACCCCATTAACCCTAGTCAAACCTTACTAGCCAATTCTGGACTCTCTCCCATGGCCAAAGTGGCTGAAATCATTAGTGATTCCTCTTTGTCTCTTCCCTTGAGTTTCCACCATGAGATGATTGAACTTAAGAGACTCATCGAAACTCAGCCTTTCCGCCCCCTCTCTTGTGACGCCCCCAAATTCCAGGACCGCCACTTGGTCTCTCGAATTCGGTTCATCACGTGCTCATGGTAATACATCGCAATATTGATAACTAAATATCACACAACCACAGTGGAAAATCTATTCTAGAATAATTTACAATGATTTATTATAATTATTCCCCCAAGTCTCGCAACCTACAGTACTTAATAGATTACATAGAAATATCAATTAACGACTTGTTATATAATCTAACTTAAGCTTAAACATAAACGAATCCAGTCTTACTACATCATCTTCACACAATATTAATATATTTGAAACATAACAGACATAAGCTAGTTGGTAGCCTTGCCCTTGCCCTTATCAATGCCCGAAGGTTCGCCATGCTCTGCCTTAACTGAAATGTTTTAGGGAAAGCAAGAATGAGCACAAATTGCCCAGCAAGTAATATACAATAAGGGTGAATAATAAGATTCTCAATTCTCGAAAGGGTATAGCAAGATTTGATAGTTCAAGAATAACAAGAATATCAACAGTTCTCAATAACAGTCGCTAAGGACAGGATAATATCAATATGATTCAATAATAAGTCAATTCAAGATTTCAAATAATTGAATACTGAGTAGTCACTACGGACTATAACTTCTACTAGAATTGACAGTAATAAATTGAAAATCCAACAAAAACAGGTACAACAGGTGATCAGCCTAAAGTACCCTTGTTATGCATAACAATCAATCATACTCAAGTGTGCACGTCGGTTCTCCGACAATTTATATATTCCCTTCAAAGAAGGTTGTTCTTCTCAGTCAAATACAAGATCCCGCACCAATCAATTAGTTTGGGTTGCTTTTCAATAACATAAGTCCCGCCGAATCAAATGGCATAGACACTTTCACAATATTCAAGAACAATACTAAGTTCAACATGACTAATAGCTTTAATGAAATAAGAGTTCAAGTATGCTAATTCAATTCAACCGATTAAATAGGAAACTAGTTCGCAATACACAAGATAGGATACTTGCATAGTAAAAGAGTATAAGTTAGGAAACTTCCACAATCATAGATTTCCTTGCATAAAGTAAATGCGTCGGTTAGGATACTTGCACTTTAAAAGAGTGTAAGTAAGAGAACTTGCCTTTAGCGTAGTTTATCCACGGAAAGCAATCAACACTTTCGAATTCCTATCGTAATACAGTTACGTATATATATGATATTCATTAGTCATATAATTTAACTTCACATTTTCTCTTTGAATATACGATCATCACATAAGGTAAGTTTTACCTAGCTACACAGTTATATAGAATATAATTTCTATCCTTAACGTTCCTTCTTTAGAGTTTAAACGCATTCTCATATTATATAAGATCTCAACAATTAGCAAACATGCTTGCATATTATTAATATCACATAAGGCCACAATCAATACTAAATATATTTCATTTTAGCAAGTTACGGCATCTCCTTAAGTTAAACGTCAAAATCGGGTTCAAGTAACATCATATAATATCACGTAGCATGTATTCATATTTAAAGGATACTTTCATGCTTGTATAACTTTTCCAAATCCAATCGTACATGGTATAGGTTCTTAAGTTAATACTTAAAGCCATTCAAGGACACGAACTCATATGGTCTAACATGGTCGCTTTTAAACACATAAGATATTCATATAACTTGTATTAGTCATGCTCATGAGTACTCGTATTGCATATATGTAGCTAGCATTGTTATTATCTTGAAAACATGCTTTGTTTATGCTAAACTTTAATCACGGCAACTAATCATGGTATATATACATGTATGACACATGAATGAGTCTAAGAGTACTATCACATGTGTCCATAAATGTCAGATTATAATTCTCGTCATAACATACCAACGTTCACGTTCAAAGCTTATACTTTGTTAGTATAGTTCATTAATAAGGTCTATCATGTTCATGCTTCCTTATGAAACCCATATACACAAGTTAACATGCTTTTCATGCATTTCAAGGCCCTATAATCATGCTCGAAAAGTCAGAATGTATACATAGTCTTTACATGTCAATATCAACCATCAAAACTTGTATTTTTGTTAGATATGTTCAATAGTGAGGTCTAACAGGCTCTTGTCATACTATGAACCATATATACATAACTTAATATGTCTTTCATACATCTCTACCTCATACCGACATGCCTTGAAAAATCAGAATATTAACATGCTTTATATATGTTAACGTTCGTTTATGAAACTTTAAGTTTGTTTTCAAACTATATGTCGTTTGGTTAACCATGCATGCTAATATACTAAAACATGCTTACATTGCCTCATTAGGTTTATATATATGTATTAATCATGCTCCCATACTTGTTTAAACAAAAATCAAACAATTGGTATATAACAGTTTTGTTGCAGAATGCAGAAAACTGAACACAGAGGCCGGCGCTGCGGCGCGGCAACAGCAGCCACAATCTGGCGCTGCGACGAGGGTGGCGCTGCGGCGCGGGCATAATGCCCTGGGATTGGCGCTGCGGCGTGGGAGACGCTGGTACTGCCGCGTTCTAGCGCTGCAGCGCGCAGCTAACGCTGTGCATCGGCGCTGCGGCGCGGCATTGCAGACTCAGTTCGCTGCAACCAAAACCGTCCCCAAACTTCCTATTTCATCGATTTCAACATACCCAGATGCTATTAGACTAACCTTTTTAACTTACTAACACATATATATGCTTATATGACAGTCAATCGCCCAAACGATTCCCAATTTCATGAACTCCAACTAATTTCACGAATTCGATGCTTTACAGAAATTACAGAGCAACAATGGAAATGAAAGTCAAGAAAGCTATATAGTGGTTCCATCACGTATGTATGTTCATATAACAACAATATAAGGGTTCTACAAACCAATCATGAACCAATTTGGCATAATCAAAAATTTGAAGGAAACTTCAGAAACAGAAAACGAAAATGAAGAACAAAGGAAGAGGGATTATACCTCTTCTAGGATTCAAATATAGTTTGCTGCTAATCCAACTTCTCCTACTGATATATGTATATTGCTTTCACTCACCACTTATGCAAACTCTCAGCAAATTGAAAACGAAGAAACATGGCAGCTATTTATAGAAGAATCCTTACACAGACAATTCAATTGTCCATTAAATTGAACCACTAGATTGAAGCTTTGTATATCAGCTAAGGAAGAGTTGGTAGAGTGGTTGAAGAACACTGTTGTGCCCACTCCCCGTATCATGATTTGCTAGAATGCTGAGTTTGAGAAGGTAGGAGTAGGCTAGCTTCATGAGTGTTTTACGTGTACAGGGTTTGTGTCTTATTAATATGGGACAAGGCATAAAAATCTCAGCATTTCCAATTTGTAAACAAACTAGTGTTAATACTTAGGTTATATACACACACATATTTAGACACTTAGGTCTTTAATTGAAATGTCACAATAATTCATATACTGTAGTAAGTGTAAATTGACACATATAATCCATGTACATTTTGTTAATACCGGATATAATCTAATCAGATGTTAACACATTACACTGTCTCCTTTATTAAAACTAATTGTTTACAATATGTTCATGATATATTATACAATGTATACCCACATATTTATTGTCACACAAGTTATTAATCAAGTAGCTCACATAGTTTAATAAGCCTCACCATATAATAGTGTCATATTACACTTCACATAATACATAGTCAGCTAATATATGCTACACATTTAATTCTCATGCTAGCACATATAATTTCTCATCTTATAAATTGAATATTAATTAATAATATACACATATCCTACATCAATCAATATAATTGTTAACCTCCATAACAATTTAATTAACCCTTATATGATTAATTATCACTTTGATATAAATCTTATTATATTTATAAACACGTTGCTCATTATTATTATGTTTCTTACAATAATAATAATCACATATTATTAATCAATCCTCATTAGTATTTTATAACAGTTAATTAATATTCTTCGATTAACAATTAATATAGATTAATTGTTCCCTTAAATTAATATAATCATTCTTATATTACGTCACTGTGCCACACAAGGCAATCAATGAGTTTATCACAAACTCCACCAATTTCTCAATTATTATAATTATTCAATTATATATAATTGAATTAATTCATCTCATAACACAAAATCATTTATATTCAAATAAATTCTCATTTCCATTAATATATTTATTTAATAATATATAGAAATTCTCGGGTATTACATCTCTCCTGACCTAATTGAATGGAATGGTTCCTCTCTTGTGAGTATCAAAGCAAGACATATCTGGGATTCTAGTAGGTCAAAACAGTCAAATCCTAATTGGCATAAAATTATTTGGCACAAACTTCACGTTCCTAGATTTTCTTTTATCCTATGGATGGGATTCCTTAAAAAGCTCCCCACTAATGATATTACTTGGCATTACTCTTCGGGCAGAATTTCCCCTTGCCCCTTCTGTCAGTGGCATGATGAAAGTTTTGACCATCTGTTTTTTGATTGCCCATACTCATCTTCCATTTTGCAGTAGTCCTTGGAGCTAGGTGATTGGTCAAATGTCCCCACAGACTGGACTAGGATTACTTCCTTCCTTATTTCCTTCCAAGGTAGAACTTTGACAAAGCTCATTCTTTATCTTACCTTTACTGCTACCTTCTACAAGGTTTGGGAAGCTAGAAATGTTAAGGTACACTCGGACAAGCTTACCCCCCCTTCTTGTGTTGATAAGGACATTGTCAATATTGTTAAATCAAGGCTGTCATCCTCCTTTCAATTTAGAAACTCATTCTAATCACTACTACTGCAAATGGTCACTGGCGGGCAGATTCTGGTTTGGGTGTTCTGGCATGGAGGGTTTGGTTTTGGGTTGGTGGTCTGGGTTTGGTTGGTCTGACATTGCGGGCAGATTCTGGGTTTGCTTTTTGTTCTGGTTTGAACAGAAGAGTGTTGGTTTGCAGTGTTGCTATATTGGGATTGCAGTCTTCCTACGTTACTCTTTGATCTGGTGCTTTGGCTTGTCTTGGGCCGGTTTATTTCCTACTAGTTTCGTGTTTAGTTGGTTTGGACCGTGCCGACTCCTGGTTGTTCCTTTCGGCTGGGTTGCTTAAGGCTGTGCTGGCTCCGGGCATTGGTCTTTGGTCTTTTCTCCTTTGGTTCGGTTTGGGCCGGGTGTTTTGGTTGTCTTGGGCCGGTTGGCTTGGGGCTATTGTTCTGGGAGGGGCTTCCGCCTTGGGCTCACTGACTCTTGTCTATTTGGGTTGAGTGGGCCATCCATCTTGGGCTCCTTTGCTTCTTCATGGTTCTCGATTTTGGGCCCTTTGATGTTGGTCTTTGTTTCTTGCCGGTTGGTTTGCATGCTTGTTTGTTGGGCCGGTTGCTGCCTTGTATGGTTTTTTGTACAGTTTATGTTCCTTGTAATAGGGTAGTCTAGTCATTCTTGTTGGCTTGGTCTTTAGCCTTCCTTTTATAGTCATGACATCATAAGGTTTGTCCTATGATGTCTATGCTATATCCTATTGGAGTCCTCCAATGTCCCTTGTATCCTGTTATTATTTATATATTTTAAACTTTAGCAAAAAAAAAATTAGAACGAAGTCATAGGACTCATAATCACCTATTTCTTTGATAATTTGAGAGAATTAATGAAATAATAATAATGTCTCCCTAAATCAAGACTTGTGTGAGATGTATGCATCGTTTTTAACGCGATAGTCATGGGATTGCTCCTTTTGATGCTAATCAAAATAGAACAAAGTAAGAGGACTACTAATCACCACTTTCTTTGACAATTCTTATAGAACCAATAAAATAATAAGAAGGCCTCCTTAAATGAAGACTTGTGTGAGATGTACGCATCGTTTTGAAAGCGATAGTCACGGAATTGTTCCTTTTGATGCTAATAAAATTAGAACAAATTTATAGGACTCCTAATCACCTCTTTCTTTGACAATTTTAGGGAACCAATGAAACAATAAGAAGGTCTCCCTAAATCAAGACTTATATGAGATGTACACATCGTTTTTAATGCGATAGTCATGGGATTGCTCATTTTGATGCTAATAAAACTAGAACGAAGTAAAAGGACTCCTAATCACCTCTTTCTTTGACAATTCTAGAGAACCAATGAAATAATAAGAAGGCCTCCTTAAATGACGACTTGTGTGAGATATACCCATCGTTTTGAATGCGATGGTCATGGGATTGTTCCATTTGATGCTAATCAAACTAGAACAAAGTTCTAGGACTTCTAATCACCTCTTTTTTTGACAATTTTAGGGAACCAACGAAACAATAAGAAGGTCTCCCAAAATTAAGACTTGTGTGAGGTCTACGCATCATTTTGGACGCGATAGTAGTGGGATGGCTCCTTTTGAAGCTAATTTTAACTAGAACGAAGTAATATGACTTATAATCACCTATATTTTCACTATTTTAGAGAGCTAACGAAACAATAAGAAGGTCTCCCTAAATGAAGATTTGTGTGAGATGTACGGATCGTTTTGAAGACATTAGTGGATAGTATTGCTCCTTTGAAGCTTATCAAACTATAAAGAAGTCATAGGGCTCATAATCACATTTTTCTATGATAATTTGAGAGAACAAATGAAACAATAAGAAGGTCTCCTTAAATCAAGACTTGTGTGAGATGTACGCATCGTTTTTAATGCGGTAGCCATGGGATTGCTCCTTTTGATGCTAATCAAATTAGAACGAAGTAATAGGACTCCTAATCACCTCTTTCCTTCATAATTTTAGAGAACCAATGAAACAATAATGATGTCTCCTTAAATAAAGACTAGTGTGAGATGTACCGATTATTTTTAATGCGAAAGTCATGGGATTGCTACTTTTGATGCTAATCAAACTAGAACGAAGTTATAGGACACCTAATCACCTTTTTTGTTGACTATTTTAGAGAACCAATGAAAAAATAAGGTCTTCTTAAATAAAGACTTGTGTGAGATGTACGCATCGTTTTGAACGCTATAGTTATAAGATTGCTCCTTTTGATACTAATCAAAGTAGAACGAAATTATAGGACTCCTAATCACCTCTTTCTTTGACAATTTTAGAGAATCAATGAACCTATAAGAAGGTCTCCCTAAATGAAGACTTGTGTGAGTTGTACGCATGGTTTTGAACGCGATAGTCATGGGTTTCTCTTTTTGACGCTAATCAAAGTAGAACAAAATAATACAACTCTTAATAACCTCTTTCTTTGTAAATTTTAAACAACCAATGAAACAATATGAAGGCCTCCCTAACTAAAGACTTGTGTGAGATCTACGCATCGTTTTGGACACGATAGTGATGGGATTGCTCCTTTTGATGCTAATTTTGACTACAACGAAGTAATAGGACTCATAATAACCTATATTTTCACAATTTGAGAGAACTAATTAAACAATAAGATGCTCTCCCTAAATGAAGACTTGTGTGAGATGTACGGATCGTTTTGAAGGTACTAGTGACATGATTGCACTTTTGATGCTAATCAAACTTTAACGAAGTCATAGGACTCATAATCACATCTTTCTTAGACAATTTGGGGGAACCAATGAAACAATAAGAAAGCCTCCCTATATCAAGACTTCTGTGAGATGTACGCATCGTTTTTAACGCGATATTCATGGGATAGCGTTTTTTGATGCTAATAAATTAGATCGATGTAATAAGACTCTTAATCACCTATTTCTTTGACAATTTTAGAGAACCAATGAAACAATATAAATGTCTCCTTAAATTAAGTCTTGTGTGAGATGTACACATCGTTTTTAACGCGATAGTCATGGTATTGCTCCTTTTGATACTAATCAAACTTGAACGAAGTTATAGGACTCCTAATTACCTTTTTCTTTGACAATTTTAGAGAATCAATAAAACAATAAGAAGGTCTCCCTAAATGAAGACTTCTGTGAGACGTACGTGTGGTTTTGAACGCGATAGTCATGGGTTTCTCTTTTTTACGCTAATCAAGCTAGAACGAAATAATACAACTCTTAGACATCTCTTTCTTTGTAAATTCTAAACAACCAATGAAACAATATGAAGTCTCCCTAAATAAAGACTTGTGTGAGATCTACGCATCGTTTTGGACACGATAGTGATGGGATTGCTCCTTTTGAAGCTAATTTTAACTAGAACGAAAGTAATAAGACTCATAATCACCTATATTTTGGCAATTGGAGAGAAATAATGAAAAATGAGAAGGTGTCTCTAAATAAAGACATGTGTGAGATGTACGGATTGTTTTGAACGCACTAGTGATAGGATTGCTCCTTTTTATGCTAATCAAACTAGAACGAAGTCATAGGACTCATAATCACCTATTTCTTTGACAATTTGAGAGAACCAATGAAATAATAAGAAGGTCTCCCTAAATCAAGACTTGTGCGAGATGTATGCATCATTTTTAACGCGATAGTCATGGGATTGATCCTTTTGATGCTAATCAAATTAGAACGAAGTAATAGTACTACTAATCACCTCTTTCTTTGACAATTCTTATATAACCAATGAAATAATAAGAAGGCCTCCTTAAATGAAGACTTGTACGAGATGTACGCATCGTCTTGAAGGCGATAGTCATGGAATTGTTCCTTTTGATGCTAATCAAACTATATCGAAGTTATAGGACTCCTAATCACCTCTTTCTTTGACAATTTTAGGGAACCAATGAAACAATAAAAAGGTCTCCCTAAATGAAGACTTGTGTGAGGTCTACGCATCGTTTTGGACGCGATAATGATGGGATTGCTCCATTTGATGCTAATTTTGAATAGAACGAAGTAATAGGACTCATAATCACCTATATTTTGACAATTTGAGAGTACAAATGAAAAAAAATAAGTAGGTGTCCCTAAATGAAGACTTGTGTGTGATGTACGGATCGTTTTGAACGCACTAGTGATAGGATTGCTACTTTTGATGCTAATCAAACTAGAACGAAGTCATAGGACTCATAATCACCTATTTCTTTGACAATTTGAGAGAACCAATGAAATAATATCAAGGTCTCCCTAAATCAAGGCTTGTGTGAGATGTACGCATTATTTTTAACGCGATAGTCATGGAATTGCTCCTATGATGCTAATCAAATTAGAACGAAGTAATAGGACTCCTAATCACCTCTTTCATTGACAATTCTTATAGAACCAATGAAATAATAAGAAGGCCTCCTTAAATGAAGACTTGTATGAGATGTACGCATCGTTTTGAATGCGATAGTCATGGAATTGTTCCTTTTGATGCTAATCAAACTATAACGAAGTTATAGGACTCCTAATCACCTCTTTCTGTGACAATTTTAGGGAACCAATGAAACAATAAAAAGGTTTCCCTAAATGAAGACTTGTGTGAGGTCTACGCATCGTTTTGGATGCAATAATGATAGGATTGCTCCTTTTGATGCTAATTTTAACTAGAACGAAGTAATAGGACTCATAATCACCTATATTTTGACAACTTGAGAGAACTAATTAAACAATAAGAAGCTCTCCCTAAATGAAGACTTGTGTGAGATGTATGGATCGTTTTGAAGATACTAGTGACAGGATTGCTCCTTTGATGCTAATCAAACTTTAACGAAGTCATAGGACTCGTAATCACCTATTTCTTTGACAATTTGAGGGAACCAATGAAACAATAAGAAGGTCTCCCTATTTTAAGATTTGTGTGAGATGTACGCATCATTTTTAACGCGATAGTCAGGGGATAGCTCCTTTTGATGCTAATCAAATTAGAACGAAGTAATAGGACTCTTAATCACCTCTTTCTTTGACAATTTTAGAGAACCAATGAAACAATAAGAATGTCTCCTTAAATGAAGACTTGTGTGAGATGTACGCATCGTTTTTAACGCGATAGTCATGGGATTGCCACTTTTGATGCTAATCAAATTAGAACAAAGTTGTAGGACTCCTAATCACCTTCTTTCTTTGAAAATTTTAAAGAAACCAATGATACAAGAAGGTCTCCTTAAATGAAGACTTGTGTGAGATGTACGCATCATTTTGAATGCGATAGTCATGGTATTGCTCCTTTTGATACTAATCAAACTAGAATGAAGTTATAGGACTCCTAATTACCTCTTTCTTTGACAATTTTATAGAATCAATGAAACAATAAGAATGTCTCCCTAAATAAAGACTTCTGTGAAATGTACGCGTGATTTTGAACGCGATAGTCATGGGTTTTTCTTTTTGACGCTAATCAAATTAGAGCGAAATAATACAACTCTTAATCCCCTCTTTCTTTGTAATTTTGAAACAACCAATGAAACAACCAATGAAATAATATGAAGTCTCTCTAAATAAAGACTTGTGTGAGATCTATGCATCGTTTTGGACACGATAGTGATGGGATTGATCCTTTTGATGCTAATTTTAACTAGAACGAAGTAATAGGACTCATAATCACCTATATTTTGACAATTTGATAGAACTAATGAAAAATTAGAAGGTGTCTCTAAATAAAGACTTGTGTGAGAAGTACGGATCATTTTGAACGCACTAGTGATAGGATTGCTCCTTTTTATACTAATCAAACTAGAACGAAGTCATAGGACTCATAATCACCAATTTCTTTAACAATTTGAGAGAACCAATGAAATAACAAGATGGTCTCCCTAAATCAAGACTTGTGTGAGATGTACGCATCGTTTTTAACGCGATAGTCATGGGATTGATCCTTTAGATGCTAATCAAATTAGAACGAAGTAATAGGACTCCTAATCACCTCTTTCTTTGACAATTCTTATAGAAACAATGAAATAATAAGAAGGCCTCCTTAAATGAAGACTTGTGTGAGATGTACGCATCGTTTTTAACGCGATAGTCATGGAATTGTTAGTTTTGATGCTAATCAAACTATAACAAAGTTATAGGACTCCTAATCACCTCTTTCTTTGACAATTTTAGGGAAACAATAAAATAATAAAATGGTCTCCCTAAATGAAGACTTGTGTGAGGTCTACGCATCATTTTGGACGCGAAAATTATGGGATTGCTCCTTTTGATGCTAATTTTAACTAGAACGAAGTAATAGGACTCATAATCACCTATATTTTGACAATTTGAGAGAACTAATTGAACAATAAGAAGCTCTCCTTAAATGAAGACTTGTGTGAGATGTACGGATCGTTTTGAAAATACTAGTTACAGGATTGCTCCTTTGATGCTAATCAAAGTTTAACGAAGTCATAGGACTCATAATCACATCTTTCTTTGACAATTTGAGGGAACCAATGAAACAATAAGAAGGTCTCCCTATATCAAGACTTGTGTGAGATGTACGCCTCGTTTTTAACGCGATAGTCATGGGATAGCTCCTTTTGATGCTAATGAAATTAAAACGAAGTAACGGGACTCTTAATCACCTCTTTCTTTGATAATTTTAGAGAACCAATGAAACAATAAGAATGTCTCCTTAAATGAAGACTTGTGTGAGATGTACGCATCGGTTTTAACGCTATAGTCATGGGATTGCTAATTTTGTTTCTTATCAAATTAGAACAAAGTTATAGGACTCCTAATCACCTCTTTTTTTAAGAATTTAGAGAACCAATGATACAAGAAGGTCTCCTTAAATGAAGACTTGTGTGAGATGTACGCATTGTTTTGAATGCTATAGTCATGTGATTGCTCCTTTTGATACTAATCAAAGTAGAACGAAAGTATAGGACTCCTAATCACCTCTTTCTTCAAAAATTTTAGAGAATCAATGAACCTATAAGAAGGTCTCCCTAAATGAAGACTTGTGTGAGATGTACGCATGGTTTTGAACGCAATAGTCATGGGTTTCTTTTTTAGACGTTAATCAAAGTAGAACAAAATAATACAACTCTTAATCACCTATTTCTTTGTAAATTTTAAACAACCAATGAAACAATATGAAGATCTCCCTAAATAAAGACTTGTGTGAGATCTACGCATCGTTTTGGACACGATAGTGATGGGTTTGCTCCTTTTGATGCTAATTTTGACTAGAACGAAGTAATAGGGCTCATAATCACCTATATTTTGACAATTTGAGAGTACTAATGAAAAAAAATAAGGTGTACCCTAAATAAAGACTTGTGTGAGATGTACGGATCGTTTTAAAGGCACTAGTGATAGGATTGCTACTTTTGATGTTAATCAAACATGAACGAAGTCATAGGACTCATAATCACCTATTTCTTTGACAATTTGAGAGAACCAATGAAATAATATGAAGGTCTCCCTAAATCAAGGCTTGTGTGAGATGTACGCATCGTTTTAAATGCGATAGTCATGGGATTGCTCCTTTTGATGCTAATCAAATTAGAACGAAGTAATAGGACTCCTAATCACCTCTTTCTTTGACAATTCTTATAGAAACAATGAAATAATAAGAAGGCCTCCTTAAATGAAGACTTGTGTGAGATGTACGCATCGTTTTGAACGCGATAGTCATGGAATTGTTAGTTTTGATGCTAATCAAACTATAACAAAGTTATAGGACTCCTAATCACCTCTTTCTTTGATAATTTTAGGGAAACAATGAAATAATAAAATGGTCTCCCTAAATGAAGACTTGTGTGAGGTATACGCATCATTTTGGACGCGATAATGATGGGATTGCTCCATTTGATGCTAATTTTAACTAGAACGAAGTAATAGGACTCATAATTACCTATATTTTGACAATTTGAGAGAACTAATTGAACAATAAGAAGCTCTCCTTAAATGAAGACTTGTGTGAGATGTACGGATCGTTTTGAAAATACTAGTTACAGGATTGCTCCTTTGATGCTAATAAAAGTTTAACGAAGTCATAGGACTCATAATCACATCTTTCTTTGACAATTTGAGGGAACCAATGAAACAATAAGAAGGTCTCCCTATATCAAGACTTGTGTGAGATGTACGCATCGTTTTTAACGCGATAGTCATGGGATAGCTCCTTTTGATGCTAATCAAATTAGAACGAAGTAATGGGACTCTTAATCACCTCTTTCTTTGATAATTTTAGAGAACCAATGAAACAATAAGAATGTCTCCTTAAATGAAGACTTGTGTGAGATGTACGCATCGGTTTTAACGCTATAGTCATGGGATTGCTAATTTTGATGCTTATCAAATTAGAACAAAGTTATAGGACTCCTAATCACCTCTTTCTTTGATGAATTTAGAGAACCAATGATACAAGAAGGTCTCCTTAAATGAAGACTTGTGTGAGATGTACGCTTTGTTTTGAATGCTATAGTCATGTGATTGCTCCTTTTGATACTAATCAAAGTAGAACGAAAATATAGGACTCCTAATCACCTCTTTCTTCAAAAATTTTAGAGAATCAATGAACCTATAAGAAGGTCTCCCTAAATGAAGACTTGTGTGAGATGTACGCATGGTTTTGAACGCAATAGTCATGGGTTTCTTTTTTAGACGTTAATCAAAGTAGAACAAAATAATACAACTCTTAATCACCTCTTTCTTTGTAAATTTTAAACAACCAATGAAACAATATGAAGGCCTCCCTAAATAAAGACTTGTGTGAGATCTACGCATCGTTTTGGACACGATAGTGACGGGTTTGCTCCTTTTGATGCTAATTTTGACTAGAACGAAGTAATAGGGCTCATAATCACCTATATTTTGACAATTCAAGGGTACTAATGAAAAAAATAAGGTGTCCCTAAATGAAGACTTGTGTGAGATGTACGGATCATTTTGAAGGCACTAGTGATAGGATTGCTACTTTTGATGCGAATCAAACTAGAACGAAGCCATAGGACTCATAATCACCTATTTCTTTGACAATTTGAGAGAACCAATGAAATAATATGAAGGTTTCCCTAAATCAAGGCTTGTGTGAGATGTACGCATCGTTTTTAACGCGATAGTCATGGGATTGCTCCTGTTGATGCTAATCAAATTAGAACGAAGTAATAGGACTCCTAATCACCTCTTTCTTTGACAATTCTTATAGAACCAATGAAATAATAAGAAGGCCTTCTTAAATGAAGACTTGTATAAGATGTACGCATCGTTTTGAACGCGATAGTCATGGAATTGTTCCTTTTGATGCTAATCAAACTATAATGAAGTTATAGGACTCCTAATCACCTCTTTCTTTGACAATTTTAGGGAACCAATGAAACAATAAAAAGGTCTTCCTAAATGAAGACTTGTGTGAGGTCTACGCATTGCTTTGGACGCGATAATGATATGATTGCTCCTTTTGATGCTAATTTTAACTAGAACGAAGAAATAGGACTTATAATCACCAATATTTTGACAATTTGAGAGAACTAATTAAACAATAAGAAGCTCTCTTTAAATGAAGACTTGTGTGAGATGTACGGATCGTTTTGAAGATACTAGTTATAGGATTGCTCCTTTGATGCTAATCAAATTTTAACGAAGTCATAGGACTCATAATCACATCTTTCTTTGACAATTTGAGGGAACCAATGAAACAATAAGAAGGTCTCCCTATATCAAGACTTGTGTGAGTGTACGCATCGTTTTTAACGCGATAGTTATGGGATAGCTCCTTTTGATGCTAATCAAATTAGAACGAAGTAATAGGACTCTTAATCACCTATTTCTTTGACAATTTTAGAAAACCAATGAAACAATAAGAATGTCTCCTTAAATGAAGACTTGTGTGAGATGTACGCATCGTTTTTAATGCGATAGTCATTGGATCGCTACTTTTGATTCTAATCAAATTAGAATAAAGTTGTAGGACTCCTAATCACCTCTTTCTTTGACAATTTTAGAGAACCAATGATACAAGAAGGTCTCCTTAAATGAAGACTTGTGTGAGATGTACGCGTCGTTTTGAATGCGATAGTCATGGTATTGCTCCTTTTGATACTAATCAAACTAGAACGAAGGTATAGGACTCCTAATTACCTCTTTCTTTGACAATTTTAGAGAATCAATGAAACAATCAGAATGTCTCCCTAAATGAAGACTTCTGTGAAATGTACGCGTGATTTTGAACGCGATAGTCATGGGATTTTCTTTTTGACGCTAATCAAACTAGAACAAAATAATACAATTCTTAATCACCCCTTTCTTTGTAAATTTGAAACAACCAATGAAATAATATGAAGTCTCCCTAAATAAAGACTTGTGTGAGATCTACGCATCGTTTTGGACACAATAGTGATGGGATTGATCCTTTTGATGCTAATTTTAACTAGAACGAAGTAATAGGACTAATAATCACCTATATTTTGACAATTTGAGAGAACAAATGAAAAATGAGAAGGTGTCTCTAAATAAAGACTTGTAGTGAGATGTACGGATCATTTTGAATTCACTAGTGATAGGATTGCTCCTTTTTATGCTAATCAAACTAGAACGAAGTCATAGGACTCATAATCACCAATTTCTTTGACAATTTGAGAGAACCATTGAAATAACAAGAAGGTCTCTCTAAATCAAGACTTGTGTGAGATGTACGCATCGTTTTTAACGCGATAGTCATGGGATTGATCCTTTTGATGCTAATCAAATTAGAACGAAGTAATAGGACTCCTAATCACCTTTTTCTTTGACAATTCTTATAGAAACAATGAAATAATAAGAAGGCCTCCATAAATAAAGACTTGTGTGAGATGTACGCATCGTTTTGAACGCGATAGTCATAGAATTGTTACTTTTGATGCTAATCAAACTATAACAAAGTTATAGGACACCTAATCACCTCTTTTTTTGATAATTTTAGGGAACCAATGAAACAATAAAATGGTCTACCTAAATGAAGACTTGTGTGAGGTCTACTCATCGTTTTGGACGGGATAATGATGGGATTGCTCCTTTTGATGCTAATTTTAACTAGAACAAAGTAATAGGACTTATAATCACCTATATTTTGATAATTTGAGAGAAATAATTAAACAATAAGAAGCTCTCTTTAAATGAAGACATGTGTGAGATGTACGGATTATTTTGAAGATACTAGTTATAGGATTGCTCCTTTGATGCTAATCAAAGTTTAACGAAGTCATAGGACTCATAATCACATCTTTCTTTGACAATTTGAGGGAACCAATGAAACAATAAGAAGGTCTCCCTATATCAAGACTTGTGTGAGATGTACGCATCGTTTTTAACGCGATAGTCATGGGATAGCTCCTTTTGATGCTAATCAAATTAGAACGAAGTAATAGGACTCTTAATCACCTCTTTCTTTAACAATTTTAGAGAACCAATGAAACAATAAGAATGTATCCTTAAATGAAGACTTGTGTGAGATGTACGCATCGTTTTTAATACGATAGTCATTGGATCGCTACTTTTGATGCTAATCAAATTAGAATAAAGTTGTAGGACTCCTAATCACCTCTTTTTTTGACAATTTTAGAGAACCAATGATACAAGAAGGTCTCCTTAAATGAAGACTTGTGTGAGATGTACGCATCGTTTTGAATGCGATAGTCATGGTATTGCTCCTTTTGATACTAATCAAACTAGAACGAAAGTATAGGACTCCTAATTACCTCTTTCTTTGACAATTTTAGAGAATCAATGAAACAATAAGAATGTCTCCCTAAATGAACACTTCTGTGAAATGTACGCGTGATTTTGAACGCGATAGTCATGGGTTTTTCTTTTTGACGCTAATCAAATTAGAACGAAATAATACAACTCTTAATCACCCCTTTCTTTGTAAATTTGAAACAACCAATGAAACAATATGAAGTCTCCCTAAATAGAGACTTGTGTGAGATCTACGCATCGTTTTGGACACGATAGTGATGGGATTGATCCTTTTGATGCTAATTTTAACTAGAACGAAGTAATAGGACTCATAATCACCTATATTTTGACAATTTGAGAGAACTAATGAAAAATGAGAAGGTATCTCTAAATAAAGACTTGTGTGAGATGTACGGATCATTTTGAATGCACTAGTGATAGGATTGCTCCTTTTTATGCTAATCAAACTAGAACGAAGTCGTAGGACTCATAATCACCAATTTCTTTGACAATTTGAGAGAACCAATGAAATAACAAGAAGGTCTCCCTAAATCAAGACTTGTGTGAGATGTACGCATCGTTTTTAACGCGATAGTCATGGGATTGATCCTTTTGATGCTAATCAAATTAGAACGAAGTAATAGGACTCCTAATCACCTCTTTCTTTGACAATTCTTATAGAAACAATGAAATAATAAGATGGCCTCCTTAAATGAAGAATTGTGTGAGATGTACGCATCGTTTTGAACGCGATAGTCATGGAATTGCTACTTTTGATGCTAATCAAACTATAACAAAGTTATAGGACTCCTAATCACCTCTTTCTTTGATAATTTTAGGGAACCAATGAAACAATAAAATGGTCTACCTAAATGAAGACTTGTGTGAGGTCTACTCATCGTTTTGGACGGGATAATGATGGGATTGCTCCTTTTGATGCTAATTTTAACTAGAACAAAGTAATAGGACTTATAATCACCTATATTTTGACAATTTGAGGGAACTAATTAAACAATAAGAAGCTCTCTTTAAATGAAGACTTGTGTGAAATGTACGGATCGTTTTGAAGATACTAGTTATAGGATTACTCCTTTGATGCTAATGAAAGTTTAACGAAGTCATAGGACTCATAATCACATCTTTCTTTGACAATTTGAGGGAACCAATGAAACAATAAGAAGGTCTCCCTATATCAAGACTTGTGTGAGATGTACGCATCATTTTTAACGCGATAGTCATGGGATAGCTCCTTTTGATGCTAATCAAATTAGAACGAAGTAATAGGACTCTTAATCACCTCTTTCTTTAACAATTTTAGAGAACCAATGAAACAATAAGAATGTCTCCTTAAATGAAGACTTGTGTGAGATGTACGCATCGTTTTTAATGCGATAGTCATGGGATCGCTACTTTTGATGCTAATCAAATTAGAATAAAGTTGTAGGACTCCTAATCACATCTTTTTTTGACAATTTTAGAGAACCAATGATACAAGAAGGTCTCCTTAAATGAAGACTTGTGTGAGATGTACGCATCGTTTTGAATGCGATAGTCATGGTATTGCTCCTTTTGATACTAATCAAACTAGAACGAAGGTATAGGACTCCTAATTACCTCTTTCTTTGACAATTTTAGAGAATCAATGAAACAATAAGAATGTCTCCCTAAATGAAGACTTCTGTGAAATGTACGCGTGATTTTGAACGCGATAGTCATGGGTTTTTCTTTTTGACGCTAATCAAATTAGAACGAAATAATACAACTCTTAATCACCCCTTTCTTTGTAAATTTGAAACAACCAATGAAACAATATGAAGTCTCCCTAAATAAAGACTTGTGTGAGATCTACGCATCGTTTTGGACACGATAGTGATGGGATTGATCCTTTTGATGCTAATTTTAACTAGAACGAAGTAATAGGACTCATAATCACCTATATTTTGACAATTTGAGAGAACTAATGAAAAATGAGAAGGTATCTCTAAATAAAGACTTGTGTGAGATGTACGGATCATTTTGAATGCACTAGTGATAGGATTGCTCCTTTTTATGCTAATCAAACTAGAACGAAGTCGTAGGACTCATAATCACCAATTTCTTTGACAATTTGAGAGAACCAATGAAATAACAAGAAGGTCTCCCTAAATCAAGACTTGTGTGAGATGTACGCATCGTTTTTAACGCGATAGTCATGGGATTGATCCTTTTGATGCTAATCAAATTAGAACGAAGTAATAGGACTCCTAATCACCTCTTTCTTTGACAATTCTTATAGAAACAATGAAATAATAAGATGGCCTCCTTAAATGAAGACTTGTGTGAGATGTACGCATCGTTTTGAACGCGATAGTCATGGAATTGTTACTTTTGATGCTAATCAAACTATAACAAAGTTATAGGACTCCTAATCACCTCTTTCTTTGATAATTTTAGGGAACCAATGAAACAATAAAATGGTCTACCTAAATGAAGACTTGTGTGAGGTCTACTCATCGTTTTGGACGGGATAATGATGGGATTGCTCCTTTTGATGCTAATTTTAACTAGAACAAAGTAATAGGACTTATAATCACCTATATTTTGACAATTTGAGGGAACTAATTAAACAATAAGAAGCTCTCTTTAAATGAAGACTTGTGTGAGATGTACGGATCGTTTTGAAGATACTAGTTATAGGATTACTCCTTTGATGCTAATGAAAGTTTAACGAAGTCATAGGACTCATAATCACATCTTTCTTTGACAATTTGAGGGAACCAATGAAACAATAAGAAGGTCTCCCTATATCAAGACTTGTGTGAGATGTACGCATCATTTTTAACGCGATAGTCATGGGATAGCTCCTTTTGATGCTAATCAAATTAGAACGAAGTAATAGGACTCTTAATCACCTCTTTCTTTAACAATTTTAGAGAACCAATGAAACAATAAGAATGTCTCCTTAAATGAAGACTTGTGTGAGATGTACGCATCGTTTTTAATGCGATAGTCATGGGATCGCTACTTTTGATGCTAATCAAATTAGAATAAAGTTGTAGGACTCCTAATCACCTCTTTTTTTGACAATTTTAGAGAACCAATGATACAAGAAGGTCTCCTTAAATGAAGACTTGTGTGAGATGTACGCATCGTTTTGAATGCGATAGTCATGGTATTGCTCCTTTTGATACTAATCAAACTAGAACGAAGGTATAGGACTCCTAATTACCTCTTTCTTTGACAATTTTAGAGAATCAATGAAACAATAAGAATGTCTCCCTAAATGAAGACTTCTGTGAAATGTACGCGTGATTTTGAACGCGATAGTCATGGGTTTTTCTTTTTGACGCTAATCAAATTAGAACGAAATAATACAACTCTTAATCACCCCTTTCTTTGTAAATTTGAAACAACCAATGAAACAATATGAAGTCTCCCTAAATAAAGACTTGTGTGAGATCTACGCATCGTTTTGGACACGATAGTGATGGGATTGATCCTTTTGATGCTAATTTTAACTAGAACGAAGTAATAGGACTCATAATCACCTATATTTTGACAATTTGAGAGAACTAATGAAAAATGAGAAGGTATCTCTAAATAAAGACTTGTGTGAGATGTACGGATCATTTTGAATGCACTAGTGATAGGATTGCTCCTTTTTATGCTAATCAAACTAGAACGAAGTCGTAGGACTCATAATCACCAATTTCTTTGACAATTTGAGAGAACCAATGAAATAACAAGAAGGTCTCCCTAAATCAAGACTTGTGTGAGATGTACGCATCGTTTTTAACGCGATAGTCATGGGATTGATCCTTTTGATGCTAATCAAATTAGAACGAAGTAATAGGACTCCTAATCACCTCTTTCTTTGACAATTCTTATAGAAACAATGAAATAATAAGATGGCCTCCTTAAATGAAGACTTGTGTGAGATGTACGCATCGTTTTGAACGCGATAGTCATGGAATTGTTACTTTTGATGCTAATCAAACTATAACAAAGTTATAGGACTCCTAATCACCTCTTTCTTTGATAATTTTAGGGAACCAATGAAACAATAAAATGGTCTACCTAAATGAAGACTTGTGTGAGGTCTACTCATCGTTTTGGACGGGATAATGATGGGATTGCTCCTTTTGATGCTAATTTTAACTAGAACAAAGTAATAGGACTTATAATCACCTATATTTTGACAATTTGAGGGAACTAATTAAACAATAAGAAGCTCTCTTTAAATGAAGACTTGTGTGAGATGTACGGATCGTTTTGAAGATACTAGTTATAGGATTACTCCTTTGATGCTAATGAAAGTTTAACGAAGTCATAGGACTCATAATCACATCTTTCTTTGACAATTTGAGGGAACCAATGAAACAATAAGAAGGTCTCCCTATATCAAGACTTGTGTGAGATGTACGCATCATTTTTAACGCGATAGTCATGGGATAGCTCCTTTTGATGCTAATCAAATTAGAACGAAGTAATAGGACTCTTAATCACCTCTTTCTTTAACAATTTTAGAGAACCAATGAAACAATAAGAATGTCTCCTTAAATGAAGACTTGTGTGAGATGTACGCATCGTTTTTAATGCGATAGTCATGGGATCGCTACTTTTGATGCTAATCAAATTAGAATAAAGTTGTAGGACTCCTAATCACATCTTTTTTTGACAATTTTAGAGAACCAATGATACAAGAAGGTCTCCTTAAATGAAGACTTGTGTGAGATGTACGCATCGTTTTGAATGCGATAGTCATGGTATTGCTCCTTTTGATACTAATCAAACTAGAACGAAGGTATAGGACTCCTAATTACCCTCTTTCTTTGACAATTTTAGAGAATCAATGAAACAATAAGAATGTCTCCCTAAATGAAGACTTCTGTGAAATGTACGCGTGATTTTGAACGCGATAGTCATGGGTTTTTCTTTTTGACGCTAATCAAATTAGAACGAAATAATACAACTCTTAATCACCCCTTTCTTTGTAAATTTGAAACAACCAATGAAACAATATGAAGTCTCCCTAAATAAAGACTTGTGTGAGATCTACGCATCGTTTTGGACACGATAGTGATGGGATTGATCCTTTTGATGCTAATTTTAACTAGAACGAAGTAATAGGACTCATAATCACCTATATTTTGACAATTTGAGAGAACTAATGAAAAATGAGAAGGTATCTCTAAATAAAGACTTGTGTGAGATGTACGGATCATTTTGAATGCACTAGTGATAGGATTGCTCCTTTTTATGCTAATCAAACTAGAACGAAGTCGTAGGACTCATAATCACCAATTTCTTTGACAATTTGAGAGAACCAATGAAATAACAAGAAGGTCTCCCTAAATCAAGACTTGTGTGAGATGTACGCATCGTTTTTAACGCGATAGTCATGGGATTGATCCTTTTGATGCTAATCAAATTAGAACGAAGTAATAGGACTCCTAATCACCTCTTTCTTTGACAATTCTTATAGAAACAATGAAATAATAAGATGGCCTCCTTAAATGAAGACTTGTGTGAGATGTACGCATCGTTTTGAACGCGATAGTCATGGAATTGTTACTTTTGATGCTAATCAAACTATAACAAAGTTATAGGACTCCTAATCACCTCTTTCTTTGATTAATTTTAGGGAACCAATGAAACAATAAAATGGTCTACCTAAATGAAGACTTGTGTGAGGTCTTACTCATCGTTTTGGACGGGATAATGATGGGATTGCTCCTTTTGATGCTAATTTTAACTAGAACAAAGTAATAGGACTTATAATCACCTATATTTTGACAATTTGAGGGAACTAATTAAACAATAAGAAGCTCTCTTTAAATGAAGACTTGTGTGAGATGTACGGATCGTTTTGAAGATACTAGTTATAGGATTACTCCTTTGATGCTAATGAAAGTTTAACGAAGTCATAGGACTCATAATCACATCTTTCTTTGACAATTTGAGGGAACCAATGAAACAATAAGAAGGTCTCCCTATATCAAGACTTGTGTGAGATGTACGCATCATTTTTAACGCGATAGTCATGGGATAGCTCCTTTTGATGCTAATCAAATTAGAACGAAGTAATAGGACTCTTAATCACCTCTTCCTTTAACAATTTTAGAGAACCAATGAAACAATAAGAATGTCTCCTTAAATGAAGACTTGTGTGAGATGTACGCATCGTTTTTAATGCGATAGTCATGGGATCGCTACTTTTGATGCTAATCAAATTAGAATAAAGTTGTAGGACTCCTAATCACCTCTTTTTTTGACAATTTTAGAGAACCAATGATACAAGAAGGTCTCCTTAAATGAAGACTTGTGTGAGATGTACGCATCGTTTTGAATGCGATAGTCATGGTATTGCTCCTTTTGATACTAATCAAACTAGAACGAAGGTATAGGACTCCTAATTACCTCTTTCTTTGACAATTTTAGAGAATCAATGA
The DNA here is from genome assembly GCA_020205555.1 of Panax stipuleanatus. NCBI lineage: Eukaryota > Viridiplantae > Streptophyta > Magnoliopsida > Apiales > Araliaceae > Panax > Panax stipuleanatus. Next base: position 52,688,705 of record CM035122.1, read on the forward strand.
AACAATAAGAATGTCTCCCTAAATGAAGACTTCTGTGAAATGTACGCGTGATTTTGAACGCGATAGTCATGGGTTTTTCTTTTTGACGCTAATCAAATTAGAACGAAATAATACAACTCTTAATCACCCCTTTCTTTGTAAATTTGAAACAACCAATGAAACAATATGAAGTATCCCTAAATAAAGACTTGTGTGAGATCTACGCATCGTTTTGGACACGATAGTGATGGGATTGATCCTTTTGATGCTAATTTTAACTAGAACGAAGTAATAGGACTCATAATCACCTATATTTTGACAATTTGAGAGAACTAATGAAAAATGAGAAGGTATCTCTAAATAAAGACTTGTGTGAGATGTACGGATCATTTTGAATGCACTAGTGATAGGATTGCTCCTTTTTATGCTAATCAAACTAGAACGAAGTCGTAGGACTCATAATCACCAATTTCTTTGACAATTTGAGAGAACCAATGAAATAACAAGAAGGTCTCCCTAAATCAAGACTTGTGTGAGATGTACGCATCGTTTTTAACGCGATAGTCATGGGATTGATCCTTTTGATGCTAATCAAATTAGAACGAAGTAATAGGACTCCTAATCACCTCTTTCTTTGACAATTCTTATAGAAACAATGAAATAATAAGATGGCCTCCTTAAATGAAGACTTGTGTGAGATGTACGCATCGTTTTGAACCCGATAGTCATGGAATTGTTACTTTTGATGCTAATCAAACTATAACAAAGTTATAGGACTCCTAATCACCTCTTTCTTTGATAATTTTAGGGAACCAATGAAACAATAAAATGGTCTACCTAAATGAAGACTTGTGTGAGGTCTACTCATCGTTTTGGACGGGATAATGATGGGATTGCTCCTTTTGATGCTAATTTTAACTAGAACAAAGTAATAGGACTTATAATCACCTATATTTTGACAATTTGAGGGAACTAATTAAACAATAAGAAGCTCTCTTTAAATGAAGACTTGTGTGAGATGTACGGATCGTTTTGAAGATACTAGTTATAGGATTACTCCTTTGATGCTAATGAAAGTTTAACGAAGTCATAGGACTCATAATCACATCTTTCTTTGACAATTTGAGGGAACCAATGAAACAATAAGAAGGTCTCCCTATATCAAGACTTGTGTGAGATTTACGCATCATTTTTAACGCGATAGTCTTGGGATAGCTCCTTTTGATGCTAATCAAATTAGAACGAAGTAATAGGACTCTTAATCACCTCTTTCTTTGATAATTTTAGAGAACCAATGAAACAATAAGAATGTCTCCTTAAATGAAGACTTGTGTGAGATGTACGCATCGTTTTTAATGCGATAGTCATGGGATCGCTACTTTTGATGCTAATCAAATTAGAATAAAGTTGTAGGACTCCTAATCACCTCTTTCTTTGACAATTTTAGAGAACCAATGATACAAGAAGGTCTCCTTAAATGAAGACTTGTGTGAGATGTACGCATCGTTTTGAATGCGATAGTCATGGTATTGCTCCTTTTGATACTAATCAAACTAGAACGAAGGTATAAGACTCCTAATTACCTCTTTCTTTGACAATTTTAGAGAATCAATGAAACAATAAGAATGTCTCCCTAAATGAAGACTTTTGTGAAATGTACGCGTGATTTTGAACGCGATAGTCATGGGTTTTTCTTTTTGACGCTAATCAAACTAGAAGGAAATAATACAACTCTTAATCACCTCTTTCTTTGTAAATTTGAAAAAACCAATGAAACAATATGAAGGCCTCCCTAAATAAAGACTTGTGTGAGATCTACGCATCGTTTTGGACACGATAGTGATGGGATTGATCCTTTTGATGCTAATTTTAACTAGAACGAAGTAATAGGACTCATAATCACCTATATTTTGACAATTTGAGAGAACCAATTAAAAATGAGAAGGTTTCTCTAAATAAAGACTTGTGTGAGAAGTACGGATCGTTTTGAACGCACTAGTGATAGGATTGCTCCTTTTTATACTAATTAAACTAGAACGAAATCATAGGACTCATAATCACCAATTTCTTTAACAATTTGAGAGAATCAATGAAATAACAAGATGGTCTCCCTAAATCAAGACTTGTGTGAGATGTACGCATCGTTTTTAACGCGATAGTCATGGGATTGATCCTTTATATGCTAATCAAATTAGAACGAAGTAATAGGACTCCTAATCACCTCTTTCTTTGACAATTCTTATAGAAACAATGAAATAATAAGAAGGCCTCCTTAAATGAAGACTTGTGTGAGATGTACGCATCGTTTTGAACGCGATAGTCATGGAATTGTTAGTTTTGATGCTAATCAAAATACAACAAAGTTATAGGACTCCTAATCACCTCTTTCTTTGACAATTTTAGGGAAACAATAAAATAATAAAATGGTCTCCCTAAATGAAGACTTGTGTGAGGTCTACGCATCATTTTGGACGTGATAATGATGGGATTGCTCCTTTTGATGCTAATTTTAACTAGAACGAAGTAATAGGACTCATAATCACCTATATTTTGACAATTTGAGAGAACTAATTGAACAATAAGAAGCTCTCCTTAAATGAAGACTTGTGTGAGATGTACGGATCGTTTTGAAAATACTAGTTACAGGATTGCTCCTTTGATGCTAATCAAAGTTTAACGAAGTTATAGGACTCATAATCACATCTTTCTTTGACAATTTGAGGGAACCAATGAAACAATAAGAAGGTCTCCCTATATCAAGACTTGTGTGAGATGTACGCATCATTTTTAACGCGATAGTCATGGGATAGCTCCTTTTGATGCTAATCAAATTAGAACGAAGTAATAGGACTCTTAATCACCTCTTTCTTTAACAATTTTAGAGAACCAATGAAACAATAAAAATGTCTCCTTAAATGAAGACTTGTGTGAGATGTACGCATCGTTTTTAATGCGATAGTCATGGGATCGCTACTTTTGATGCTAATCAAATTAGAATAAAGTTGTAGGACTCCTAATCACCTCTTTGTTTGACAATTTTAGAGAACCAATGATACAAGAAGGTCTCCTTAAATGAAGACTTGTGTGAGATGTACGCATTGTTTTGAATGCGATAGTCATGGTATTGCTCCTTTTGATACTAATCAAACTAGAACGAAGGTATAGGACTCCTAATTACCTCTTTCTTTGACAATTTTAGAGAATCAATGAAACAATAAGAATGTCTCCCTAAATGAAGACTTCTGTGAAATGTACGCGTGATTTTGAACGTGATAGTCATGGGTTTTTCTTTTAGACGCTAATGAAAGTAGAACAAAATAATACAACTCTTAATCACCTCTTTCTTTGTAAGTTTTAAACAACCAATGAAACAATATGAAGGCCTCCCTAAATAAAGACTTGTGTGAGATCTACGCATCGTTTTGGACACGATAGTGATGGGTTTGCTCCTTTTGATGCTAATTTTGACTAGAACGAAGTAATAGGACTCATGATCACCTATATTTTGACAATTTGAGAGCACTAATGAAAAAAAATAAGAAGGTGTCCCTAAATGAAGACTTATGTGAGATGTACGGATCATTTTGAAGGCACTAGTGAGAGGATTGCTACTTTTGATGCTAATCAAACTAGAACGAAGTCATAGGACTCATAATCACATATTTCTTTGACAATTTGAGAGAACCAATGAAATAATATGAAGGTCTCCCTAAATCAAGGCTTGTGTGAGATGTACGCATCATTTTTAACGCGATAGTCATGGGATTGCTCCTTTTGATGCTAATCAAAATAGAACGAAGTAATAGGACTCCTAATCACCTCTTTCTTTGACAATTCTTATAGAACCAATGAAATAATAATAAGGCCTCCTTAAATAAAGACTTGTGTAAGATGTACGCATCGTTTTGAACGCGATAGTCATGAAATTGTTCCTTTTGATGCTAATCAAACTATAACGAAGTTATAGGACTCCTAATCACTTCTTTCTTTGACAATTTTAGGGAACCAATGAAACAATAAAAAGGTCTACCTAAATGAAGACTTGTGTGAGGTCTACGCTTTGTTTTCGACGCGATAATGATATAATTGCTCCTTTTGATGCTAATTTTAACTAGAACGAAGTAATAGGACTCATAATCACCTATATTTTGACAATTTGAGAGAACTAATGAAAAAAAATAAGATACTAGTGACAGGATTGCTCCTTTGATGCTAATCAAACTTTAACGAAGTCATAGGACTCATAATCACATCTTTCTTTGACAATTTGAGGGAACCAATGAAACATTAAGCAGGTCTTCCTATATCAAGACTTGTGTGAGATGTACGCATCGTTTTTAACCCGATAGTCATGGGATAGCTCCTTTTGATGCTAATAAAATTAGAACGAAGTAATAGGACTCCTAATCACCTCTTTCTTTGACAATTCTTATAGAACCAATGAAACAATAAAAAGGTCACCCTAAATGAAGACCTGTGTGAGGTCTACGCATCGTTTTAAACGCGATAATGATGGGATTGCTCCTTTGATGCTAATTTTAACTAGAACGAAGTGATAGGACTCAAAATCACCAATATTTTCACAATTTGAGAGAACTAATTAAACAATAAGAAGCTCTCCCTAAATGAAGACTTGTGTGAGATGTACGGATCGTTTTAAAGATACTAGTGACAGGATTGCTCTTTTGATAGTAATCAAACTTTAACGAAGTCATAGGACTCATAATCACATCTTTTTTTGACAATTTGAGGGAACCAATGAAACAATAAGAAGGTCTCCCTATATCAAGACTTGTGTGAGATGTACGCATCGTTTTTAACGCGATAGTCATAGGATAGCTCCTTTTGATGCTAATCAAATTAGAACAAAGTAATAGGACTCCTAATCACCTCTTTCTTTAATAATTCTTATAGAACCAATGAAATAATAAGAAGGCCTCCTTCAATGAAGACTTGTGTGAGATGTACGCATCGTTTTGAACGCGATAGTCATGGGATTGTAACTTTTGATGCTAATCAAACTATAACGAAGTTATAGGACTCCTAATCAACTTTTTCTTTGACAACTTAAGGGAACCAAGGAAATAATAAAAAAGTCTCCCTAAATGAAGACTTGTGTGAGGTCTATGCATCGTTTTGGACGCGATAATGATGGGATTGCTCCTTTGGATGCTAATTTTAACTAGAACTAAGTAATAGGACTCATAATCACCTATATTTTGACAATTTGAGAGAACAAATTAAACAATAAGAAGCTCTCCCTAAATGAAGACTTGTGTGAGATGTACGGATCGTTTTGAAGATAATAGTGACAGGATTGCTCCTTTGATGCTAATCAAACTTTAACGAAGTCATAGGACTTATAATCACATCTTTCTTTGACAATTTGAGGGAACCAATGAAACAATAAGCAGGTCTTCCTATATCAAGATTTGTGTGAGATGTACGTATCATTTTTAACCCGATAGTCATGGGATAGCTCCTTTTGATGCTAATCAAATTAGAACGAAGTAATAGGACTCCTAATCACCTCTTTCTTTGACAATTCTTATAGAACCAATGAAACAATAAAAAGGTCACCCTAAATGAAGACATGTGTGCGGTCTACGCATCGTTTTAAACGCGATAATGATGGGATTGCTCCTTTTGATGCTAATTTTAACTAGAACGAAGTAATAGGACTCAAAATAACCTATATTTTCACAATTTGAGAGAACTAATTAAACAATAAGAAGCTCTTCCTAAATGAAGACTTGTGTGAGATGTACGGATTGTTTTGAAGATAATAGTGACAGGTTTGCTCCTTTGATGCTAATCAAACTTTAACGAAGTCATAGGACTCATAATCACATCTTTCTTTGACAATTTGAGGGAACCAATGAAACAATAAGCAGGACTTCTAATATCAAGACTTGTGTGAGATGTACGCATCGTTTTTAACGCGATAGTCATGGGATAGCTCCTATTGATGCTAATCAAATTAGAACGAAGTAATAGGACTCCTAATCACCTCTTTCTTTGACAATTCTTATAGAACAAATGAAACAATAAAAAGGTCACCCTAAATGAAGACCTGTATGAGGTCTACGCATCGTTTTAAACGCGATAATGATGGGATTTCTCCTTTTGATGCTAATTTTAACTAGAACGAAGTAATAGGACTCAAAATCACCTATATTTTCACAATTTGAGAGAACTAATTAAACAATAAGAAGCTCTCCCTAAATGAAGACTTGTGTGAGATTTACGGATCGTTTTGAAAATACTAGTTATAGGATTGCTCCTTTGATGCTAATCAAACTTTAACGAAGTCATAGGACTTATAATCACATCTTTCTTTGACAATTTGAGGGAACCAATGAAACAATAAGAAGGTCTCCCTATATCAAGACTTGTGTGAGATGTACGCATCGTTTTTAACGCGATAGTCATAGGATAGCAACTTTTGATGCTAATCAAATTAGAGCAAAGTAATAGGACTCCTAATCACCTCTTTCTTTGACAATTCTTATAGAACCAATTAATTTATAAGAAGGCCTCCTTCAATGAAGACTTGTGTGAGATGTACGCATCGTTTTGAACGCGATAGTCATGGGATTATAACTTTTGATGCTAATCAAACTATAACGAAGTTATAGGACTCCTAATCAACTCTTTCTTTGACAACTTTAGGGAACCAATGAAACAATAAAAAAGTCTCCCTAAATGAAGACTTGTGTGAGGTCTACGCATCGTTTTGGACGCGATAATGATGGGATTGCTCCTTTTGATGCTAATTTTAACTAGAATGAAGTAATAGGACTCATAATCACCTATATTTTGACATTTGAGAGAACAAATTAAACAATAAGAAGCTCTCCCTAAATGAAGACTTGTGTGAGATGTACGGATCATTTTGAAGATACTAGTGACAGGATTGCTTCTTTGATGCTAATCAAACTTTAACAAAGTCATAGGACTCATAATCACATCTTTCTTTGACAATTTGAGGGAACCAATGAAACGATAAGAAGGTCTCCCTATATCATGACTTGTGTTAGATGTACGCGACGCTTTTAATGCAATAGTCATAAGATAGCTCCTTTTGATGCTAATCAAATTAGAACGAAGTAATAGGACTCTTAATCACCTCTTTTTTTGACAATTTTAGAGTACCAATGAAACAATAAGAAGGTCTCCCTAAAATAAGACTTCTGTGAGATGTACGCGTGGTTTTGAACGCGATAGTCATGGGTTTCTATTTTTGATGCTAATCAAACTAGAATGAAATAATTCAACTCTTAATCACCTCTTTCTTTGTAAATTTTAAACAACCAATGAAAGAATATGAAGTCTCCCTAAATAAAAACTTGTCTGAGATCAACGCATCGTTTTGGACACGATAGTGATGGAATTGCTCCTTTTGATGCTAATTTCAACTAGGACTCATAATCACATATATTTTGACAATTTGAGAAAACTAATGAAAAAATAAGGTGTCCCTAAATGATGGCTTGTGTGAGATGTATCGTTTTGAAGGCAGTAGTGATATGATTGCTCCTTTTGATGCTAATCAAACAAGAACGAAGTCATAGGACTCATAATCACATCTTTCTTTGACAATTTGAGAGAACAATTAAAATAATAAGAAGGTCTTCCTAAATCAAGACTTGTGTGAGATGTACGCATCGTTTTTAATGCGATAGTCATGGGATTGCTCCTTTTGATGTTAATCAAGTTAGAATGAAGTAATAGAACTACTAATCACCTTTTTCTTTGACAATTCTTATATAACCAATGAAATAATAAGAAGGCCTCCTTAAATGAAGACTTGTATGAGATGTACGCATCATCTTGAACGCGATAGTCATGGAATTGTTCCTTTTGATGCTAATCAAACTATAACGAAGTTATAGGACTCCTAATCACTTCTTTCTTTGACAATTTTAGGGAACCAAGGAAACAATAAAAAGGTCTCCCTAAATGAAAACTTGTGTGAGGTCTACGCATCGTTTTGGACGCGATAATGATATAATTGCACCTTTTGATGCTAATTTCAACTAGAACAAAGTAATAGGACTCCTAATCACCTCTTTCTTAGACAATTCTTATAGAACTAATGAAATAATAAGGCCTCCTAAAATGAAGACTTGTGTGAGATGTACACATCGTTTTGAACGCGATAGTCATGGAATTGTTTCTTTTGATGCTAATCAAACTATAACGAAGTTATAGGACTCCTAATCACCTATTTCTTTGATAATTTTAGGGAACCAATGAAAAAATAAAAAGGTCTCCCTAAATGAAGACTTGTGTAAGGTCTACGTATCGTTTTCGAAGCGATAATGATGGGATTGCTCCTTTTGATGATAATTTTAACAAGAACGAAGTAATAGAACTCATAATCACCTATATTTTGACAATTTGAGAGAACTAATTAAACAATAAGAAGCTCTCCCTAAATGAAGACTTGTGTGAGATGTACGGATCGTTTTGAAGATACTAGTGACAGGATTGCTCCTTTGATGCTAATCAAACTTTAACGAAGTAATAGGACTCATAATCACCTATTTTTATGACAATTTGAGGGAACCAATGAAATATTAAGAAGGTCTCCCTATATCAAGACTTGTGTGAGATGTACGCATCGTTTTTAACGCGATAGTCATAGGATAGCTCCTTTTGATGCTAATCAAATTAGAACGAAGTAATAGGACTCCTAATCACCTCTTTCTTTGACAATTCTTATAGAATCAATGAAATAATAAGAAGGCCTCCTTCAATGAAGACTTGTGTGAGATGTACACATCGTTTTGAACGCGATAGTCATGGGATTGTAACTTTTGATGCTAATCAAACTATAACGAAGTTATAGGACTCCTAATCAACTCTTTCTTTGATAACTTTAGGGAACCAATGAAACAATAAAAAAGTCTCCCTAAATGAAGACTTGTGTGAGGTCTACGCATCGTTTTGAACGCGATAATGATGGGATTGCTCCTTTTGATGCTAATTTTAACTAGAACGAAGTAATAGGACTCATAATTTAAACAATAAGAAGCTCTCCCTAAATGAAAACTTGTGTGAGATGTACGGATCATTTTGAAGATACTAGTGACAGGATTGCTACTTTGATGCTAATCAAACTATAACGAAGTCATAGGACTCATAATCACATCTTTCTTTGACAATTTGAGGGAACCAATGAAATAATAAGAATGTCTCCCTATATCATGACTTGTGTTAGATGTACGCGATGTTTTTAATGCAATAGTCATGGGATAGCTCCTTTTGATGCTAATCAAATTAGAACGAAGTAATAGGACTCTTAATCACCTCTTTTTTTGATCATTTTAGAGAACCAATGAAACAATTAGAAGGTCTCCCTAAATTAAGACTTCTGTGAGATGTACGCGTGGTTTTGAACACGATAGTCATGGGTTTTTCTTTTTGAAGCTAATCAAACTAGAATGAAATAATACAACTCTTAATCACCTCTTTCTTTGTAAATTTTAAACAACCAATGAAACAATATGAAGTCTCCCTAAATAAATACTTGTGTGAGATCTACGCATCGTTTTGGATACGATAGTGATGGGATTGCTCCTTTTGATGATAATTTCAACTAGAACAAAGTAATAGGACTCCTAATCACCTCTTTCTTTGACAATTCTTATAGAACCAATGAAATAATAAGGCCTCCTTAAATGAAGACTTGTGTGAGATGTACACATCGTTTTGAACGGGATAGTCATGGAATTATTCCTTTTGATGCTAATCAAACTATAACGAAGTTCTAGGAATCCTAATCACCTCTTTCTTTGACAATTTTAGTGAACCAATGAAAAAATAAAAAGGTCTCCCTAAATGAAGACTTGTGTAAGGTCTACGTATCGTTTTCGACGCGATAATGATGGGATTGCTCCTTTTGATGCTAATTTTAACTAGAACGAAGTAATCGGACTCATAATCACCTATATTTTGACAATTTGAGAGAACTAATTAAACAATAAGAAGCTCTCCCTAAATGAAGACTTGTGTGAGATGTACGGATCGTTTTGAAGATACTAGTGACAGGTGCTCCTTTGATGCTAATCAAACATTAACGAAGTCATAGGACTCATATCATATCTTTCTTTGACAATTTGAGGGAACCAATAAAATAATAAGAAGGTCTCCCTATATCAAGACTTGTGTGAGATGTACGCATCGTTTTTAATGCGATGGTCATGGGATAGCTCCTTTTGACGCTAATCAAATTAGAACGAAGTAATAGGACTCCTAATCACCTCTTTCTTTGATAATTCTTATAGAACCAATGAAATAATAAGAAGGCCTCTGTAAGATCCCGAAACCCTAATAAGAAGCCCGTTATGTAAATTCTGTGATTATTAAATAAAATCTCTCCGTTCTGAATGTATATTGTGTTATTATATACTCTAATTAAGAATTAGGTCAAATAAAATTTTGTCCAAAAATTGACATGCTTGACACCTCGTGCTTATTTTTTTTTTCCTTATTCGGACTTTTTAGTACATTTGATTTTTCAAGCTGCTTTGTCGTGTTTACACTGACAAAACGCTTTGTCGTGCTTATTAGGATATATACAAACCCTAGTTTAGGAAACCCTAATTTTAAATTAGGAAACCTTAAACCTAAATTTGAAAACCCTAACCCAAATTACTTGTTACAAACCTAAATTAGATTATCCTTAACTTTAACTATGTTAACTAAACCCTAATTAGGTGTTAATTACATAATTATAACATCCTAATCATGAAAAACAAAACCCTAATTGCAATTAGGGTTAATTAAAGTAGGATTTAGCTACTAATTAAGGTGAACTAGCTCACAAGTAGGTGCCAACACATAGGACCAGGTGCAATGAACTTGCTATCAGATAAAAATCCTCCCCAAAGCAGCACAAGTATCATGGCTAGGATATTTTTGGAGGCAAGTAAGTAAAAAAAGACCAAAAACCCTAGCTTCTAAGTTCTATAAATAGCAGCCCATAATCTGACCAAAACCCACAAAATTCTGAAGCTACAACACTCATAGTACATGCCATAACAAGCCCAAGCAATCACAAGATCAGAATCAGTAGCTAGAAAGAGGAAATCAAGCAAGAAAGGTAAAAACCCTAATTCTATGCTAGATCTTTGATGCTATAAAAAAATTGTTGTTTAGATGTTTAGTAATACATAATAACATGTTAGTAATTGATCTGGGTTCATAGAACAGGTTTCCATAACGTTTAGATGCATCAAAATGAAGTTTTAAGCAAAGTTAAAAATTCTGGGAAAAAAGGTCTGACAGTCGAATGTTAGGGCCTGTAGATCCGTGTATGTTAATGAATTGATGTGTTCGTTGTATTGTAATTGTAGTATTATATGAGCTTAGTAAACTAGAAGTGGAATCATGTTAAACGGACTTACAGTTTGAGAGATATAATCGATTTAAAGTGCCTACTCGATTCGCTCGTTTTGATTTCTGGGTTACCCAGAAATCTTATAAACAGCCGAGCGAGGTACTTTGACCGACATATATATCTCAATCTTTATGTGGTTTATGTTATCTTTTGTATCTATGTTATAGTCTGACATGTAGAGTACACCACTGAAGCACTCTAGTACATAAAGAAATCATAGGATTATCGGAATTAATGGTCAAAAAGCGTTGACCGAGCTTGACCGAGTTTTTTGGGTTTTTCAGAAATCTGAAGAACACGAAGAACAACCCTTGGGTGTACTTTGACCGACTTAGATCCTGACCTTAGGAACATAATCTTTCCAAATAAGTGTCACCTACATGTACCTTGGTATATAGACTACAACCCAAAACATTCAAAACACAAATATATCACACAAACCGAAAGATCTAGGAGCCATAAGAACGTTGACCGATGTTGACCACGTTTCTGGGTTACCCAGAAACTATTAAATGGGCTTGGCAGAGACTTTGACCATTAATAATGTATTGTTATGTTACACTTAGAGTCCAGAAGTGATACTAAGTTGTAGTATTACATGAATATTACACGACTGAAGCACTTAGCAACCTAGAAACAGATTAAACCAACAAGAATCAGGTTGGTTCAAACGGGCTACTCGGCGTTGACCAAGTTGGTTCTTCAGAAATGAAGAACACCTAAGGCTACGCTTTCCGTCGCTAAAGACCTATAGCGACGTACAGAATCAAAAATATTTTTAGAAAATTAAAATAATTAAAATAAATATAAATAATTATTAATAATTATAAAATCAGTTTTAAAAATTATTTTAAATTACAAAAATTGACTTTTGATATTTTAGCATAAAATTCAATAAATATTTTATTTATTTATAATTAATTATAATTAATTAATAATTTAATATAAATAAATTATTTAAAAATGATATTTATATTCCAAAAAATATAATAAATGACTATTAATAATTTAAAAATAAAACTAAGGTTTTAAAAATTATTTTTAAAATAAATATTAATTATCTATAAATAAAATAAATGATTTAAAAATCATTTAAATAGATAATTAAATGTTTAAAGCTTCTAGAAATTGTTATAAATGATAAATAAATTATCAAAAATAATACTAAAGCTTATAAATAAAGTTTAACTATAAAGTTGACATAATAAATACATAGAAATGTTTTAGGACACCGAAATCATGCCAAACTTAGACTGAACTTGAATAGTTTAAGTAGTTAGGTATTGCTATCGATACTAACGAATTATATAAATATGTTTTAACATATCTAGGTGTTTTCAAAACTTCAAGTAGCGTTTTATAATCGTTCTTCGGTCAGGCAAGTATTCTAAACCCTATCGATTTACTTTACGCACGTACTTGAACCCTATTTAAATTATGTTCAATATATTATACCGAACCAAGTTGTTACCAGTTATTGTGAAGTTATTGCTATTGTTTCAGCATGACTTAAGAAATGAATTGCTTATTCAGTCAATATTATATTATTATTTATTAAGCATAAACTGTTGGTCAAACCAAATTATTTTGGAAAGACATCTTATACTGAGATAAAATTACCCTGAAAGGGGACTTGTATAGTGTAAATAAAATATTTGAAGTGCACATGGGCACGGTTAGGATGATATGCATACTCCTAGGATATTGACTAGACTGATCCCTTATATCATATCCGAATGAAATAAATATATATATTTCTAAGTCCTTGTGACTGACAGAAATGGTTGATATGACTCCGATTCGGTTATCAACCCTTAGTTAAAATTACTTGTTGAACTATCATTTCTTCAAATCAAACATTGTGTTTATAATTATAAACTTGCTGAGCGTGTCATAGCTCATTCTTGCAAATTATTTTCTTTGCAGTGCTAGTCGGTAACCCTGGAACATCTAGAACAAATAAGGGGAAGATGCCTTGTGCTAATTAGTTTAAATTATAGTTTTAATGTTGTAAAGTCTTTTAAAGACCTTTGTTTTGTAATTTAGTACTCTATATTGGGAACCATGTAATCAAACTTATTATATAAATTATCATCTTTTGCTTCCGCAACCTAGTTTCTTTATATTTTTAGATGATCGAATAGTATAGTAGAATTAGTATAGCATCCCTAAGAACTATCTACCCGAGTGAGGATATTGGCAATATAGACTGATCATTTTATTGCCGATATTCTGGATTTCGGCTATATAAGTCTTAGGGATAATAGATATTCATATGATGCAGTTTTTACACATTCTGAGTGAGGATATTGGCAATATGGACTGATCATGTTATTGTCAATATTCTGGATTTCGGTTGTGTAAGTAATATAAATAATAGAAACTCATAAGATACAGTCTATACACATCCAAGTGAGGGTATCCAAACACATCTATGTATAGTCCTGATAAAGGATCACCATCTGTTATGGGATACTATGAACCTTGGATGGATAGGAATTATATCTTATCGAGTAAATATCATTAATTCAGTTAGATGTGATCACCAAATCGGATACCGCTGGTGTATAGATTTGGGGGCATTACATTATTTGAGTAATTACGTGAGCACCAAATTGGATATCGCGGGTGTATAGTTTTGGGGGCGTCACAGGTTGGTATCAAAGCTGTAAGCTATAGCTCTAAGTTAGAGGTATCTTGGATAGAGCTTTGAGTCCGTAAAAATATTAAATGCACAGAAAATAACATTAAAAGCCTATTATTTTGCGTAAAGTCTTTTAAAAAAAATTAACAAAATTAAATTATTTTGTAGGATAGGCCAACTCAGATACTGAGGATATGCCAAAAGTTATAAACCCACCGCAGATAATGACAGAACAAGATAGTGATCTGAAAGAAGGGGAGATAGTGCATGACCAAGAATTGTTAGATGCTGAAGAGGATCAAGATCCTATGGCTGGACAATTAATGAGAATAGAAACGCACAATGAGGCAATTACAACAATAGAATTACAATCTAAAATCTACATTACTACTGCTGAGTTTAGGGCACATGTGGCTGAGAATTTGCTGGAGCATGAGAGGGGTAATACCACCCGACTGAGGACATTACTGCATAATGCTCAGAGGGGAAGGCAGGAGGCACTAGCAATGGTATCTAGGAATGTTAGAGAGACTCGGGATGCATTTGACGGTTTGCAGCGACGAGTAGTCAGATATCCGATAGAGAATAACAAGACTGCCTACATGATAGATCGATCAATGGTATGCCACGTGATCCAGGATTCCTTTGATGAAACCATATATTTCTAGGTATAAAATAGGAATCTAAGTGCTCTACTACTGTAGTGGTATAAATAAAGAGCATGAATTTTGATGTGTACTAGCTGGTGGTGATATATATAAACCACTAGTCGGTTATGTAATTTCCTGTTTGTAATATAAATAAAAGTTCTATGTGAAATATCAGACTCTTATGTGAATTTCCTATACTTGCATTTATACTTGTTTTTATCTTTTGATTATAGATAATATGCCACCAACAAGAAGACCTCAGAGGGAAGTAGATAATGAGGAAAACCCTACACAAAAATTGGTAGACTTATTGTTAGGAACGGTTCAGGGTAGACAAACTAATCAACATACCCTGTTTAAAGACTTCAAACAAGTAGGTCCACCTGAGTTCATGGGTACAACAGAGCCCATAGAGGCCTAAACCTGGATAACAGAAATAGAGAAATTCTTTATAGTAACAAATGTTAGTGAAAATCAGAAAACTGTCTATGCCACCTTTTTCCTAAAAGGGGAGGCAAATTATTCGTGGGAAACTATAAAAGTTCGAGCAGGAACTGATATAGTTTCATGGGATAGTTTTAAAGAACTATTCTTTGAAAACTATTTTCCCCAATCATTAAAAGATGGTATGGAAGTAGGTTTCTTAGAATTGAAACAAGGGGAACTTACTGTATCCCAAATACAACAAAGTTTAATGAGTTAGCAAGATTTGCTTCGCATCAAGTTGATACGAAAGTAAGAAAGACTCGAAGGTACGAAGAGGGTTTAAAACCTCAGATTCGTAGCAAGATATCAGTGTTCCAAGTAAAAACTTTTCCATAAATTTTAGAGAAAGCTATTATAGCGGAAAATGAAAATGAGAATCTTATTAAATTCCACAAGGATAAAAAGAGTCAGAGTGAAGAAGGAAAATATAAGGGAGAACCCAATTCAGATAAGTTTAATAACAACAAAAGGAAATGGGATAATACCTTTTCAAGCAATTCTGCGAAGAAAGTGAGTAATATTCATAACAACTTTAACAACAAGAACAATAAAGTTAAAATTGACCCTTGTATCACCTATGGAAAAATGCATAAAGGGGAGTGTCGGATGAAGAAGGACAAGTGTTATACCTGTAGTCAGGAAGGACACTATCTCCTCAGTGTCCTAATAAGGTTAGATGTTTCAACTGTGGTTCTTTGGATCACAAAGTTAGAAACTGCCCAAAACCAAAAGACTAGAGTGGATGGGTAAACCGGACAGCAAGCAACAACAAATCAACAGTAGCTGCAGCTGGAGAGCAGAGTAGACCAACTGCCAGAACGTTTAATATGTCGGTGAGGGATATTGTTGCTTCACAGGACGTGGTGACAGGTATCATCCCTATCAACACTTTAAATGCATATGTGTTATTCGACTCTGGTGCTACTTGTTCATTTGTATCTAATAGTTTTTCTAAAAATTTGAATATACCATGTGAAAGCTTAAATGTACCATTTTGCGTAGAGATTGCGAATAATGAGAAAATTCCTGTTAAAACTATTTATAGAAATTATAGTATGGATATTAAGGGGCATAAGTTTCTTGTGAACCTTATTCCAATACAGCTAGGGGAATTTGATGTAATCCTAGGAATGGATTGGTTGGTGTCTCATAACGCTATGATAGACTGTCACCATAAGCGAGTAAATCTATCAACCGCATCAAAGTCAAAGGTAGTATTCAATGGAGATTGCTCACCTAAGCAGTCTCAATGTCTGACTATAACCCAAGCCGAAAGATTACTTAGAAACGGTTGTACGGGATATTTGGCCTACATCATAGATACTAGGAAAGAAGAGGTACAACTTGATCAAATACCTGTAGTTAGGGAGTTTCCCGATGTGTTTCCAGATGACTTACCAGGTCTTCCACCCCGATAGGGAGATCGAGTTTGTTATTGATCTTGCACCGGGGACGACGCCAGTTTCTAAAGCACCATATAGAATGGCACCAGTGGAACTGAAAGAGTTGCTAGTATAATTACAGGAACTCCTAGACAAAAAGTACATACAACCTAGTGTATCACCTTGGGGAGCACCAGTGTTGTTTGTAAAGAAGAAGGATGGAAGCATGAGGTTATGTATAGATTACCGGGAATTGAATAAATTAACCATAAAGAATAAATATACTTTACCTAGAATTGATGATCTGTTTGACCAGTTAAAAGGAGATGAACATTTTTCAAAAATCGATCTACGGTCAGGTTATCATCAGTTAAAGGTAAGAAAAGAAGATGTGCCAAAGACAGCATTTAGGACACGCAATGGACATTATGAGTTCCTTGTAATGTCTTTTGGATTAACAAATGCACCAGCAGCATTTATGGATATGATGAATCGAGTGTTTAAACCATGCTTAGATAAATTCGTTGTCATGTTCATCGATGATATCTTGATATATTCGAAAACACGAGAAGATCATGCTGAACATTTATGAAGCGTATTGGAGATATTACGCAAGGAACAACTTTATGCAAAGTTTTCCAAGTGTGAATTCTGGTTAGAACGGGTTCATTTTTTAGGTCATGTAATTGACAAAAATAGAATTTTGGTGGATCCAGCAAAGATCAAAACAGTTGTGAATTGGGAACAACCAACCACTCCAACTAAAGTAAGAAGTTTTCTCGGTTTAGCGGGTTATTATTGACGTTTTATACAAACTTTTTCAAAAATAGCAACCCCGCTAACCAATTTAACTCGAAAGACAGTGAAATACGCCTGGACAGATAAATGTGAGGAAAGCTTCCAGGAGCTGAAGAAAAGACTAAGTATGGCACCAGTGTTATCTTTACCAGATGATACCGGCGGTCTGGTAGTCTATAGTGATGCATCACACAAAGGATTAGGGTGTGTGTTGATGCAACATGGAAAAGTGATAGCTTATACATCACGACAGCTAAAAGATTATGAAAAGAAATATCCTACTCATGACCTCGAATTAGCCGCTGTAGTATTTGCCCTGAAGATTTGGTGGCATTACCTATACGGAGAGAAGTGTGAAATATACACAGATCACAAAAGTCTAAAATATATTTTTACAAAGAAGGAATTAAACATGAGACAGAGGAGATGGCTGGAACTGATAAAAGATTTTGACTGTGAAATCTTATATCATCCCGGAAAGGCCAATATAGTTGCAGATGCATTAAGCAGAAAGAACCAAGAGAAATTAAACGTAATAACTATCAATAAGGTTCTAATAGAGGAATTTAATAAACTTGAGATAGAGGTAAGAGATCCAACTACCTCTACCCAAAAGTTGTTAATTCTAGAAGGTGTTTCAACTCTTTTAGACAGAATTAAAGACATTCAGGAAAAGGATGAAGAATGCCAAAAGTGTAAATATGGAATAACTCACATCAAGAATGCTAAATTCAGAATAGATAAGGAAGGGGTATTGAGATATGAAGATAGAATTTGGGTTACGTCAAATCAAGTATTAAAAGATGAAATTTTAAAAGAAGCCCATAATTCTAAATTTACTGTGCACCCGGGTAGTACGAAAATGTATAAAGACTTAAGTCGACATTTCTGGTGGTCAAATATAAAAAGAGAAATAGCAGAATGGATAAGTAAATGTCTCACGTGTCAAAAGGTTAAAGCTGAAAATCAAAAGCCAAGTGGACTATTACAACCCTTACCTATACCCGAGTGGAAGTGGGAACACATAACCATGGATTTTGTGGTAGGTCTTCCTATTACAATAAAGGGAAACAATGCCATTTGGGTAATAGTTGATAGACTCACTAAATCAGCTCATTTTCTACCTATTAAAATTACTGATAATCTAGATAAATTAGCTAAAATATACATAAATGAAATTATTTCTAGGCATGGGGTTCCTGTTTCCATAGTTTCAGATAGAGTTCCCAGGTTTACTTCAAATTTTTGGGGAAGTCTTCAAAAACACTTAGGGACTTAGTTAAGATTAAGTACCGCGTATCACCCACAAACAGATGGCCAAAGTGAAAGAACCATTAAAACTTTAGAAGATATGTTAAGGACCTGTGTCATGGATTTTAAGGGAAGTTGGGAAGATTAGTTACCTTTGGTAGAATTTGCTTATAACAACAGTTATCATACTAGCATAGGTATGCCACCCTATGAAGCCCTATATGGTAGGAAGAGTAGAACACCTTTGTGTTGGGACGAGGTCGGGGAAAGACAAATGTTAGGACCCGAGATGATCCAACAAACAACTGAGACCATCCAAGTTATATGCGGGAGATTGCAAGTATTTCAAGATCGACAGAAGAATTATGCGGATCCACACCGACAACAACGAAACTTTAGCGTAGGAAGCCACGTATTTTTAAAAGTATCCCCTTGGAAAGGAAAGATACGTTTTGGCAAGAAAGGAAAATTAAGTCCAAGATTCATCGGACCCTTTGAAATTTTGCGAAGGATAGGTGAGGTAGCTTATGAAATAGCACTACCGCCTGAATTGAACCATATCCATAATGTATTTCATGTGTCCGTGTTACGACCATATAAACCTGATTATAAACACGTTATCAACTATGAGCCTATTCTAATCGAGAAGGACTTATCTTACATAGAAGAACCTGTTCAGATCATCGACCGAAAAGAGCAAGTCTTAAGAAATAAAGTCATAACATCGGTTAAGGTGATCTGGAGAAATCAGAACGTTGAAGAGGCTACATGGGAGCTCGAAAGTAAAATGTGAGAGAACTATCCCCAATTATTTACTTAACTTGTATTGTAAATTTCGAGGATGAAATTCTTATTAGTGGGGGTGAATGTAAGATCCCGAAACCCTAATAAGAAGCCCGTTATGTAAATTCTGTGATTACTAAATAAAATCTCTCCGTTCTGAATGTATATTGTGTTATTATATACTCTAATTAAGAATTAGGTCAAATAAAATTTTGTCCGAAAATTGACGTGCTGGACACCTCGTGCTTAAATTTTTTTTCCTTATTCGGACTTTTCAGTACATTTGATTTTTCAAGCTGCTTGGTCGTGCTTACACTGACAAAACGCTTTGTCATGCTTATTAGGATATATACAAACCCTAGTTTAGGAAACCCTAATTTTAAATTAGGAAACCTTAATGTTAAATTAGGAAACCCTAAACCTAAATTTGAAAACCCTAACCCTAATTACTTGTTACAAACCTAAATTAGATTATCCTTAACTCTAACTATGTTAACTAAACCCTAATTAGGTGTTAATTACATAATTATAACATTGTAATCATGAAAAACAAAACCCTAATTGCAATTAGGGTTAATTAAAGTAGGATTTAGCTACTAATTAAGGTGAACTAGCTCACATATAGGTGCCAACATATAGGACCAGGTGCAATGAACTTGCTATCAGATAAAAATCCTCCCCAAAGCAGCACAAGTATCATGGTTAGAATATTTTTGGAGGCAAGTAAGTAAAAAAAGACCAAAAACCCTAGCTTCTAAGTTCTATAAATAGCAACCCATAATCTGGCCAAAACCCATGAAATTCTGAAGCTACAATACTCATAGTACATGCCATAACAAGCCCAAGCAATCACAAGATCAGAATCAGTAACTAGAAAGAGGAAATCAAGCAAGAAAGGTAAAAATCCTAATTATATGCTAGATCTTTGATGCTATAAAAAAATTGTTGTTTAGATGTTTAGTAATACATAATAACATGTTAGTAATTGATCTGGGTTCATAGAACACGTTTCCATAACGTTTAGATGCATCAAAATGAAGTTTTAAGCAAAGTTAAAAATTATGGGAAAAAAGGTCTGACAGTCAAATGCCAGGGCCTGTAGATCCGTGTATATTAATGAATTGATGTGTTAGTTGTATTGTAATTGTAGTATTACATGACCTTAGTAAACTAGAAGTGGAATCATGTTAAATCGGATCAACAGGTTGAGAGATATAATTGATTTAAAGTGCCTACTCGATTCGCTCGTTTCTGATTTCTGGGTTACCCAAAAATCTTATGAACAGCCGCGCGAGGTACTTTGACCGACATACACTACAAGAAAAAGCTATAGTTCCGACGAAATTTTCCCTCAGAGATAGTCCTATTCCGTCGAACATATCCTATTCTCGACGGAATATTCTGTCGGGTATGTCGTCGTATATACACGCGTCAAAAATAAGTCTGTCATAAATTCTGTCAAAAATTACATATCTTCGACGGGTTTATTTCTGACCACATTCCGTCGGACCTACACTATCTTCGACGGATGATCTACGACGGACATAAACCATCGAGGATAACATCTATTATTTTCGACGGAAAATTCTCTCAGGCATAGACCATTTACGACGAAAAAATAATTTATTAAAACTGTAATTACTTTTTAATTTCAACGGATATGTCCTCAGAACTAGCTTACTTCCGATGAAAAAGTAAAATTATTAAATAACTACGAAATTAATCTGGTTTTATAATTCCGACGGAATATCCGTCGGAAATAGCCTATTCCGTCGAAGTTAAGCAATTTTTTTTTATAAATAATTTTTTTGAAAATGCAATATTCAGGTATTTAAACCCATATCTATACCTGTAACCTGTTTTATCCCAATACATCCAGACAACAATATATTTCACATTCAACAACAAATGTAATTCAAAAAACCTGTACCAATTCACAACAACAAACGTAATTCTAAAAACCTGTACCAATTCGCAACAACGTAATTGACTAACTGATCATCATTAATATCACAAACTAACAATAACAAATATAAGCTAATGTATCATCAGAGGCCCAACTAAATTTATACAAATGTTCTACAAATGAATGAATACAACGTAATCTCATTATATAAACACAACTATATAAACTATACATACAAATGAACTACAATGAATAACATATAAAAATGAACTATAATCTAGTAGTATCATCATCAGGCGGAGGTGGACGACACATGTCTGGTGTATGAAAATCTCTGTCGTCCTCCTCGTCGTCGTCGTCAAACCGCTCGTCATCGCCGCCAGCCCGCTCGCCATTGACACCCTGTTGAAAAAATTATAAATAAAAATCATTAGTCCGTATATATGTGAGAGTTAACAAACTAGCTTTAAATGAAAATAACATAAACAATAAGAATACCTGAGAAGGCGGGGGAGGACAAAAAGCCTCCTCCAAGTCCCGAAGCATCTCGCTGCTAAAAGCGTCGAACTGCTCTCATGGTAATCCCGTACTCTCTGCGGAGGCCCCTGCTATAACCTCCTGAGCAACCTGGTGAAGACGAGAACTGGAAGGCAACTGCTGACGGCGAAAGGCCGGATCGGTACGAAACCTATCCGACACAGCCCCTATCAGCCTCTAGAAGATCTCGTCATCCAAGCCAGCACCCGTATGAGATGGTCCGACATGTGCTCTGGGACGCTGGCGCTGGCTGGAGCCTATAAGAAGAGACAAATTCCATTATTAATAATAATTTGTGTAATGTGATAAATTTTAATAAATTCGTGAAATATAAAAAATATTATTACCTCCAGGGATTGTATATGCGGGTATCTTCGGCAGACCCAACACTCGATATTTACCGGTATTGCTAGTAGGGGGATCCTAAGACGCGACCCATAGTCTCAGCTCCTCATCCCGATCTAATACATCATAGGAAAGGGGAGTGGCGGAGTTTGACGGCTCAAAACCCCTCCTAATAGCATCTAGCTCAGCTATATGATCGTCCCGAAGCCTCTGAAATCGGTCCTGTAATTTATTATTTATAAGTGTGTTAATTATATCATTTTATTTACGATTGAATATTACTAAAAGCTAAATAGTAATATGAGTTTTACCCGTATAGCCACAGCTGCCTGAGACAAAACACGCTCGTCCTTGGGCGTGTGGTCCCTATCCCAAAACTCTAGAATTGTGGGATCTCGCCCCAAGGACCTACTCAAGGCCTAATAAAAATATTCATAAAACATGTACTAAGTATTTGTGTACGAACTTGATAACTAAACAACAAAATACAGCGCACTTACCGTCTTCGCCTCCTCGAACGACTAAGAACATGTGGTGTGTACTATGCGGAGCTGACCACGGTTTTTCTTTGCCTGCTCAGACTTCTTCTTGAAGTCATCAGCATCCCAGTGCGCGCACATAGCCTCCCAGGCTAAATCGGAGACTATGCGAGGCTGATGAGATCTGATGGTGGTCCCGGGCTGGTCCTCAATTGCCCGGGCTGCCCTATGTCGCATCTCATATAGCCAGCCAAAGTAATTCTTAGCGACATGTGATATAATCACATCGTCGCCAGCTGTCTGAGAGATACTCGGGTCAAATCTATAATAAACCTATAACAAAAGTTTAAAAATTAGAAACAATTGATTTCGTCATCCTAATACAACTATGTATTAATTAATATAATATGTTTAACTTACGTGAAACTCTCGCAAGACAGTCTGTATAAAAGTGGGATCGAACCGCGCATACTAGCTGAACCGCATGCACCCAGTCGGGAGGTGAGTCAAAGAGATGGCGTGTAGGGTGTGCTTAGCCACCGGATCTAGTATACTACTTAAAAAATTGTATTTTGCAAAATATATGTTATGTGAATTGTGTTTTGCAATAACTAACAGAAATATTAACAATATATTAACACTTAATGTCGAGAAGCAACATCCACCGGTACAATATGTGGAACTGCTGGCAGGACGACCTAAGAGCCCGAGGTTCATCCCTCGGTGTCGTCGACGAGGTACACCTGTAATAATTGTATTTAACTGAGTTAATAAACATAAACTAATGCAGTTTGAGATATATTTAAATCCTAGTTAAGATAACTTACTAGCTCCTGAAGACGAGCCGTCAGCATGGCTACCGTCTCCTGTACCGGATCGCCCACCACCTCGGCGACCTCCACCGCTATGTCTAGCCATGAATATCCTACTGCAATATCCAAAGTGGTAAATTATGAATATGTAAGGTTTAACAATGTGATATTTACTAATATGAATGCTAATTTTTAATTACTTACGCCATCAAACCCATCAGAATCAACATGTATATCAGTCACGGATTCAGTACCTTCCTCATCCTCAGTTTCAAGATCAGTTTCGTCATCATTATCATCATCGACGACTATATAATCACTCACGATGACATTTTTCTCGACATCCTCATCGTCAGGTACGTCAATGACATCAGTATCCATCACATCTTCAACATTGAACACTACGGCCAAAGGGTTGCTAACATCTTCTTGCAACGCCTCATCTATACCAAACATGTTCTCAGCATCAAATGAACGTGTTTTAGTTGTGACTACTGTGTACCAGGGGCTTCGAGTATTTACGACATTAGGAGCGTAATACACTTGAGTCGCTTGACTTGCTAACACGAACACGTCATCAGACTTTAACACCGACTTGATATCTATAGTTGTGATTCTATTACGATCAACTTTAACCCCCTTTTCAGTATCAAACCAACTACACTTAAATGTAACTACCTTTTTACCCCTATGATAATTGAGCACAACCACATCCTGTAAACGTCCATAGTAATTTGACTCAGAATCTTGTTAGCAACTTCCCAATACCACAACCCCAGAATTGACTGATGTGAGTTCATTCAAGTCATCGACCCTAAATCTGAACCCATTCACGATGCATCAGGGAAAAGAACTAACAAATTTGTACGGTCCTCGGATGACATCTATAAAACGCTTAGAATTGTTCTCTTCTTCAACCCGTTGCTTAAACCACTGTTGGAATTTAACATTAGTGAATGTTTCCAACTCTGCTGCAGTAAAAGCTGGGTTAGAAGCATACGCTTCCTCTTAAAATGAACTGCGTAAATAGTAAAATGTCTTTAACATATAGATGACTACACTTATAAATTGCACTAAATATCGCAAATAATTATCCATACCTGATGCATCTAGATACTTCGGGCATATTTAGAAGCACGTATGTAGATACAATCTTCAACTCTTTGTCGCTTAAGAAAGTCTGCGTCTCATGGCCAAAAGGGTTAGCCGAATTTGTGAATACAGCTAACTCATCATCAGTATTAGACAATGGACCAACGACCTCATTTCTACTTACACGATTGTGCTTCGTTGAGACAACATCGTCAAAATATAATGAACAGAAGTTGACAAGTTCTTCCTCAGTATAGCGTTCAGCAATAGAACCCTCTACACGAGCTTTGTTCTTCACCTTTTGTTTTAATCGGCGCATATACCTAAGACAAATACGTATGATTATTATTTGTATGATGAGCAACATAAAGCAAATTGTAATTTATATTACCTCTCAAAAGGATACATCCACCGATATTGCACCGGTCCTCCAAGTTTGAGTTCATACGGCAGATGAATAGGCAGATGTTCCATCGAGTCAAATAATCCTGGAGGAAGCTTGCAAATGGTACTAACAATATTTTTCTCCATCTGCTCCACATCAGCGTACTTAATTACAGTTGAGCAAAGATCTCGAAAGAAATTTGAAAGTTCGGTCAATGCATCCAAAACTTTTCTGGGTAACATCTCACGAAATGCAATTGGGATCAACTTCTGCATGAATACATGACAATTGTGACTCTTGAATCCAGAAATTTTTAATTGCTCGACCTTACAACAACGTGTTATGTTCGACGTGTATCCATCTAGAAGCTTCAACCCACTAACCCACTTACACACGTCTTCAACTTGTTGCTTAGTAAGACAATATGGAGCTTTAGGTTTCGTATTGTTAGGGCGAAGCCACAATTCTGGCCTAATGTTCAATGCCTCCAAATATTTTTGAGCGTTGTCATTGTCTTTGGTTTTACCACTCGCATCTAGCACAGTGTAAAACAAGTTCCCGAAAACATTCTTTTCAGTATGCATGACATCTATACAATGACGAACTAAAAGTGTGCCCCAATACGGCAACTCAAACCATATGGGCGAGTGTGTCTAATTATGAGTCTTCCCGTACCCGACTGCTCTCAATTTACTGTGTTCTTTCCCCGGCGAAGGAAAATCAAGCTAGTTTAACCATCCCAAGATCTCACTGCCCGACAGTCAACCAACAACACCCTTCTTCTCTGTCTTTCTGTTGAACTGTGCAGACATCTTTCTTTAATTGTGATCAAGAGGCAAGAATCTACGAGCAGTTCCAAAGAAAGTACATTTCCGCCCATGCTGCAACTGATTACCTTGTACATCCCCCATACACACTGGATATGACAGCTTCCCGTGGGTTGACCAACCACTAACCATCCCAAGCCGGAAAGTCAGTGATAGTCCATAACAGGGCTACCTTCATCACAAAATTCTCGCTTTTCGATTTATCATAAGTCTGGACCCCCGTCTCCGACAACATCTTTAGTTCATCTACTAACGGTCGAAGGTACACGTTAATGTCTTTTGTAGGACTTTTATCCCCTGGTATGAGTAAAGTCGAGAACAAGTATGGATCCCTCATGCACATCGACGGTGGAAGATTATAAGCGACCATAATCACTGGCCAAACTGAGTACGGCTGACTAAAATTATTGAAAGGGCAAAAGCCATCAGTAGCCATGCCAAGCCTAACATTTCTGACTTTTTCCTCAAACTCGGGATAATTTGCATCAAATCTCTTCCATTCATCTCCATCCGCTGGGTGAGTCAGCTGACCAGGCACGACATCACTTGTTCGATGCCAACTCATATGTTGAGCAGTATGAGAAGACATGAACAGCCGCTGAAGCCTCGGCGCAAGAGGAAAGTACCGTAAGATCTTCCTGGGAACATGTTTCTCCTTCCCCCCACATTTTTTCACCTTATAGCGCGAAAAGCTACATATATCACATTGTCCCTTATCTCTGTCCTCCGCATAATATAACATGCAATCCTGCTCACAAGCATCAATTTTCTGATACCCCATATTTAACCCTTTGACCATCTTCTTCACTTCGTAATAATTTGCATGAAGAGTATGATCCTTGGGTAAGAACTTTCCAACAATGGCAAGCAAATCATTGAAACCTCTCTCACTACATTCGTGCTCATTCTTGTAGTGTAAAAGCATCGTCACTGCAGAAAGCTTGGTGTCCGTATCATTTCCCGGATACAACGAGACCCCAGATTCAAATAGCAACTTGTAAAAGGCAGCAGCTGTATCATTTGGCACTTGCTTAGTACTGCTTGAAGACGGCTCATTTTCAGCCCAGTCAATATTAGTAGGGCTATAAGCATCGACCAACATCTCCACCGGATCATAGTTTTCGGCATATGAATCCCGTAGGATATCTATCCGCTCAGCTGATTCCCCGTGATGAGTCCATACGAAGTACCCATCCACAAATCCACGGGAAAATAAGTCGAATTTAATCTCGTCAACTTTCTTCCAGATCAGATTTTTACACTTGACATACGGGCAGCGCATCTTTTCGTTCGAATCATCAACATGATCTATTGCTTTGTTCAAGAAATCTGACACCCCATCACGATAAGCTGATACAAATCCCCTCCCATCACTGTGTATCCTACGGTACATCCAACTCCGGTCGGTTGACATTTTTAACTGCACAGACCACGGATTCAGTACAGGGATGTTCATGTATAACGTCCATTCATGAATGAATGTCAAGTGGGTTTCATTACAGGGATGATCATGCATGTGGTCCATACATGAATTAGAGTATTTTCCTATTACGACATCTCTATAGGAAAGAGGTAATTCAGGCTTCTATCCCGTTCCTGGATGCGTCTCTTCACTAGTGCCAACACGTTGTGCACGTTTCTACTGTTTTAAAAAAATTTCGACAGCACCTCCCCATGGTCTCCAAGTACACGAAATAGATTAAGATAACTTAATCTAAGTATGTACTCGAAGAACATATAGAGATAACAACCGAAAAGTCCTCAAAACAATAAAAACGTGTCGTTTCGTATTGGCACTTGTCTAAGTGAAAGACATAACATCCAGTAACAGTCCCAAACTGTGGACTATTCGACATTCACTCTTACTGAGTGAATGTCAAATGGGTTTCTAAGTTGACACCTCCACAAGCATTTATCAGATCGGAAAGACACAAGATTTTATCCTTTATAAACTAAGTATAACATTTGCTTAGTTTGAACGATATAATCTGGTTCCCATATTATTATGGGAACCAAGATCACATCATTCAAACCAAGCAAATGCTACTTAGTATATTTTGCCAATGAAAAATTAAGTAAGTGCTACTTAGTTTATTGAATATTGCATCCCAACTAAGCAAATGCTACTTAGTTTATTTTGACAATGAAAAACTAAGTAAGTGCTACTTAGTTTATTGAATATTGCATCCCAACTAAGTAAATGATACTTAGTTTATTTTGCCAATGAAAAACTAAGTAAGTGCTACTTAGTTTATTATTTATTATTTACTATTTATCTATTTATCTATTTATTATTTAATATTTAATATTTATTTATTATTTAGTATTTAGTATTTAGTAGTACGAAAATAAGTAAGTACTACATAGTTTATTATTTATTTATTGTTTATTTATTATTTTTTATTATTTATTTATTTATTTATATAATTATTATTTATTAATTATTTATCTCATTTATTAATTATTAATTATTAATTATTAATTATTAATTTATTTATTATTTATTATTTATTATTTATTATTTATTATTTATCTCATTTATTTGTTATTTATTATTTATTTATCTCATTTATTTATTATTTATTATTATTTATTTATTATTTATTTATTTATTTATTTATCTCATTTATTTATTTATTTATTTATTTATTATTTATTATTTAGTATTTAGTAATAAGAAACTAAGTAAATACTACTTAATTAGTTTATTATTTATTTATTGTTTATTATTTATTATTTATTAATTATTTAGTTATTATTTATTATTTATTATATATCTTATTTATTATTTAGTATTTAGTATTTAGCAGTAAGAAACTAAGTAAATACTACTTAGTTTATTATTTATTTATTTATTTATTTATCTCATTTATTTATTTATTATTTATTATTTATCTTATTTATTATTTATTATTTAGTATTTAGTATTTAGTAGTAAGAAACTAAGTAAATACTACTTAATTAGTTTATTATTTATTATTTATTATTTATTATTTATTTAGTTATCATTTATTATATATCTTATTTATTATTTATTATTTAGTATTTAGTAGTAAGAAACTAAGTAAATACTACTTAATTTATTATTTATTATTTATTTAGTTATTATTTAGAAGTAAGAAACTAAGTAAATACTACTTAGTTTATTATTTATTATTTATTTATAATTTATTATTTATTATTTATCTTATTTATAATTTATAATTTATTTATTATTTATTATTTATTATTTAATAATATACTTGTAGGGCCCATAAATTTTGCAATTGCACAATTCTGACAGAAATTCCGTCGAGAATTCCATCGGAAATAACAAATATCACATTTCCTAAAACCACATTCACAGTATGCCCAATTTCAATTCACAGTATGCCCAATTCACAATTTCATAATAATGATCATATGTACTTCAAACAAATCAACACAATATTCAAACAAATTCAACATAATTTTCAAACAAATTCAATTCACATTAAACCCTAATGATACAATATCAAAATTAACCAAACAATATAACAAACCCTAAATTAAACACAAATTTTAGCATACAATTCATCATACAATATAGTAAATTATTGAAAAACCCTAAATAGAACCTATAGAACATAAGAGAAGATTGCTGGCGGCAGGAGGTGGTGGCTGGTAGTGGCAGCAAGAGGTGGGGAAGGAGGCTGCTGGCAGAGAGGTGGTGGCTGCTGGCGGAGGGGTGGTGGCTTCTGGTGGAGGAAGGGAATGAGGCTGCTGGTGGCAAGTGGGGGCAGCTGCTGGCGGCCGGAGGTGGCGGCAGCTGGCGGCAGGAGATGGTTCCAGCAGGCGGTGGTGGCAGGAGGTGGAGGTGGTCGTGAGGGAGATAGAGCACGAGAGAGAGAGAGAGAGAGAGAGTGAGAGAGTGAGAGAGGGAGAGAGAGAGAAATGAAAATGAGAGTGAGGGAGGCGACTGGAGAAGAAGACGGTGAAATAGGTTTTAAGACATATTTTTGACGAAATTTTCGTCAGAATTAATTCCCTCGGAAATATGGTATCTACGACGGATTATTCTCTCGAAGGTAACCTTATTCCGTCGAAGTTCACTTTCGCGCTGGCGGGAAAACTAGCGCCACGAGGGATTAATTATCTTCGACGGATTTCCGTCATAATTAGCCTATGTTCGAGGGACTTGCTTTTGACGAATTTCTTCCGTCGGAAATACCTTACTTTCGACTGAATTATTTTCGTCGAGATTAATTCCGTCGGAATTAGACTTATTTCTTGTAGTGATATATATCTCAATCTTTATGTGGTTTATGTTATCTTTTGTATCTATGTTATAGTCTGACATGTAGAGTACACCACTGAAGCACTCTAGTACATAAGGAAATCATAGGATTACCGGAATTAATGGTTAAAAAGCGTTGACCGAGCTTGAGCGAGTTTTCTAGGTTTTCCAGAAATCTGAAGAACACGAAGAACGGCCCTTAGGTGTACTTTGACCGACTTAGATCTAGACCTTAGGAACATAATCTGTCCAAATAAGTGTCACCTACATGCACCTTGGTATATAGACTACAACCCAAAACAATCAAAACACAAATATATCACACAAACCGAAAGATCTAGGAGCCATAAGAACGTTGACCGATGTTGACCACGTTTCTGGGTTACCCAGAAACTACTAAATGGGCTTGGCAGAGACTTTGACCATTAATAACGTATTGTTATGTTACACTTAGAGTCCAGAAGTGATACTAAGTTGTAGTATTGCATGAATATTACACGACTGAAGCACTTAGCAACCTAGAAACAGATTAAACCAACAAGAATCATGTTGGTCAAACGGGCTACCCGGCGTTGACCAAGTTGGTTCTTCATAAATGAAGAACACCTAAGGCTACGCTTTCCGTCGCTAAAGACCTATAGCGGCGGACAGAATCAAAAATATTTTTAGAAAATTAAAATAATTAAAATAAATGGAAATAATTATTAATAATTATAAAATCAGTTTTAAAATTATAAAAGTTAACTTTTGATATTTTAGCATAAAATTCAATAAATATTTTATTTATTTATGATTAAATCATTAATAATTTAATTAAATAAATTATTTATAAATAATAATAAATTATTTAAAAATGATATTTATATTCTAAAAAATATAATAAATGACTATTAATAATTTAAAAATAAAACTAAGGTTTTAAAATTTATTTTTAAAATAAATATTAATTATTTATAAATATAAAAAATGATTTAAAAATAATTTAAATAGATAATTAAATGTTTAAAGCTTCTAGAAATTATTATAAATGATAAATAAATTATCAAAAATAATACTAAAGCTTATAAATAAAGTTTAACTATAAAATTGACATAACAAATACATAGAAATATTTTAGGACACCGAAATCATGTCAAACTTAGACTGAACTTGAATAGTTTAAGTAATTAGGTATTGCTATCGATACTAACGAATTATATAAATATGTTTTAACATATCTAGGTGTTTTTAAAACTTCAAGTAGCGTTTTATAATCGTTCTTCGATCAGCCAAGTATTCTAAACCCTATCGATTTACTTTACGCACGTACTTGAACCTTATTTAAATTCTGTTCAATATATTATACCGAACCAAGTTGTTACCAGTTATTATGAAGTTATTGCTATTGTTTCAGCATGACTTAAGAAATGAATTGCTTATTCAGTAAATATTATATTATTGTTTATTAAGCATAAACTGTTGGTCAAACCAAATTGTTTTGGAAAAACATCTTATACTGAGATAAAATTACCCTGAAAGGGGACTTGTATAGTGTTAATAAAACACTTGAAGTGCACGTGGGCACGGTTAGGATGATATGCATACTCCTAGGATACTGAATAGGCTGATCCCCTATATCATATCCGAATGAAATAGATATATATTTCTAAGTCTTTGTGACTGACAGAAATGGTTGATATGACTCCGATTCTGTGACACCCCCAAATCCGGGTACTTCATTTCTACATGATTTGGTGTTCACTTTCTAATATAACATACATCTACCCAATGAATAATGCAAATTAAACAACAATTTAAATTAAAATAAATAAGTCTCCCTTACAACAAGGGTTACAACTTTTTTAAAATAATCCCGAGTTACTCTAACCCTAACATGAATATAATAAAGTGCGGAAATAAAAACATAACATTCAAGTCTTAGTACAATCATTCTCAGTTAAATAAAAACAAGTCTTCACTTTCTTTGCTTTCCCTTGCCCTTACTTGTAGACGGAGCATCAGCGTTATCAACCTTAATTGAAATTGTTATTTAATGCAAGAGTGAGCAAACCACAGCTCACTGGAGTTTAACAATAGTATATACATGAAAGGATATCTTTCAAAGAATCTGAATAATATGATTTGCTTCAACAATAAAGAATTGAATAATAATTCTTTCATCGCAATTACAATTCAAAAATAGAATTTATTTGAGTGCCATAAGACCTTTGAACTCTTGTCCTAGGTTATAATTTAAACATTTAACAGTCAATAAGACTATGGACCTTAACTCGTACTTAGGGGGATCAGCCCTTTGTACCATGTATTGTGCACAAACATCTTAACGGTATGTGTAGTAACCTCCCCTAATAATAAGGGTTGTTCAACTCAGTAATTTGAATTCAAGTCCGCAGCAAAGAAAGTTTGGTTTGGATAAGCTTACAAGGGTAATTTAGAATTCACGTTCATCAACTAAGGATTAGTTGAATCGACTTTCAATAATTCATAAATAAAAGAATTATGAATTAATATATGCTTTAGAAGTAACTTAAAGCATTTAAAATAATAACTGGATCTTACCTGAACAATAAGTTAAGATCATTTCAACTAAATAAACAATTGTCCAATACATAAATGGAAAGAACATTCTCAACAATGAATATATGAACTTAAGAAATTGCATAAAATTAATACAAGATTAGGGTTTAAAAACTTGCATAAAAATTGATACAAGATCAGGGTTTAGAAAACTTGCCTTAAGCGCAAGCTACTTAACACAATTCACGTACTTTAATACTTTCTATATACATCCAATCATAATAACCTAAATTAGTTAACACATAACTAACTTATATAAGTGGTTAACCCTCATGGTTAACTCACTCTAATTAAATAAATAATCATCTATCACATAGTTAATTACAACACACACATACTCACATAATTAAATTAATTATGTATTTAGCTAAATTATAATTAAACAATTATAATTTAAACACTTAATCTAATTATAATTACCTCTTAAATTATCACAAATTCATAATTAATAGTTAATTAAACTATATCATGCATTATAATTACACAAATTATAATTAATCATGCAATTATAAATTTAAAATCTATAATTAAACATGCATTTATTAAATTATAATTACATAAATTATAATTTAAATTAACATCTAATAAATCAACCTTTATTCATTATAATTTAACCAAATTAACATTTACTCATAATTATAATTATTCCAATTATAATTAAGTAATTCATATTCCAATTAAACCATTAAAATTCACAATTTAAATACTATATGCAATATGTCAAATTTATATTAACGAAATGTTGTAGCAACTAGATACATGCTCACTGTCATAGCATAATTAAACTAGGTTCAAAAACAACACTTCACAATTAGCTAACCTTCATTGCCTCTGCTCAGGCAAAGGCGCTGCTGCGCCACCCTTTGCCTTGACACCGGCGCAGCTGCGCAGGTGTCAAACCTGGGAAACTCAGCAGGCGCAGCTGCGCCACCTCTACCTTTGTTGCCGGTGCAGCTGCGCCGGAACGCGGGCAGAGACAGACAGCCACGGCACCCTGCTTCACTGTTCATCCCCCACATGCCAACAATCGGCAACTCACAGCAACACATACAACATAAAGAATACATATGCAGTAATACTCATGCTATATATATGATACTAATCACATAATTTGTCTAACGAAAATCAAAGGTTTTAAAAACTCAATTTTTTCATTTTTATAAAACTCATATTTTTCCCCAAAACAATTTACTGTAAAAATTTCTCCACCAATTAAACTTATAACACATGCATTATATTCATGATTGAAGATAGCATCATAAACAATTCTAAACATGCATATTACTACATAAAATTTTCATAAGTTTTCATTCTAAAACTCAACCAAAACATATGAACTCTCAAGAACATCAATTTTCCATTAAAACATATTCTAACAATCATTTGATTTCTGAAAAGTCTTTATATCATATAATCACCAATAATAACACATGAACACAATAAATATATATATATAATTTATGGTTACACACTTCCATGAAAACTCAACTTTTGATAGAGAATAAAATACAAGGAACATATAGATTGAGTTCTATAATAATTAGAGATTATAGATAATACCTTTTGTTAATAGATTGAAAGAGAATGTGATGTGAGTTCAATTCTAGCAATTCTTCTTCCTCTTTTCTCTTCTCTGCTCTTCCTTTTCTCTGCTCTCTTTTCTTCTTAGTTCTTAGTTTAGACTTAAAAAAAAACTAACGTAGTTTAGATATATTATAACTGATATAATATACGTATACTAATGATATATATGTAACTGCTAACTAATTAGGATATATAATAAATACATATTATTATATAAGTTACAACTATTTGAATTTAAAAAACCTTAAGGCTTGTTTGACCAAAACAACATTATTTTTAAAAACAGATTATTATTACTAAAGCCATGTTTGGTAAAACAATTTAAAATCGTTTTCTTTTATTTTAACAAATCATTTTAACACATACTTTAATGTCATATTTTAATCAATTAAATATTAACCAACTAATTTAATCAATTAAAATTTAACATCAATAAATCACATAAATTTGCCACATAATTATAATTACTCGCTAATTATAATTCATGTAACACTTCATCATATCTCATCTAATTCAATTATCTCAATAAAATTAGAACTATAGTATAAAATTAATATACATTAATTAAATAAATATTACACATTCATTTAATGAATATATAACACTTAATTAAATCACTCCATAAATCACATAATTTATTTATTTAATCCAATAAATAATCACATAAAATATTTATTTAATTCAATAAATATTTAAAATTAAATATAAAATCTCAATCGTTACAATCGTCCCTCCGTAAATGGATTCTGTCCCCAGAATCACACATAAAAATCTGTCCCCAGAATCACACATAAAAATTCTTGTCTATTACATTCTTCCCTCCTTAAAAGGATTCTGTCCCCAGAATCAATATATAAGGGGTTACACAAAACAAATCAAATAAATGAGGATAAGATTTCATCATAACATCTTCGAGTTCTCACGTGGCTTCTTCAGCACTGTGGTTCCTCCAGATTACCTTAACAGAAGGTATCACTTTATTCCTAAGTACTTATTCCTTTCTATCAACTATTTGAACAGGCACCTCTTCATATGTTAAGTCCATATCAAATTATAAAGATTCATATTCTATTACATATTTATAATCATGCTTGTAAGGTCTTAACACAAAAATATGAAAGACATTATGAATATTCTCGAGCTCCGGAGGTAATGCAATCTCGTAAGCCACCTCGCCAACTTTTTGCAACACCTCAAAAGGTTCAATAAATCTGGGACTCAACTTTCCCTTCTTACCAAATCGAATCTTCCCCTTCCAGGGAGATACTTTCAGGAACACGAAACTTCCTGGTAAGAATTCTCAGTTTTGTCGATGAAGATCAGCATACTTTTTTTGTCTGTCTTGAGCAGCAACTAATCTTGTTCTGATCAGCTTCACAATTTCGGCGGTTTGTTGTACTAATTCTGGTCCCAACAATTTCCGTTCACCGACTTCATCCCAGCACAAAGGAGTTCTGTATTTTCTGCCGTATAACACTTCGTAAGGCAGCATGCCAATACTCGCATGGTGACTATTGTTGTAGGCGAACTCCACCAATGGTAGATGATCCTCCCAGCTTCCTTTGAAGTCCATCACACAAGCTCTCAGCATATCCTCAAGCATCTGAATCGTTCTCTCGCTCTGTCCATCAGTCTGAGGATGATACGCTGTACTCATTCGCAATTGCGTTCCCAGACATTCTTGCAATCGCTTCCTGAAATTAGAAGTAAAACGTGGATCTCTGTCGGACACAATTGACACCGGAACACATTGTCTAGAAATAACTTCCTTCACATACAGCTTCGTTAGCTTATCCAGGTTGTACTTAACCCTGATCGGCAGAAAGTGGGCTGACTTCGTCAGTCGACCCACTATAACCCATATCGCATCAAATCCCTTCTGAGTCATTGGAAGACCTACCACAAAATCCATCGTGATGTGCTCCCACTTCCACTCTGGAATTTCTAACGGTTGCAGTAACCCACTCGGTCTCTAGTGTTTTGCTTTAACTTTCTGGCACGTAAAGAATTTCGCAACGCATTCAGCTACATCCCTCTTCATATTCGGCCACCAGAAATGATGCCTAAGATCCTGGTACATCTTTGTACTCCTAGGGTGAATAGAATATTTAGAGCTATGAGCTTCACTCAGAATCTCCTCTTTGACCTCTGGTACTGGCGGTACCCAAATTCTACCTTCAAATCGTAACAGACTTTCATTATCGATCTTGAACTTGAACTCTTCGCCATCAGTTAACCTCTTCCGAATCTTTTCACATTCTTCATCATGAAGTTGTGCTTCTTTCACTTTGTCTACTAGAGTAGAACCAGTGGTTACTTGAAACAACATCTCATCCGATTCCTTCGAAAGCTTCACCTCCAACTCCATTCTAGCCATCTGTTCCAACAACTGATCCTGATCAGTTAACACGTTTAGCTTCTCCCGACCTTTCCTGCTCAAAGCGTCGGCGACAACGTTAGCTTTACCCGGATGGTAAAGTATCTCGCAATCGTAGTATTTAATAAGTTCCAACCTTCTTCTTTGGCACATGTTTAAATCCTTCTGGGTAAATATATATTTCAGACTCTTGTGATCTGTGTATATTTCACACTTTTCTTCATATAAGTAGTGCCTCCAAATCTTTAGGGCAAACACTACTGCCGCCAATTCTAGATCATGGATCGGATACCCCTTCTCATAATCCTTTAGCTGACGTGACGCATAGGCAATGACTTTGCCGCTCTGCATCAACACACATCTTAATCCTTTATGTGAGGCATCACTTTATACTACGAAATTCTCCGAACTATCCGGTAAAGACAAAATAGGTGCAGTACTCAGCCTCTTCTTCAGCTCCTGAAAACTTTCCTCACATTTCTCCGTCCAAACAAATTTAACTATTTTACGAGTCAAATTCGTCAACGGAGTTGCAATTTTAGAAAAGTATTGGATAAATCTACAGTAATAACCTGCCAATCCCAAGAAACTCCTCACTTCAGACGGCGTCTTCAACTGATCCCAATTCATAACAGCTTCAACCTTCGACGGATCTACCGAAATACCATCATTGTTGATCACGTGGCCAAGAAATTACACACGTTCCAACCAGAATTCGCACTTCGAGAATTTAGCGTAAAGCTTCTCTCGTCTCAGGGCTTCTAAGGTTAGTCGTAAGTGTTCAGCATGCTCCTCCTCGATCTTGGAATAAACCAGGATGTCATTTATGAACACTACCACGAACTTGTCCAGAAATGGCTTTAACACCCTGTTCATTAGGTCTATAAATGCAGCTGGGGCATTCGTGAGACCAAATGACATTACCAAGAACTCGTAATGACCATATCGAGTTCTAAAAGCCGTTTTCGGTATATCTTCCTTCCTCATCTTCAACTGATGATACCCGCTTCTCAAATCAATTTTCGAGAAGTATCTCACACCCTTCAGTTGATCAAACAAGTCATCAATCCTAGGTAAAGGATACCTATTCTTGATCGTAACTTTATTCGACTCTCTATAATCAATGCAAAGACGCATCGACCCATCCTTCTTCTTTACGAATAAAACAGGCGCTCCGCACCGTGAAACACTTGGTTGAATATACTTCTTGTCCAGTAACTCTTGTAGTTGAACCATCAGTTCCTTCATCTCAACTGGAGCCATTCTGTACAGAGCCTTCAAAATCGGAGCAGTTCCCGGCGCTAGATCTATCACGAACTCTATGTCCCTATCTAGCAGAAGTCCTGGAAAATCGCTCAGAAAAACGTCCACAAACTCCTTAACTACCGATATCTCCTCCACCTTCGGGCTTTCCTTATTTGTATCTACTATGTAGGCTAGATATCCTACATAGCCTTGCGTCAGAAGTTTCTTGGCTTGCATAACCGTCAGACAACTCGCTTGTCTAGCCGATTTGCTACCATAAAACACTAACTTCGACGGAGTCGTAAGGTTTACCGACTTCTTTTGACAGTCGATTATCTCCCCATGGTTGAACAACCAGTCCATACCCAGTATGACGTCGAATTCCCCAAGTTTTATCGGAATCAAATCTACTCTAAGCTCCTGACCCTTAATGTCCAGTCTACAGTTCTTATAAACGCTCCTAACAGGAATAACTTTTGTATTCGCAATCTCTATGTTCAAGGGGTAAACTAACTCTTCTACAGGTAACTCTAGGGTTTTAGCAAAATCATCAGATATGAATGAACAAGTAGCACCCGAATCAAATAATACATATTCATTTATACTATTGATCGGAATAATACCTGACACCACGTCTTTTGATTGCACAGCATCCTGCACCGTCATATTGAATGTCCGTGCAGTGGGTGGAATAGCTTGCAATGGTGCAGCGATAGTAACGGTACTGCTGCTTCCATTCCCTCCGCTCCTTGTTGACCCTGCCGTCAGCTTCTTAGGGCAATTGCTAGACATGTGATCTTTGGATTCACATGTAAAGCAAGCTCCCTTCTTCGGATTTGGGCAATTAGGCGAGATGTGGCCTTCCTGACCAGAGTTGAAGCACACCCGCTTCCCCTTCACGCACACGCCAGTGTGATTCTTACCGCATGTAGCACATGCTTCGAACTTCCTCTTCTGCCGGCTTCCTTGCTGACTCCCAGCAGAGGTGTTGTCATTCCATTTCCTCTTCTGGTTCATAGCGCTGCTACCCCCAGTCTCGGTCTCTACCTCATTCTTCTTCTTCTTATCTTGGTTGAACTTCGTCACCGCTTCACTTCCTCCTTCAGTGAGTATGGCTTTCTCCAGAACAGCTGCAAATGTGTTCAGCTGAAACATGGAAACCTTGCTGTAGAACCAGGGCTTCAGTCCCCGCTCAAACGTTCTCGCTTTCCTAGCGTCAGTGCTGACCTGGTATGTTGCGAACCTGGCCAACTCGTTAAACTTAGCGGCATACTCGGACACCGTCATCCCTCCCTGCTTAAGTTCTAGGAACTGAACCTCCATCTGGTCTTAGGAACTTGCTGGAAAGTACACCTCGTAAAACATTTCCTTGAAACGTTCCCACATGATGACTCCTTCTCCCTCTCGGGTCTTGTTAGCCTGCCACCAAAAACTAGCATCCGACTTCAACATGAAAGTCGCGAATGCTGTCTTCTGGTCTTCCCCTACCCTAGCCACTTCAAATACCTTCTCTGTTTCCATAACCCATGTCTGAGCTTCGATAGTGTGACGCCCCCAAATTCCAAGACCGCCACTTGGTCTCTCGAATTCGGTTCATCACGTGCTCATGGTAATACATCACAATAATAATAATTAAATATCATACGATCACAGCAGAAAATCTATTCTAGAATAATTTACAATGATTTATTTTAATTATTCCCCCAAGTCTCGCAACCTACAGTACTTAATAGATTACATAATAATATCAGTTAACGACTTATTACATAATCTAACTTAAGCTTAAACATAATCAAATCCAGTCTTACTACATCATCTTCATATAATATTAATATATTTAAAACATAGCAGACATAAGCTAGTTGGTAGCTTTGCCCTTGCCCTTATCAACGCCCGAAGGTTCACCATGCTCTGCCTTTACTGAAATGTTTTAGGGAAAGCAAGAATGAGCACAAATTGCCCAGCAAGTAATATACAATAAGGGTGAGTAATAAGATTCTCAATTCTCGAAAGGGTATAACAAGATTTGATAGTTTAAGAATAACAAGAATATCAACAGTTCTCAATATCAGTCGCTAAGGACAGGATAATATCAATATGATTCAATAATAAGTCAATTCAAGATTTCAAATAATTGAATACTGAGTAGTCACTACGGACTATGAACTTCTACTAGAATTGACAGTAATAAACAGAAAATCCAACAAAAATAGGTACAACAGGTGATCAGCCTAAAGTACCCTTGTTATGCATAACAATCAACCATACTCAAAAGTGCACGTCGGTTCTCCGACAATTATATATTCCCTTCAAAGAAGGTTGTTCTTCTCAGTCAAATACAAGATCCCGCACCAATCAATTAGTTTGGGTTGCTTTTCAATAACATAAGTCCAGCCGAATCAAATGGCATAGACACTTTCACAATATTCAAGAATAATACTAAGTTCAACATGAATAATAGCTTTAATGAAATAAGAGTTCAAGTATGCTAATTCGATTCAACCGATTAAATAGGAAACTAGTTCGCAATACACAAGATAGGATACTTGCATAGTAAAAGAGTATAAGTTAGGAAACTTTCACAATCATAGATTTCCTTGCATAAAGTAAATGCGTCGGTTAGGATACTTGCACTTTAAAAGAGTGTAAGTAAGAGAACTTGCCTTTAGCGTAGTTTATCCACGAAAAGCAATCAACACTTTCGAATTCCTATCGTAATACAGTTACGTATATATATGATATTCATTAGTCATATACTTTAACTTCACATTTTCTCTTTGAATATACGATCAACACATAAGCTAAGTTTTACCTAGCTACACAGTTATATAGAATATAATTTCTATCCTTAACGTTTCTTCTTTAGAGTTTAAACGCATTCTCATATTATATAAGATCTCAACAATTAGCAAACATGCTTGCATATTATTAATATCACATAAGACCATAATCAATACTAAATATATTTCATTTTAGCAAGTTACGGCATCTCCTTAAGTTAACCATCAAAATCGGGTTCAAGTAACATCATATAATATCACGTAGCATGTATTCATATTTAAAGGATACTTTCATGCTTGTATAACTTTTCCAAATCCAATCGTACATGGTATAGGTTCTTAAGTTAATACTTAAAGCCATTCAAGGACACGAACTCATATGGTCTAACATGATTGCTTTTAAACACATAAGATATTCATATAACTTGTATTAGTCATGCTCATGAGTACTCGTATTGCATATATGTAGCTAGCATTGTTATTATCTTGAAAACATGCTTTGTTCATGCTAAACTTTAATCACGGCAACTAATCATGGTATATATACATGCATGACACATGAATGAGTCTAAGAGTACTATCACATGTGTCCATAAATGTCAAATTCTAATTCTCGTCATAACATACCAACGTTCACGTTCAAAGCTTATACTTTGTTAGTATAGTTCATTAATAAGGTCTATCATGTTCATGCTTCCTTATGAAACCTACATATGTAAGTTAACATGCTTTTCATGTATTTCAAGGCCCTATAAACATGCTCGGAAAGTCAGAATGTATACATGCTTCATATATGTTAACGTCGTTTATGAAACTTTAAATTCGTTTCCAAACTATGTGTCGTTTGGTTAACCATGCATGCTAATATACTAAAACATGCTTACATTGCCTCATTAGGTTTATATATATGTATTAATCATGCTCCCATGCTTGTTTAAACAAAAATCAAACAATTGGTACATAACAGTTTTGCTGCAGAATGCAGAAAACTGAACACAGAGGCTGGCGCTGCGGCGCGGCAACAGTAGCTTAATACTGGCGCTGCGTGCGGCGCGTGTGGCGCTGCGGCGCGGGCTGCGGCGCTGCGGCGTCGAGGCAGTTTTCTGGTTCAGACTGCAGCGAAAACCGACCCAAAACCTCCCATTTCATCGATTTACCCAGATATTATCCTTGTTTAACTTAATAACACATACATATATGCTTATATAACAGTCAATAGCAATTATCAATTCCCAATTTCATGAACTCTAACTAATTTACGAATTTCATGTATTTACAGAAATTGAAGAGGAACAATGGAAATGAAAGCCTATTCAGTGGTTCCATCATGTGTGTATGTTCATATAACAACAATATAAGGGTTCTACAAACCAATCATGAACCAATTTGGCATAATCAAGAATTTCAACAAAACTAAGAAAACAACAATGGAGTTCTTTTGACAGAAAAATGAAAATGAAGACACGAAGAGGATTTATACCTCTGTTATGGAGTAAGCTTGCTGATGCTACTATAGAAATTCCTTCTGAACTAAATAGACAATCACAGTATACTCTCTTCTCTTAGAAATATTTCAGCAATGAAATGAAGGTGCAGGGAGTTCCTTTATATAGAAGAATGAATACACAGTCCAAGCTTCTAACTCCCAAATCAAACTAACGGATTGTCAAATTGCATGAAGGTTATAGAATGGTAGGTATTTAGTTGTTAGAATCCATCATTAAAACCACTCCCGTGCTCATCATTGCTACAAGGCTATGGAAATTTACTGAGTTTAAGGAGAAGCAATAGGCTTAGGCCATAATGGCTGTGCACGTGAATGAGTGAAAGGAGAGTGACTATTATATTGGGACAAGCCAAGCCAATCTCAGCATTCTTACAAATGGACTATATGCTACACTTATGTTATATATTATATGTACTCTTAGGTTATAATTACAATGTTCTCCCCATAATGTAATAAATGCAATTTGAATACATATAATCTATGTACATTTTATCTTACCGATATAATACAATCGGATACTACCACATTACATTATATCATATACTATTAAATTGTATTACTTAACAATTATTTATAATAGATCCATGATACATTATTTTAATGTATATCCACACATCATTTGTCACCTACACATATCATAACATATAGTTACTATACATTTAATTCGCATGCTTGTACATATAATTTCTCATCTTATAAATTGAATATTAATTAATAATATACACATATCCTACATCAATCAATATAATTGTTAACCTCCATAACAATTTAATTAACCTTTATATGATTAACTATCACTTTGATATAAATCTTATTATATTTATAAACACGTTGCTCATTATTATTATGTTTCTTGCAATAATAATCACATATTATTAATCAATCCTCATTAGTATTTTATAACAGTTAATTAATATTCTTCGAATAACAATTAATATAGATTAATTGTTCGCTTAAATTAATATAATCATTCTTATATTACGTCACTGTGCCACACAAGGCAATCAACGAGTTTATCACAAACTCCACCAATTTCTCAATTATTATAATTATTCAATTATATATAATTGAATTAATTCATCTCATAACACAAAAATCATTTATATTCAAATAAATTCTCATTTCCATTAATATATTTATTTAATAATATATGGAAATTCTCGGGTATTACAGATAGGGTTAGTCGATCCTTTAAACTCAGGCAGTCCTACTGCCTTGAATTCCTTGAACGTAGTACCCTGCACTTGCGGCTGATTGCAAGAGCTCCTGTCAACAGGTTCACCAACTGCTGAACCGAGTTGGGATTCGTCCCATCGTTATTGTTGTTGTTCGTCACAACCTCGGGGTTTTGACGTGTTATTCTTCTTCTAGGAGGCATTTTCTATTAAGAAAATATTATTATTAGACCCTTTATTCAATTTTTAAATATTTAAGTTCATACTTAAACGTTCGAATAACTTAGTTCACATAGAACACATAGCACTATCAATAAACTTCTTTTATTCATTAGTCGTAGTTTAAAAACATCAACCAGATAGCATTTCTGCCATTTACATCACCCTTCCTGAACTAAAAAAGTTGTAGGATTACATTATTAACTTATCCCATCTTATCTCAAATTATGGGATTTACTTTATTTATTACAAAAAGCAACACATAAACAAAAG
The DNA here is from genome assembly GCA_020205555.1 of Panax stipuleanatus. Classification (NCBI taxonomy): domain Eukaryota; kingdom Viridiplantae; phylum Streptophyta; class Magnoliopsida; order Apiales; family Araliaceae; genus Panax; species Panax stipuleanatus. The sequence goes on from CM035122.1 coordinate 52,732,460, forward strand.
CTCTACTACTACTGCTACTGCTACTGCTACTACTGCTACTGCCACTGCCTAGGCATATTAATACGTCGCACAGCCTCTTTGCGTTCTTCTTTCATTACCCGAAACGCCATTCTTCGGTCCACCACATACTACGGTAAACCTTGGAACTGAGCTGGGTAGTAGAAAATACGGTCCTGAGCTCTCTCTATTGCTGTATGAAAAGCATATTCCGTTTCCCTCAGCTTGGCCCTCTTGGCTTCAGCTTCATCTTCAGCTCGATCGGCTCGTTCATTAGCTCTCAAGCTTGACTCTTCAGCTCTGGCACGCTTCCTCGACTCCTCCTGGATGTCTTGCTTCAGCTTTGCCAGTTCAAATCAAGCAGCATCTCTATCAACCTCCATATGTATCAGGTTTCACTTTACATCTCCTGGGTCACTTGCCATTTCTTCGATCGCCTCGTCTCGCTGCTGAATGGTTTCTTCAAGCTCTCCGACTCGACCCTGAAGCTCCACGTTGCTATCGTAGACTGCCTCGTACATCTCAGCACTAGTAGAGTGAGGTGGAAATTCCTCTTCGGGATCCTCTTCCTCCTCCTCCTCCTCTTCAAACTCGTCCTCGTCCTCTTTTTCTGGAATAGGTGTCAGCTCACGCTCCTGACCAGCTACGGTGATCACTGGAGATGGCTCTCTCCTAACCAGCTTCTCCCAGACAACATATATGTCATGGGGCTCCTCCTTTCTAGGCCCCTGAGGTACATCCTCTCTAGCCTGACTAGGTTCTCCAACATTCAACATCCTGACAAAAGAATTTTAAAGTTCATTATTACGTGATATCGAGTCGTCACTCTTCGAATACTATAATGTAAACATATAGCACATAAGGTAGTTTATTATCTTTTAGCTATCACGTCTATATTTTCGATCATACCATAAGGCTACTACCTAAGGTTTTTCCCCACCTAAGGTTTCATAACCTATGGCTTTGATACCAACCTGTGACATCCCCAAATTTGGGTACTTCGTTTCTACGTGATTTGGTGTTTACTTTCTAATATAACATATATCTACCCAATGAATAATGCAAAATAAACTACAATTAAATTAAAATAAATAAGTCTCCCTTACAACAAGGGTTACAACCTTTTTAAAATAATCCCGGGTTACTCTAACCCTGACATGAATATAATAAAGTGCAGAAATAAAAATATAACATTCAAGTCTTAGTACAATCATTCTCAGTTAAATAAAAACAAGTCTTCACTTGCTTTGTTTTCCCTTGCCCTTACTTGTAGACGGAGCATCAGCGTTATCAACCTTAACTGAAATTGTTATTTAATGCAAGAGTGAGCAAACCACAGCTCACTGGAGTTTAACAATAATATATACATGAAAGGATATCTTTCAAAGAATCTGAATAATATGATTTGTTTCAATAATAAAGAATTGAATAATAATTCTTTCATCGCAATTACAATTCAAAAATAGAATTTATCTGAGTATCATAAGACCTTTGAACTCTTGTCCTAGGTTATAAATATTTCTATTTAAACCTTTAACTGTCAATAAGACTATGGACCTTAACTCGTACTTAGGGGGATCAGCCCTTTGTACCATGTATTGTGCACAAACATCTTAATGCTATGCGTAGTAACCTCTCCTAATAATAAGGGTTGTTCAACTCAGTAATTTGAATTCAAGTCCGCACCAAAGAAAGTTTGGTTTGGATAAGCTTACAAGGGTAATTTAGAATTCACGTTCATCAACTAAGGATTAGTTGAATCGACTTTCAATAATTCATAAATAAAAGAATTATGAATTAACATATGCTTTAGAAGTAACTTAAAGCATTTAAAATAATAACTGGATCTTACTTGAACAATAAGTTAAGATCATTTCAACTAAATAAACAATTGTCCCAATACATAAATGAAAAGGACATTCTCAACAATGAATATATGAACTCAAGAAATTGCATAAAATTAATACAAGATTAGGGTTTAGAAAACTTGCATAAAAATTGATACAAGATCAGGGTTTAGAAAACTTGCCTTAAGCGCAAGCTACTTAACACAATTCTCGTACTTTAATACTTCCTATATACATCCAATTATAATAACCTAAATTAGTTAACACATAACTAACTCATATAAGTGGTTAACCCTCATGGTTAACTCACTCTAATTAAATAAATAATCAACTATCACATAGTTAATTACATCACACACATACTCACATAATTAAATTAATTATGTATTTAGCTAAATTATAATTAAACAATTATAATTTAAATACTTAATCTAATTATAATTACCTCTTAAATTATCACAAATTCATAATTAATAGTTAATTAAACTATATCATGCATTATAATTACACAAATTATAATTAATCATGCAATTATAAATTTAAAATCTATAATTAAACATGCATTTATTAAATTATAATTACATAAATCATAATTTAAATTAACATCTAATAAATCAACCTTTATTCATTATAATTTAACCAAATTAACATTTACTCATAATTATAATTAAGTAATTCATATTCCAATTAAACCATTAAAATTCACAATTTAAATACTATATACAATATGTCAAATTTATATTAACGAAATGTTGTAGCAACTAGATACATGCTCACTGTCATAGCATAATTAAATTAGGTTCAAAAACAACACTGCACAATTAGCTAACCTTCATTGCCTCTGCTCAGGCAAAGGCGCTGCTGCGCCACCCTTTGCCTTGACACCGGCGCAGCTGCGCAGGTGTCAAACTTGGGAAACTCAGCAGGCGCAGCTGCGCCACCTCTACCTTTGTTGCCGGCGCAGCTGCGCCGGAACGCGGGCAGAGACAGACAGCCACGGCACCCTGCTTCACTGTTCATCCCCCACATGCCAACAATCGGCAACACACAGCAACACAGACAACGTAAAGAATACATATGCAGTAATACTCATGCTATATATATGATACTAATCACAGAATTTGTCTAACGAAAATCAAAGGTTTTAAAAACTCAATTTTGTCATTTTTATAAAACTCATATTTTTCCCCAAAATAATTTACTGTAAAAATTTCTCCACCAATTAAACTTATAACACATGCATTATATTCATGATTGAAGATAGCATCATAAACAATTCTAAACATGCATATTATGACATAAAATTTTCATAAGTTTTCATTCTAAAACTCAACCAAAACATATGAACTCTCAAGAACATCAGTTTTCCATTAAAACATATTTTAACAACCATTTGATTTCTGAAAATCCTTTATAGTATACAATCACCAATAATAACACATGAACACAATATATATATATATATAATTTACGGTTACACACTTCCATGAAAACTCAACTTTTGACAGAGAATAAAATACAAAGAACATATAGATTGAGTTCTATAATAATTAGAGATTATAGATAATATCTTTTGTTAATAGATTGAAAGAGAAGGTGATGTGAGTTCAATTCTAGCAACTCTTCTTCCTCTTTTCTCTTTTCTGCTCTCTTTTCTTGTTAGTTTTTAGTTTAGACTTAAAAAAACTAACGTAGTTTAGATATATTATAACTGATATAATGTACGTATACTAATGATATATATGTAACTGCTAACTAATTAAGATATATAATAAATACATATTATTATATAAGTTACAACTATTTGAATTTGAAAAACCTTAAGGACTTGTTTGGCCAAAACAACATTATTTTTAAAAATAGATTATTATTACTAATGCCATGTTTGGTAAAATAATTTAAAATTCTTTTATTTTATTTTAACAAATCATTTTAACACATACTTTAATGTCATATTTTAATCAATTAAATATTAACCAACTAATTTAATCAATTAAAATTTAACATCAATAAATCACATAAATTTGCCACATAATTATAATTACTCGCTAATTATAATTCATGTAACACTTCATCACATCTCATCTAATTTAATTATCTCAATGAAATTAGAACTATAGTATAAAATTAATATACATTAATTAAATAAATATTACACATTCATTTAATTAATATATAACACTTAATTAAATCACTCCATAAATCACATAATTTATTTATTTAATCCAATAAATAATCACATAAAATATTTATTTAACTCAATAACTATTTAAAATTAAATATAAAATCTCAATCGTTACAGATTGGGTTATCAACCCTCAGTTAAAATTATTTGTTGAACTATCATTTCTTCAAATCAAACATTGTGTTTATAATTATAAACTTGATGAGCGTGTTATAGCTCATTCTTGCAAATTATTTCCTTTGCTGTGCTAGACAGTAACCCTGGAACATCTAGAACAAATAAGGGAAAAATGTCTTGTACTAATTAGTTTAAATTATCGTTTTAATGTTGTAAAGTCTTTTAAAGACCTTTGTTTTGTAATTCAGTACTCTATATTGAGAACCATGTAATCAAACTTATTATATAAATTATCATCTTTTGCTTCCGCAACCGAGTTTCTTTATATTTTTAGATGATCGAATAGTATAGTAGAATTAGTACAGCATCCCTAAGAACTATCTACCCGAGTGAGGATATTGGCAATATGGACTGATCATGTTATTGCCGATATTCTGGATTTCGACTATATAAGTCTTATGGATAATAGATATTCATATGATGCATTCTTTACACATTCTGAGTGAGGATATTGGCAATATGGACTGATCATGTTATTGTCGATATTCTGGATTTTGGTTGTGTAAGTAATATGAATAATAGAAACTCATAAGATACAGTCTATACACATCCAAGTGAAAGTATCCAAACACAGCTATGTATAGTCCTGATAAAGGATCACCATCTGTTATGGGATACTGTGAACTTTGGATGGATAGAAATTATATCTTATCGAGTAAATATCGTTAATTCAGTTAGATGTGATCACCAAATCGGATACCGCGGGTGTATAGATTTGGGGGCGTCACAACCTCCTTCAATGAAGACTTGTGTGAGATGTACGCATCGTTTCGAACGCGATAGCCATGGAATTGTTCTTTTTGATGCTAATCAAACTATAACAAAGTTATAGGACTCCTAATCACCTCTTTCTTTGATAATTTTAGGGAACCAATGAAACAATTAAAAGGTCTTCATAAATGAAGACTTGTGTGAGGTCTACGCGTCGTTTTGTACGCGATAATGATGAGATTGCTCCTTTTGATGCTAATTTTAACTGGAACGAAGTAATAGGACTCATAATCACCTATATTTTGACAATTTGAGATAACTATTTAAACAATAAGAAGCTCTCCCTAAATGAAGACTTGTGTGAGATGTACGGATCGTTTTGAAGATACTAGTGACAGGATTGCTCCTTTGATGCTAATCAAACTTTAACGAAGTCATAGGACTCATAATCACATCTTTCTTTGACAATTTGAGGGAACCAATGAAACAATAAGAAGGTCTCCCTATATCATGACTTGTGTGAGATGTACGCATCGTTTTTAACGCGATAGTTCCTTTTGATGCTAATCAAATTAGAACGAAGTAATAGGACTCTTAATCACCTCTTTCTTTGACAATTTAAGAGAACCAATGAAACAATAAGAATGTCTCCTTAAATGAAGACTTGTGTGAGATGTACGCATCATTTTTAACGCGATAGTTATGGGATTGCTACTTTTGATGCTAATCAAATTAGAACAAATCCTAATCACCTCTTTCTTTGACAAATTTAGAGAACTAAAGATACAAGAAGGTCTCCTTAAATGAAGACTTGTGTGAGATGTACGCATCGTTTTAAACGCTATAGTCATGTGATTGCTCCTTTTGATACTAGTCAAAGTAGAACGAAATTATAGGAATCCTAATCACCTCTTTCTTTGACAATTTTAGACAATCAATGAAACTATAATAAGGTCTCCATAAATGAAGACTTGTGTGAGATGTACGCATGGTTTTGAACGCGATAGTCATGGGTTTCTCTTTTTGACACTAATCAAAGTAGAACAAAATAATACAACTCTTAATCACCTCTTTCTTTGTAAATTTTAAACAACAATATGAAGGCCTCCCAAAATAAAGATTTGTGTGAGATCTACGCATCGTTTTGGACACGATAGTGATGGGATTGCTCCTTATGATGCTAATTTCAACTAGAACGAAGTAATAAGACTCATAATCACCTATATTTTGACAATTTGAGAGAAGTAATGAAAAAAATAAGAAGGTGTCCCTAAATGAAGACTTGTGTGAGATGTACGGATCGTTTTGAAGGCACTAGTGATAGGATTGCTACTTTTGATGCTAATCAAACTATAACGAAGTCATAGGACTCATAATTACCTATTTATTTGACAATTTGAGAGAACCAATGAAATAATATGAAGGTCTCCCTAAATCAAGACTTGTGTGAGATGTACGCATCGTTTTTAACGCGATAGTCATGGGATTGTTCCTTTTGATGATAATCAAACTATAACAAAGTTATAGGACTCCTAATCACCTCTGTCTTTGACAATTTTAGGGAACCAATGAAGCAATAAAATGGTCTCCCTAAATGAAGACTTGTGTGAGGTCTACGCATTGTTTTGGACGTGATAATGATGGGATTGCTCCTTTTGATGCTAATTTTAACTAGAACGAAGTAATAGTAATCATAATCACCTATATTTTGACAATTTGAGAGAACTAATTAAACAATAAGAAGCTCTCCCTAAATGAAGACTTGTGTGAGATGTACGGATCATTTTGAAGATACTAGTGACATGATTGCTACTTTGATACTAATCAAACTTTAACGAAGTCATAGGACTCATAATCACATCTTTCTTTGACAATTTGAGGGAGCCAATGAAACAATAAGAAGGTCTCCTTATATCAAGACTTGTGTGAGATGTACGCATCGTTTTTAACGCGATAGTCATGCGATAGCGCTTTTTGATGCTAATCAAATTAGAACAAAGTAGTAGGACTCCTAATCACCTCTTTCTTTGACAATTCTTGTAGAACCAATGAAATAATAAGAAGGCCTCCTTCAATGAAGACTTGTGTGAGATGTACGCATCGTTTTGAACGCGATAGTCATGGAGTTGTTCCTTTTGATGCTAATCAAACTATAACGACGTTATAGGACTCATAATCACCTCTTTCATTTATAATTTTAGAAAAACAATGAAACAATAAAAACGCCTCCCTAAATGAAGACTTGTGTGAGGTCTAGGCATCGTTTTGGACGGGATAATGATGGGATTGCTCCTTTTGATGCTAATTTTAACTAGAACGAAGTAATAGGACTCATAATAACCTATATTTTGACAATTTGAGAGAACTAATTAAACAATAAGAAGCTCTCCCTAAATGAAGACTTGTGTGAGATGTACGGATTGTTTTAAAGATACTAGTGGCAGGATTGTTCCTTCGATGCTAATCAAACATTAACGATGTCATAGGACTCCTAATCACATCTTTCTTTGACAATTTGAGGGAACCAATGAAACACTAAGAAGGTCTCCCTATATTAATACTTGTGTGAGATGTACGAATCGTTTTTAACGCGATAGTCATGGGATAGCTCCTTTTGATGCTAATCAAATTAGAACGAATTAATAGGACTCCTAATCACCTCTTTCTTTGACAATTCTTATAGAACCAATGAAATAATAAGAAGGTCTCCTTCAATGAAGACTTGTATGAGATGTACGCATCGTTTTGAATGCGATAGCCATGGGATTCTTCCTTTTGATGCTAATCAAACTATAACGAAGTTATAGGACTCCTAATCATCTCTTTCTTTGATAATTTTAGGTAACCAACGAAACAATAAAGAGGTCTTCCTAATTGAAGACTTGTGTGAGGTCTATGCATCGTTTTGGACGCGATAATGATGGGATTGCTCCTTTTGATGCTAATTTTAACTAGAACGAAGTAATAGAACTCATAATCACCTATATTTTGACAATTTGAGAGAACTAATTAAACAATAAGAAGCTTCTCCCTAAATGAAGACTTGTGTGAGATGTACGGATCGTTTTGAAGATACTAGTGACAGGATTGCTCCTTTGATGTTAATCAAACTTTAACGAAGTCATAGGACTCATAATCACATCTTTCTTTGACAATTTGAGGGAACCAATGAAACAATAAAAAGGTCTCTCTATATCATAACTTGTGTGAGATGTACGCATCGTTTTTAAGGCGATAGTCATGGGATAGCTCTTTTTGATGCTAATCAAATTAGAACGAAGTAATAGGACTCCTAATTAACTCTTTCTTTGACAATTTTAGAGAACCAATGAAACAATAAGAATGTCTCCTTAAATGAAGACTTGTGTGAGATGTACGCATCATTTTTAACGCAATAGTCATGGGATTGCTACTTTTGATGCTAATCAAATTAGAACAAAGTTAGAGGACTCCTAATCACCTCTTTCTTTGACAAATTTAGAGAACCAATGATACAAGAAGGTGTCCTTAAATGAAGACTTGTGTGAGATGTACGCATCGTTTTGAACGCTATAGTCGTGGGATTGCTCCTTTTGATACTAATCAAAGTAGAACGAAATTATAGGACTCCTAATCACCTCTTTCTTTGACAATTTTAGAGAATCAATGAAACTATAAGAAGGTCTCCCTAAATGAAAACTTATGTGAGATGTACGATTGGTTTTGAACGCGATAGTCATGGGTTTCTCTTTTGGATGCTAATCAAAGTAGAACAAAATAATACAACTCTTAATCACCTCTTTCTTAGTAAATTTTAAACAACCAATGAAACAATATGAAGGCCTCCCTAAATAAAGACTTGTGTGAGATTTACGCATCGTTTTGGACACGATAGTGATGGGATTGCTCTTTTGATGCTAATTTTGAATAGAACAAAGTAATAGGACTCATAATCACCTATATTTTGACAATTTGAGAGAACTAATGAAAAAAATAAGAAGGTGTCCCTAAATGATGACTTGTATGAGATATACGGATCGTTTTGAAGGCACTAGTGATAGGATTGCTACTTTTGATGCTAATCAAACTAGAACGAAGTCATAGGACTCATAATCACCTATTTCTTTGACAATTTGAGAGAACCAATGAAATAATATGAAGGTCTCCCTAAATCAAGACTTGTGTGAGATGTACGCATTGTTTTTAACGCGATAGTCATGGGATTGATCCTTTTGATGCTACTCAAATTAGAACGAAGTAATAGGACTCCTAATCACCTCTTTCTTTGACAATTCTTATAAAACCAATGAAATAATAAGAAGGCCTCCCTAAATGAAGACCTGTGTGAGATGTACGCATCGTTTTGAACGCAATAGTCATTGTATTGCTCCTTTTGATACTAATCAAACTAAAACAAAGTTATAGGACTCCTAATTACCTCTTTCTTTGACAATTTTAGAGAATCAATGAAACAATAAGAAGGTCTCCCTAAATGACGACTTCTATGAGATGTACGCGTGGTTTTGAACGCGATAGTCATGGGTTTCTCTTTTCGACGTTAATCAAACTAGAACAAAAAAAATACAACTCTTCATCACCTCTTTCTTTGTAAATTTGAAACAACCAATGAAACAATATGAAGTCTCCCTAAATAAAGACTTGTGTGAGATCTACTCATCGTTTTGGACACGATAGTAATGGGATTGCTGCTTTTGATGCTAATTTTAACTAGAACGAAGCAATAGGACTCATAATCAACTATATTTTGACAATTTGAGAGAACTAATGAAAAATGAGAAGGTGTCTCTAAATAAAGACTTGTGTGAGATGTACGGATCATTTTGAACGCACTAGTGATAAGATTGCTCTATTTTATGCTAATCAAATTAGAACGAAGTCATAGGACTCATAATCACCTATTTCTTTTACAATGTAAGAGAACCAATGAAATAATAGGAAGGCCTCCCTATATCAAGACTTGTGTGAGATGTACGCATCTATTTTAACGCGATAGTCATGGAATAGCTCCTTTTGATGCTAATCAAATTAGAACGAAGTAATAGGACTCCTAATCACCTCTTTATTTGACAATTCTTATAGAACCAATGAAATAATAAGAAGGCCTCCTTCAATGAAGACTTGTGCGAGATGTATGCATCGTTTTGAACGCGATAGTCATGAAATTGTTCCTTTTGATGCTAATCAAACTATAAAAAAGTTATAGGACTCCTAATCACCTCTTTTATTAACAATTTTAGGGAACCAATGAAACAATAAAAAAGTCTCCCTAAGTGAAGACATGTGTGAGGTCTCGCATCGTTTTGGACGCGATAATAATAGGATTGCTCCTTTTGATGCTAATTTTAACTAGAACGAAGTAATAGGAATCATAATCACCTATATTTTGACAATTTGAGAGAACTAATTAAACAATAAGAAGCTCTCCCTAAATGAAGACTTGTGTGAGATGTACGGATCGTTTTGAAGATACTAGTGACAGGATTGCTCCTTTGATGCTAATCAAACTTTAACGAAGTTATAGGACTCATAATCACATCTTTCTTTGACAATTTGAGGGAACCAATGAAACAATAAGAAGGTCTCCCTATATCAAGACTTGTGTGAGATGTACGCATTATTTTTAAGGCGATAGTCATGGGATAACTCCTTTTGATGCTAATCAAATTAGAACGAAGTAATAGGACTCTTAATCACCTCTTTCTTTGATAATTTTAGAGAACCAATGAAACAATAAAAATGTCTCCTTAAATGAAGTCTTGTGTGAGATGTACGCATTTTTTTTAACGCGATAGTCATGGGGTTGCTACTTTTGATGCTAATCAAATTAGAAAAAAGTTGTAGGACTCCTAATCACCTCTTTCTTTGACAATTTTAGAGAACCAATGATACAAGAAGGTCTCCTTAAATGAAAACTCGTGTGAGATGTACACATCGTTTTGAACGAGATAGTCATGGTATTGCTCCTTTTGATACTAATCAACCTAGAATGAAGTTATAGGACTCCTAATTACCTCTTTCTTTGACTATTGTAGAGAATCAATGAAACAATAAGAATGTCTTCCTAAATGAAGACTTCTATAAAATGTACATGTGGTTTTGAACGCGATAGTCATGGGTTTCTCTTTTTTACGCTAATCAAACTAGAACGAAATAATACAACTCTTAATCACCTCTTTCTTTGTAAATTTGAAACAACCAATGAAACAATATGAAGTCTCCCTAAATAAAGACTTGTGTGAGATCTACGCATCGTTTTGGACACGATAGTGATCGAATTGCTCCATTTGATGCTAATTTCAACTAGAACAAAATAATAGGACTCATAATCACCTATATTTTGACAATTTGAGAGAACTAATGAAAAATGAGAAGGTGTCTCTAAATAAAGACTTGTGTGAGTTGTATGGATCGTTTTGAATGCACTAGTGAAAGGATTGCTTTTTTTTATGCTAATCAAACTATAATGAAGTCATAGGACTCATAATCACCTATTTCTTTGACAATTTGAGAGAACCAATGAAATAATAAGAAGGTCTCCCTAAATCAAGACTTGTGTGAGATGTACGCATAGTTTTTAATGCGATAGTCATGGGATTGATCCTTTTGATGCTAATCAAATTAGAACGAAGTAATAGGACTCCTAATCACCTCTTTCTTTGACAATTCTTATAGAACCAATGAAATAATAAGAAGGCCTCCTTAAATGAAGACTTGTGTGAGATGTACGCAACGTTTTGAACGCGATAGTCATGGAATTGTTCCTTTTGATGATAATTAAACTATAACGAAGTTCTAGGACTCTTAATCACCTCTTTCTTTGATAATTTTAGGGAACCAATGAAACAATAAGAAGTTCTCCCTATATCAAGACTTGTGTGAGATGTACGCATCATTTTTAACATGATTGTCATGGAATTGATCCTTTTGATGCAAATCAAATTAGAACGAAGTAATAGGATTACTAATCACCTCTTTCTTTGAAAATTCTTATAGAACCAATGAAATAATAAGAAGGCCTCCTGAAATGAAGACTTGTGTGAGATGTATGCATCATTTTGAACGCGATAGTCATGTAATTTTTCCTTTTGATGCTAATCAAACTATAACAAAGTTATAGGACTCCTAATTACCTTTGTCTTTGACAATGTTTGGGAACCAATGACATAATAAAAAGGTCTCCCTAAATGAAGACTTGTGTGAGATTTATGCATCCTTTTGGACGCGATAATGATGGGATTGCTCGTTTTGATGCTAATTTTAATTAGAACGAAGTATTAGAACTCATAATCACCTATATTTTGACAATTTGAGAGAACTAATTAAACAATAAGAAGCTCTCCCTAAATGAAGACTTGTGTTAGATGTACGGATCGTTTCTAGTGACAGGATTGCTCGTTCAATACAAATCAAACATTAACGAAGTAATAGGACTCATAATCACATCTTTCTTTGACAATTTGAGGGAACCAATGAAACACTAAGAAGGTCTCCCTATATCAAGACTTGTGTGAGATGTACGCATCGTTTTTAATGCGATAGTCATGGGATAGCTCCTTTTGATGCTAATCAAATTAGAACGAAGTAATAGGACTCCTAATCACCTCTTTCTTTGACAATTCTTATAGAACCAATGATATAAGAAGAAGGCCTCCTTCAATGAAGACTTGTATGAGATGTACGCATCGTTTTGAATGCGATAGTCATGGAATTGTTCCTTTTGATGCTAATCAAACTATAACGAAGTTATAGGACTCCTAACCATCTCTTTCTTTGACAATTTTAGGGAACCAATGAAACAATAAAAATTTCTTCCTAATTGAAGACTTGTGTGAGGTCTACGCATCGTTTTGGACGCGATAATGATGGGATTGCTCCTTTTGATGCTAATTTTAACTAGAATGAAGTAATAGGACTCATAATCACCTATATTTTGACAATTTGAGAGAACTAATTAAACAATAAGAAGCTCTCCCTAAATGAAGACTTGTGTGAGATGTACGGATCGTATTGAAGATACTAGTGACAGGATTGCTCCTTTGATGTTAATCAAACTTTAACGAAGTCATAGGACTCATAATCACATCTTTCTTTGACAATTTGAGGGAACCAATGAAACAATAAAAAGGTCTCCCTATATCATGACTTGTGTGAGATGTACGCATCGTTTTTAACGCGATAGTCATGGGATGGCTCTTTTTGATGCTAATCAAATTAGAACGAAGTAATAGGACTCTTAATCAACTTTTTCTTTGACAATTTTAGAGAACCAATGAAACAATAAGAATGTCTCCTTAAATGAAGACTTGTGTGAGATGTATGCATCGTTTTTAACGCGATAGTCATGGGATTGCTACTTGTGATGCTAATCAAATTAGAACAAAGTTAGAGGACTCCTAATCACATCTTTCTTTGACAAATTTAGAGAACCAATGATACAAGAAAGTGTCCTTAAATGAAGACTTGTGTGAGATGTACGCATCGTTTTGAACGCTATAGTCATGGGATTGCTCCTTTTGATACTAATCAAAGTAGAACGAAATTATTGGACTCCTAATCACCTCTTTCTTTGACAATTTTAGAGAATCAATGAAACTATAAGAAGGTTTCCCTAAATGAAGACTTATGTGAGATGTACGATTGGTTTTGAACGCGATAGTCATGGGTTTCTCTTTTGGATGCTAATCAAAGTAGAACAAAATAATACAACTCTTAATCACCTCTTTCTTAGTAAATTTTAAACAACCAATGAAACAATATGAAGGCCTCCCTAAATAAAGACTTGTGTGAGATCTACGCATCGTTTTGGACACGATAGTGATGCGATTGCTCTTTTGATGCTAATTTTGAATAGAACAAAGTAATAGGACTCATAATCACCTATATTTTGACAATTTGAGAGAACTAATGAAAAAAATAAGAAGGTGTCCCTAAATGATGACTTGTATGAGATATACGGATCGTTTTGAAGGCACTAGTGATAGGATTGCTACTTTTGATGCTAATCAAACTAGAATGAAGTCATAGGACTCATAATCACCTATTTCTTTGACAATTTGAGAGAACCAATGAAATAATATGAAGGTCTCCCTAAATCAAGACTTGTGTGAGATGTACGCATTGTTTTTAACGCGATAGTCATGGGATTGATCCGTTTGATGCTACTCAAATTAGAACGAAGTAATAGGACTCCTAATCACCTCTTTCTTTGACAATTCTTATAGAACCAATGAAATAATAAGAAGGCCTCCCTAAATGAAGACTTGTGTGAGATGTACGCATCGTTTTGAACGCGATAGTCATTGTATTGCTCCTTTTGATACTAATCAAACTAAAACAAAGTTATAGGACTCCTAATTACCTCTTTCTTTGACAATGTTAGAGAATCAATGAAACAATAAGAAGGACTCCCTAAATGACGACTCCTATGAGATGTACGCGTGGTTTTCAATGCGATAGTCATGGGTTTCTCTTTTCGACGTTAATCAAACTAGAACAAAAAAAATACGACTCTTAATCACCTCTTTCTTTGTAAATTTGAAACAACCAATGAAACAATATGAAGTCTCCCTAAATAAAGACATGTGTGAGATCTACTCATCGTTTTGGACACGATCGTAATGGGATTGCTGCTTTTGATGCTAATTTCAACTAGAACGAAGCAATAGGACTCATAATCACCTATATTTTGACAATTTGAGAGAACTAATGAAAAATGAGAAGGTGTCTCTAAATAAAGACTTGTGTGAGATGTACGGATCATTTTGAACGCACTAGTGATAAGATTGCTCTATTTTATGCTAATCAAACTAAAACGAAGTCATAGGACTCATAATCACCTATTTCTTTTACAATGTAAGAGAACCAATGAAATAATAGGAAGGCCTCCCTATATCAAGACTTGTGTGAGATGTACGCATCGATTTTAACGCGATAGTCATGGAATAGCTCCTTTTGATGCTAATCAAATTAAAACGAAGTAATAGGACTCCTAATCACCTCTTTATTTGATAATTCTTATAGAACCAATGAAATAATAAGAAGGCTTCCTTCAATGAAGACTTGTGTGAGATGTATGCATCGTTTTGAACTCGATAGTCATGAAATTGTTCCTTTTGATGCTAATCAAACTATAAAAAAGTTATAGGACTCCTAATCACCTCTTTTATTAACAATTTTAGGGAACCAATGAAACAATAAAAAAGTCTCCCTAAGTGAAGACTTGTGTGAGGTCTCACATCGTTTTGGACGCGATAATAATAGGATTGCTCCTTTTGATGCTAATTTTAACTAGAACGAAGTAATAGGAATCATAATCACCTATATTTTGACAATTTGAGAGAACTAATTAAACAATAAGAAGCTCTCCCTAAATGAAGACTTGTGTGAGATGTACGGATCGTATTGAAGATACTAGTGACAGGATTGCTCCTTTGATGCTAATCAAACTTTAACGAAGTTATAGGACTCATAATCACATCTTTCTTTGACAATTTGAGGGAACCAATGAAACAATAAGAAGGTCTCCCTATATCAAGACTTGTGTGAGATCTACGCATTATTTTTAAGGTGATAGTCATGGGATAACTCCTTTTGATGCTAATCAAATTAGAACGAAGTAATAGGACTCTTAATCACCTCTTTCTTTGACAATTTTAGAGAACCAATGAAACAATAAAAATGTCTCCTTAAATGAAGTCTTGTGTGAGATGTACGCATTGTTTTTAACGCGATAGTCATGGGGTTGCTACTTTTGATGCTAATCAAATTAGAAATAAGTTGTAGGACTCCTAATCACCTCTTTCTTTGACAATTTTAGAGAACCAATGATACAAGAAGGTCTCCTTAAATGAAAACTTGTGTGAGATGTACGCATCGTTTTGAACGAGATAGTCATGGTATTGCTCCTTTTGATACTAATCAACCTAGAATGAAGTTATAGGACTCCTAATTACCTCTTTCTTTGACTATTGTAGAGAATCAATGAAACAATAAGAATGTCTTCCTAGAATGAAGACTTCTGTAAAATGTACATGTGGTTTTGAACGCGATAGTCATGGGTTTCTCTTTTTTACGCTAATCAAACTAGAACGAAATAATACAACTCTTAATCACCTCTTTCTTTGTAAATTTGAAACAACCAATGAAACAATATGAAGTCTCCCTAAATAAAGACTTGTGTGAGATCTACGCATCGTTTTGGACACGATAGTGATCGAATTGCTCCGTTTGATGCTAATTTCAACTAGAACAAAATAATAGGACTCATAATCACCTATATTTTGACAATTTGAGAGAACTAATGAAAAATGAGAAGGTGTCTCTAAATAAAGACTTGTGTGAGATGTATGGATCGTTTTGAATGCACTAGTGAAAGGATTGATCTTTTTTATGCTAATCAAACTAGAATGAAGTCATAGGACTCATAATCACCTATTTCTTTGACAATTTGAGAGAACCAATGAAATAATAAGAAGGTCTCCCTAAATCAAGACTTGTGTGAGATGTACGCATAGTTTTTAATGCGATAGTCATGGGATTGATCCTTTTGATGCTAATCAAATTAGAACGAAGTAATAGGACTCCTAATCACCTCTTTCTTTGACAATTCTTGTAGAACCAATGAAATAATAAGAAGGCCTCCTTAAATGAAGACTTGTGTGAGATGTACGCAACGTTTTGAATGTGATAGTTATGGAATTGTTCCTTTTGATGCTAATCAAACTATAATGAAGTTATAGGACTCCTAGTCACATCTTTCTTTGACAATTTTAGAGAACCAATGAAACAATAAAAAGGTCTACCTAAATGAAGACTTGTATGAGGTCTACGCATCATTTTGGACGCGATTATGACGGGATTGCTTCTTTTGATTCTAATTTTAACTAGAACGAAGTAATAGGACTCATAATCACATATATTTTGAAAATTTGAGAGAACTGATTAAACAATAAGAAGCTCTCCCTAAATGAAGGCTTATGTGAGATGTACGGTTCGTTTTGAAGATATTAGTGATAGGATTGCTCCTTTGATGCTAATCAAACTACAACGAAGTCATAGGACACATAATCACATATTTCTTTGACAATTTGAGGGAACCAATGAAATAATAAGAAGGTCTCCCTGTATCAAGACTTGTGTGAGATGTACGCATCATTTTTAACGCGATAGTCATGGGATAGCTCCTTTTGATGCTAATCAAATTAGAACGAAGTAATAGGACTCTTAATCATCTCTTTCTTTGACAATTTTAGAGAACTATTGAAATAATAAGAATGTCTACTTAAATAAAGACTTGTGTGAGATGTACGCATCATTTTTAACGCGATAGTCATGGGATTGTTACTTTTGATGCTAATCAATCTAGAACAAAGTTATAGGACTCCTAATCACCTCTTTCTTTTATAATTTTAGAGAACCAATGATACAAGAAGGTCTCCTTAAATGAAGACTTGTGTGAGATGTACACATCGTTTTGAACGCGATAGTCATGTATTTCTCCTTTTGATACTAATCAAACTAGAAAATAGTTATAGGACTCCTAATTATCTCTTTCTTTGACAATTTTAGAGAATCAATGAAAAAATAAGAAGGTCTCCCTAAATGAAGACTTCTGTGAGATATACGCGTGGTGTTAAACGTGATAGTCATGGGTTTCTTTTTTCGACGCTAATCAAACTAGAACAAAATAATACAACTCTTAATCATCTCTTTCTTTGTAAATTTGAAACAACCAATGAAACAATATGAAGTATCCCTAAATAAAGACTTGTGTGAGATCTACGCATCGTTTTGAACACGATAGTGATGGGATTGCTCCTTTTGATGCTAATTTTAACTAGAATGAAGTAATAGGACTCATAATCACCTATATTTTGACAATTTGAGAGAAATATTGAAAAAAGAGAAGGTATCTCTAAATAAAGACTTGTGTGAGATGTACGGATCGTTTTGAACGCACTAGTTGATAGTAGTGTCCATACAAGCCAATCATGTATGATGACAAAGCGCATACTTTGTAAACAATCTTATTTATTTATTAATAAAATATTCATTTAAGGCATATAATTATCTACATGGTGCTGTTTTTATAATATGTAAATAACCCATAGTTTTAAGCAATGCTTTTAGAATCATGATGAGATCATGATAATGAGATCTAAATTCCTAGAAAGCTTAAAAACTAAAATAGTTCCCAATTGTGGGATTACTAAAATGGGGATTAGTAAATCCGGATAGATTGGTACATATGTTGCTTGCTCATTGGATGAGGATGACTGATCTCATGGTCATTTGTGTGGAGACACTAAAGCAAGTATGTAGGTGCTTATTGGAGAATAAGTTCACTGAACGTGACTCGCTATGGAATACCTAATGGAGTTTTACTCGCCTGTCAATAGGAATTCCTAATGTGATAGTAGTACATGTGATCCTTGGACTTGAGATCATCATAGTATCTTGTATGTAACAAATTATACTTTGACTAATTCCTTAAGGCCTTTTAAGGCATATATAGGGTATGCTTGGGTGTAATGAGTTACATATGGAGATAATGAATGATCAATAAAGAATCTACCACCTCTAGTAAAAGAGGAGATATGTCCTATGTGATTCGTTAAATGACAACCCAGGAATCCTTGGCCAAGGTAGAATGAAATTAGAAAGAGGTTTCTAAATTGCATTATTTGGAGTTGTGCATTTTCTAATCGAAATATATATGATTAAATAAATTAAGACTTGACAGTAAATCCATGTCTTATATTTAATTAGGATATTGAATGGTGGAAGGATTGAATTGTACGGTAACTATTAAATCACAGGTTCTTTTATGATTAATGTTGAAATCTATATTATCTGTAAAGTCGTTGATCGCTAGGGAGGCTTATCCCTATTGTAGAATAAATGTTATTTATTTAAATAGATTATTAGTTTAATTTGTTTATTTAAATAAGATTAGAATTGTTCTAATTGATTTATTCACAACCGGTTTAATATGGAGAACCTAAAGGGTCACACCATAAAAGGAAGAAGAATTATTTAAGAAGAAAATGGCATGATAGTAATAATGCATTAAGTATAATTAATTTAATCTATGATGATAGAATAAATTAAATAGCTTAATGTTTACTATTTAATATTTTAGAAATATTAAATATAAATTAATAAGAGGAGTCTTATTAATATTATTATTATTATTATTATTTTAATTCTAAAGGAGTTTAGGAATTAATATAATATCAGTACTCTCTCTCAATCCTAATAAAGATTAGGATATAAATTATTTAAAAGTATTAATTAATTAATTAAATAAAATCCTATTCTAATTGGATTAGGAGGGTTAACCTAATATCTATATAAGAGAGTCTTATATCAGAAATAAGGTACGTGAATTTTTCAAGAGTAGGGAGTACACATATTCTATAGAGATAGAAACAAGGGTTAAGCCAATAACCCATCTTACTGAGTTCTTCATCTTCCTTGGTGGATCACCGTTAGAGGCCAAACATTTGGGTGGCTGACATTGATCAAAGGAAGGAGCCACTATAGAGGAATCTAAGGAATCAAAGGAGTAGAACTTGTACCTGAGGAAGCTTGGATCTTCAAAGGTATAATTCTATTTTTCTCCTTCCTCATTCACTGATAATTGATGCACAAGAATGATCATGGTAATGGGTTTGTATAAATTTTGAAAACCTAGTTTTTACGCTTCCGCCCTATTTATGTGATTTGATTGCATGATTGCGTTACGTACAAACCCAACAGTAGTATCAGAGCCAATCTTGTGCTAATTATCAGTCTATGTGATTCCATACATGTATAATATGCGATTGGATCGAGTTCTGGGCAACAAAATTTTTTCTGATTCTGCGAAGCTGCGCAGCTGCGCTGGTTCCTGGCCTTCTTGCTCCGCAGCTACGCCAGTGTCCTGTGCTGGTTTTCATGCTACGCAGCTGCGCCGGTTCCTGGCCTTCTTGCTGCGCAGCTGCGCCGGTGTCTTGGCCTGGTTTTTCATGCTGCGCAGCTGCGCTGGTTCTTTTTATATTCCTGGCGCAGCTGCACCACTAACAGAATCTGAATTTTTTTTTGTTTTATTTAATTAAATGAATGATTTATTTAATTAATAAAGGTTTAAAATAAAGATGTTTATTTTACATGAAATGAGATTTTAGAATTGCTAAAATTAAAGAGTTTAATTTGGAATTATTTTTTGAATGAAATAAAGGAGTTTATTTTTCCAAAAAACAAAGTTTAGCAAACTTTTGCCCATTAACTGATATTAATACATATATGGAATGAATTTACTTTCATGAGATGAATAAGTTTTATCGATACGTATGATGATATGTATGGTAATAAAAGGGATTGATTATGAACTATGACCAATATGATTGGATTTTATTTTGGATGAATGCTTAAATGTATGGGTTTTATAAAATGGGGTCTGCGTACCTCGTCTTCTCTGATTTTATTCTCGGTGTAAAATTCTATCTCCCTTCTATGTACTTCCCCTTGACTGCTGATCAAGGTTTCTATTTAAAAATAATTTATGTAATAGAGATAGTTAGAATTATCTTGAAGAAACTGGAGACCAAGGAGCAAGGAGCGCGTGAAGACCCGTTTGTATGGAGCCCGGGTTTAAATGTATCAGTTACGTTTAAATTTAAATTTT